>CM035230.1:28603956-29203956 GCA_020226215.1 Sindora glabra
TTGCATTATTGATTTCATTAAGACACATTCAAATGGGCATGTCATCTTATAGTGTTTTAATACACACTCACTATATGAAAATGCTTGATATTATCACAAAGAATAAAAGAGTGAGAAAGCATGGATAGTAATACATATCATTTGCAATAGAGTTTGTAAAGGATTCTGACTTTTTCACAATATGTTTTATAACAATGATGCTAGTTGCCCCTGCATATGGTTCAATGATCACAAAATATGAAATTAATTATGATAAGCCTTATTAAAAAAAACCTCTTTCACAGCATGTGATCTTTCCAGCCTATGTTCACATCAATCTTTTTTAACAGAGTTAGCCATGGTTTAATATAAACAATCTTTAACAAGACTTAATTAATCATATCGAGCCTGAAGTTACTTAATCTCTCTTAATAGTGACATCTTAACCCTGGGAGCCTAATTCACAAAATATGAATAATTCAAGTTTAAGTGAAACTTTTAAGGAAAACTTAAGAATGAGGCAATGGAAATTAGTTTTATAAAACTCCTTCATGCTTAGACACAAAACATTTATTTTCACTGAAATCAAGAATGTAAAGTCACAAGCAAGAAAGTCATTATAGTGTAAAGAGATCATAGTATTTATGAATCAACAATGCATGTCGTCTAGAGTAAAAAAGTATGATAACTTTATTTTAGAAAGAAAGAACCAAATGGACTGTAACTCACAAGTCATACTTCCAATCTCTCAATTGTTCAAAAATAAGTGTCTTACTTAAACTTAACCTATTAAGAATTGCACTACCATAGCCTTGCTTAAGTTCTTAATCTCCATTACTTAATTCACATGCATAAAGTAAATCAAAATGACTTATTAAAGGTTGTAATAGGGTCAAGGTAAAGGATGATAATAATATGGAAAGAGAAGCTATCAATTGAAGAGATTAAAAAAGCATTGATGGATTGGTCAAAATAATAAGCAACTAAGAAGGCATATGATTGGAATTGTAATTGCCCTAATGATATATCATTTTTTTCCTTTTTTTTATTTCTTTTGCTTTTTCTTATTTTGCTTCCCCTTTTTTGTTTCTTTTTTTCCCTTTTTTTAATGGACTTTTCTTTTTCAAGCATTTGATACACTTCACACTTATTTAAAAACTCATCCTTTTATTGGTTCAATACTCTTTTAGCCTTTAATGTTATAAAGTATTTATATATTAGGCTTGAAATTAGCTAAAAACAAGAAAAGATAAATTAGGCACAAATGAGGTACTCAATAGATATGCAAATATTGACTACCTAGGCAAAAGTGATTTATTCAAAGAAAAATGCCTCAATCATATTTACTCATATATGCAAAAATATAATCTTAACAAGAATTAACGCAAATTTTAGAGTGATTACCTAATAGGTGAATCTCTCATACAAGAAAGATAGTCATAATCAATCATATAGGCTTAAAGTCTTATGGCTAGGGGTTACCAAGCTTAGCTATTTCAAATTAAAATTTATTGCCAAACTTGTTAATTCTAAGAAGTAAGATATTTATTCAATCATGCTATAAAATCTTCAAACCCAATTCATCCATACTTAAAACTTATACAATTCTTAAGATCAATGAAAAGTACCAAATTAAGCAATAAGACCTGGAACACTTCAAATGGAATTTTAAAAGATGGACCCTTTCTCTTTCTCTTTTTGAAATAAGGATAAGTCATGAAGGAAAAATATGCTACTAATAAGATGTGTATCAAGAGCTAATAATAACTTTTTACTCGGCTATCCTTTACACATATAGTAAGCCTAATGGTTTCACTAATAAAATATTTTTTTTAGATGAGAATAAATTATGAAGAAAAACATGCTACTAATGAGATGCGTATCAAGAGCTAACAATAGCTTTTTACTCGGTCATTTTTTACACACACAGTAAGTCTGATGGTTTCACTAATGAAAGATTTTTTTTGAATTGAGGACAAATCATGAAGAAAAATATATTATTAATAGGATGCGTATCAAGAGCTAAAAATAACTTTTTAGTCAGCCACCCTCACACACAATTGGTCTGATAATTTCACTAATAAAAGATTTTTTTTAAATTAGGATAAGTCATGTATGAAAAATATGCTACTAAAGGGATGCGTATTAAGAGTTAAAATAACTCTTTACTTTGTCATCCTTTACACACATAGCCCAATTGATGGTTTTACTAATAATTTTTATTATTCCTCCTCCTAATATAATTTAGACATCATCTCCAAAGTCTTTATAAATAAAGAGAGGTGTAAAAGAAGGATGAAAAGATAATAATAAAAATGGAAAGAAGATGGAAGTAAAACCATGAGAGTGGAGAAAGTTACAATTTAAAAGAGGTGTCTGGCTTATGCTCCTTAGTGTTATCATAGGCTTGTTAATCTACTTGCTTCATTAATGGGTCGAGTTTAGGTACACAAATTTGCAATTAATCAATCAGTTGATTAGCAGTTCAAGCAGATATTATGGAGCTTCGAGTCACTTGAAAAATGAAATCTTGTTCCATAACTTGATCCAAGAAAGACAATAAACTATTATAAAAATCATTAATATTTAACAGTCTTAGTGGTTTTTTATAAAAGTTTAGTTTGGCCTAATATGTAATGTTAGAAATTGCTTCTAATGTTTCTAGATTGCTGATTAATGCTTTAAAAGCTTAGGCATTATGAAGCATGTATCCATAATGCTTCGATAAGCTTAATACTTTTAACTCAGTGCCTAAGGCTTAGTTAGTGATAATCTTATCATCCAAACCTTTCACAATGATATTCAAGACTCTGCTTCCCTTAATAAGTGTAGATGTTGCCACAGATCTCCTTAAACCTTGGATTCTTCCCTTATACACAAGGTTGATATTTTTAGTAATTAATACTTTACCAAGCTCATTTGTTGCTTTTATGAACTCTTCATCTTTCCCCTAATTGGATCCATCGAAGATGCATATTAATTTAAATCTGCATATTGATGGTCTTTTCACTTTTTCTTTTAATTCAAGATGAGCCATATGTACATTGACAAGTGTAAATATGTATATTCACATAGCAAAAATGAGTGGTAAAAAGATCATGCAAATCAACTTTTGTCAGAAAAATTTGAAATTTGAGGAATCAGGCACAATAATTTTTAGAAAATGGTGGGAAAGTATGTGAAAAAGGTCAAAAAGATCATACGAATTAATTATTGTTAGAAATTTTAAGATTCGAAAAGGAAAAAGGTCAAAAGTATATTTTAGGTGCAATAATAATATAGAAAAAATAAAGATAATTATGTAGAAAAGTAAAAAATAACTAAAAAGATAAAAAGAGAAGATATGCACATGGATAGTAATTATGATTTTAGCTTACTTTTCCCCCTGATTTTACATCCAGTAACGATGTAAATAATTTCTATGAGTCAAGGATTTACTTCCCATCCAATTTTCTTATAAATAGGTAGATAGGATTTTTTAGCGTTAGATTCCTAAGATAGTAATGCTCTTTTTCCTTGTGGAATAGATCTACTAAACCAAAAAGAATACTATGGACTTGTCCATTAGGATGCATTTCAAGAGTCTGAAGAATATTATCCAATGACTCTTTACTTAGTCCATCCTTTATGAACTTAATTTTATCTTCCTGATTTTGGAAAACCATTTCAATGTTTTTGCAATGTGTATTACATGTTCACTTTGCGCATTTATAACAGACTCCTATTCTTTTAGCTCTCTATTTCTTAGCATAAGTACTTTTTCCTATTCCCGGCATACATTTAACAAATGAATCATGACACTCACCTGCTAAATGTACCTTAGCTTTAATGATCTAGCACACATCCTCAGGAAGACCCAGATGCATGAGTACCTTTATTCTTTCAAACCAACATTTGTAAATCTTCCTAAGCAAATTCTTAGGAAGAGTAGGGAGCCTAATTCTGAGTTTTGTGAGGGCTTCTTCCATATTTTTATGATCCTTGCTTGAAAGAGGGATAGAAGCGAGGTTTCTCTTCTAAGATAAGTTATTTTAATGGGTGAATGCATGAATATTTATAAGAAAATGATACTACTAAAAGTCATTCATTTCATTCATTTTTTTAAAATGAATCCACGGCTTATTTTCAACCACCCATGATCATTGATTTTTATTTTTTGTTTTATGATTTGATGCTTATAAACAATGGTTAATGAATTCAAATGACATAAATGACTTTTAGTGATATCTATGTATGATGAAATGATAGATGTAAGAGACTAAGAATGATAGCCACATTCAATTAGGCAAGAATAAAACACAGGATCAACCATTCAAATTTAACTTCTTTTTTTGAAAATGAAGGTAAACTACTCAATTTAACCAATATATGGCTTAATCATCATTTTTAGGTAAACTTACATAGCTTAAAAATAGATTAGTCATGGAAGAGTTCCCTCACATTGTCTAAAAGGATTTTTCCTAGGCTTAGAAATTTCCTTTCATAAGATAAACTTTTCTCAAATATAGTGGCTTTAAGTTTATTCTAATTTGTGCCTAGTTTGGATTTTATGATAATTAATTGATGAAAAGTCCCCAAATTATCCTTATTGTCATCATCATAGGCTAGTAAGCACCAAATCCTCACCTATGACAAGCTATAGATAGAAAGGGTTTCAATTTGAGCGAAGGTATTTCATTAGCTTACATGGAGATTGATGGTCTCATAAAAGCATCACTACTTTGCCTCTTTGTTAATCTTAAAAGGTATTCTAAAACTCGAGTAGGAGGCTTGTGATATGTGTGTGAGATCCCTAATATATAATGTGTGAGAGGTAACACTAATCATTTTAGAAATTTTCACATGACTAATTTACCATAGATAAAGATAGTCATAATGAGACAATTATGATAAACATACATGTAAAGAAAATATTAAACCAAAATGGACTAAGAGAATTCAAGGCTAAGATAGAAAAAGAATAAATGAAATAGCTTAACTCTGAGCTACTCCCTAATGGAGTCGCCAAGCGGTTGTGATGTGCCCTGCAGCAGAATCCAAGGGATGCGAGCAAGTTTCTATGCCTTCTTGGAAATGTAGTTATATGTAATGTGAATAGAAAGAAGATGGAGTCACTACCAATCATTTTTAATGGTATAATTGGAACATAAAAAATGATTTGCATTCCTAGAGTTCAGATTTGGGAGTAGGTTATGTGTAGGAAAGGTGTTAGTATCCTAAAACATCCGTTTAAATAATGGTTTTTCATTTATTCTAATTCTATCTTATAAATTGAATTACGATGGTCCTTATTGTATTACATGTGTGTTTTCTTGAGAATATAATTTTTAATTTTAGTTAATTTGTTGATTTGATTATCCAAATCTACCTAACTTCATGGTAGGATTTGGATGAAATAAAGTACCTCAATAATGTTAAGTACCATTGTGATCATATCTGTGATGGGATCACTTAATATTGATATGTCATAGGCATAAATTTTATTATTTTTGAAAGAATTTTTATGTTATCATATTAGGAGATTTTATTATTCAAAAACATTTTATTTTATTAATTTGAAGATTTTTGAATGATTTGTTGATTTGGCTATCGAATCATTTCAATTTCTGACAAAATTTGAATAGAATAACATACCTCAATGATGTTAAATATCATCATGATTATACCTGCAATTAAATTGCTTAATTTTGATACATTATAGGCAAAAATTTATTATTTTTGAAAGATTTTTATATTTTTTATTTGAAAATTTATTATTTTTGGAATATTTTAATAAAATATTTGTAATATAATTTTTTTAAAAATAATAAGATAAGAAAATTATTTTAAGTGATTTTATTATTTATTTTTTCATTTAGCATTGTATCAATAAGTTTTAATTTTGATTATCAAATTTGTCTAAGTTCATGGCTAAATTTGAAATAAAATTTTAAAAGAATTGAAATTATGATTTTAATATTATTTTACAATTTTAAAGTATCAAATTTATTAATTTTATGACTAAATTTGAATATGTAATTGCTCAAAAAAATTGAAATCGTAACTTAATATTATTTTTATAATTTTTAAAATATCAAATTTATTTAACTTTATAGTCAAATTTAAATAAAAAATTACCTAAAAAATTAAAATTATTTTTATTACACTTATAATTAATTTTAATATTATTCTATTATTACAAATATATATAATATATAAAAATATAAATTACGAGTACATATGATAAGTATAAGATAATTTTTATGTACCAAAATATTGAGATTTTTTAATTTAATCAGTTCATCTAATTTTTAAAAGTATCTCTCATTTCAAAAATGTTAAATAGTTTGAACTTTTAAACTATTTTATTTTATTCCATTATAGGAATTACATAAAAATAATATCACATGTTAAATTAATGAAATAATAATTAATTTTTAAAAAAGAAAATAAAATAAAAAATAAAAAATAAAAAAATGGGTGAAACGGCACTAGGTGTCATCCTATCACTTGTAAAGTAGGTGGGGGTGTTCTTTAGAAAGGATGTCTCTTTTATTATTATTATTATTATTTTTAATTCATGTTTTATAAATTTTTTAACAAGTAAAATATAAAATTTATAAAATAAAATAAAATAAAAAATTAAAGAAAGAAAAGGGACGGGACAACACAAACAATATGTATATGTATATATATATATATATATATATATAAGTTACTATCCCTACTTTTTTCTTTTCTCATATCTAATTTTTCTTCTTTTTTCTCATTTGCAAGTTCATCTTGCTTCTTCTTCTTTTCTTCTTTCTTTTTTGTTTTAACCTTTATCCTTCTTGCCTTTTTAATTTTTTTATTCTTTTTTTTAGATCCCTCTCTTCCGTTTTGAATAACACCTATTTTTTCCTTTAAATAACTCACCTCTTCTTTTTTCTGAATAACTTCTTCTCCTTTCTGTCTCTTTTCTTTTTCTCACTCTCTATATCTTCTTCTGTTTTTTGTGCTTGATGGATAGCATTATATAGTTGAGACAATACGTGAACTATTTTATTTAGTTGGTGAATGAGGTCAATGAGAGCTAGTTGGAATGCAGAACCAGTTAAATGGGCAGCTAGTATGCTGTTCACTAAATTCAATAATAGAGAGCTTCATTTTGAATAAATAGATGAGTAGATAGGCAAATGAGCTTTTCACAAGCAGGATTTATGCCATGTTGCAAGGTGAAAGTGGCAGGTGTAGTAAATGGGTGAGATGTAATGTCGATAGCTTAAAAAATTTATTATTTATTTATTTATTTAAAATTTTTTACTATTTTTTATTTATTATTATCTAGAAAAAATTAAGTGTTAATAAGTATCTTCTAAATTTGGTGAATTTATGAATGTTACACATATCTAACTTTGCATTGACTGGTGGGGTTCCATATGAAGTCTCATGCCTATCTAAATTGATCTCCCTTGATCTCTCATGGAATTGGTATGACAATGGAAGTTTGACTCTTGAACCATCCATTTGGAGAAGTTTCATTTAGAAGGTAATTGATTTAAAGGACCTTCTTTTGGATGAGGTGAATATGTCCTTCATTAAACCAACTTCTCTGTCTTTCTTAGGGAATTTGTCATCCTCTTTAGTCTCTCTTAGTCTTTATGATTATGGATTGCAAGGAACTTTGTCAAACAACATTCTTCATTTACTAAACCTTCAACTTTTTACTTTGTCGACAAATTAGAATCTTAAAATTCAACTTCCAAAGTTTAATTGGAACACTTCTCTCAAGCATTTGGATTTATCTTTTTCTGATTTCTCAAGGAAATCATTTAATGCTATTGGTTATCTGAAGTCCCTTAACTTTCTATCTCTTTCTTCATGTAGGTTTCAAGGGCCTATTCAATAATCGATTAGGAACCTCACATAATTAATTATCTTGTCCCTTGGTGGAAATAATTTTAACAGTGAGATTTTATCATCACTTTCAAATCTTCAAAATCTCATAATTTTAGATCTCTGTTACAACAATTTTAGTGGCCAAATCCTATCATCATTTTCATGTTTTCAACATCTCACAAGGTAATGAAGAACAATTTTGAATGCGTATCCCAACATCACTTTCCAATCTTCAATATCTCACTGACTTGGATCTTTCTGATAATAATTTAAGTGGTCTAATCTCATTATCATTTTCAAACTTTAAAATCTCATTTATTTATATCTTTCAAGTAATAGTTTAAGTGGCCAAATCCTGAATGTGTTTAGTCAACTTAGCAAATTAAAATCATTAGCACTTTGAAATAATAACCTTTAAGGCCAATTGCCATTGTTGCTTTTAAGTCTAACTCAAGTTTTAACTATAGATTGTTCATATAATAAATTAAAAGGCCTAATTCTAGAAAAATGAGTGGCTTTTCAAACCTAACTAATTTGTATCTAGCAAATAACTTGTTAGCTAGAACATTACCTTGGTGTTTTTCTTTATCATCTTTGGTTTATTTAAATTTGCATAGCAATTAACTCATAGGGCATATTAGTGAATTTTTGTCATATTCATTGAATCAAATTAATTTGTCAAGAAATAACTTAGGTGGAGTTTTATATTTTAACTTATTTTCAAGAACCTAGTTTCAAAGAATAAACATTTACAACTCCTTTATCTATCTTAAAATAAATTTCTTTCTCTAAAGTACAAATTTGGTGTTAACTGCACCATTCTAAATCTCCAAAATTTGGTAAGTTTAAATCTTTCTAATAACTTAATTCATGGAAGCATTCTTAGGTGGTTGAATGACATGGGAAACAATTCCTTGACTTTTTTAAACCTTTCACATAATTTCTTTTCATCTATTAAGAATTTTTGTAGTTGGAATATCCGGTTTCTCGATCTTAGTAACAAATTGTTGGAAGGAAATCTTCCAGTCCCACTAGTTAGAAACTTGGAACCAAATTCTTTTCAGTTTCCAATAACAATTTCACGAGTTATATTTCTTTTTTGATTTGTAATGTAACCTTACTCAAAATACTCAACTTATCTCACAAAAAATTGATAAGGCTAATTCCATAATGCCTCAAAACTTTACCAAATCTTTTAGTGATGGATCTGTTAATGTATATGCCCCAAAACCAATCATATTAGTGATTGTAATTTTGGATCATGTTATTTTAATGATGGATCTATAGAAAGATGACTTCTTAAACTAGTAGGTACCTTAAGTTCCTTCAATATTTGATTTATTTATTTTATCAAAATTGCTAAGGATGTTTGACTTGTAGTGAGGTGCTTTCATAGTTTTGTTATGAATTCAACTTGTGCATCTTATAAAAATAAATATAAAGTATACAATAAGCAAATAATTTATAATCATGTACTAAATTTCTGGAAGATTGCAATGACTAAACTTTATCTTTCTATTAGGATTTTCTTGGATGGGTATTGATGGATGGCTTCTTTTATATTTTGATTTCATGTAACATTCTTCTATCCTAATAAAGTATGGAAAATATTAGGAGTTAGGTACCTATCAATAGTTAGTTTATCAAGATATGATTTTATGATTTTTACTGTAAATACTTGAGATTAGCTATAAATAACTTTAGTGTATCTTGTAATTTAAAGGATTAGCCAGGTTGTAAATTTCCTATATTTTTAGGTTTTGATTTGTTTACTGATTTAGGATGATTTATAATTTCTATATAATGTTGTACTGAGAGAATCAATAAGATATACATATTTTTCTGATCAATTTTTGACATGACATTGGAGCTATGTTGATCAATTTGGGAGTTCTTTCTTTTTGATTAACCTTTTTTTTATTGACTCATGCCTTCATTGTTGACTTCTTGCATCTGTCCTATACCTTTCTTTATCCTCAAATCACCTTTAACCGTAGTCCCTACCTATTTTTTTCTTCTCATCTTGTCGACCTCAAAGACTTCTATTATCGAGAATACCAATTCATCTGAAGAGTCATATGCTATTTAAAAAATTGGTGACTTGCAGAACATTTAGGCCTTTTATAGGTTCAATGGAAGAAACTATGTCAAATGGTTTTAATTTGTTTATACCTATTTGAAGGGAAAATGCAAACTTGGCTATATACTCAAAACTAGACCAACAAAGGATGATTTAAGGTTTGATGCATAGGATGATGAAGATTTCATGATCATGTCCTGGTTATGGGATTCTATGGTTTCTGAAATCAGTGATACTTGCATGTTTTTACCTTTAGCAAAGGAGATTTGGGACTTCATTTGGCGTACTTATTCAAAGGCCAAAGATACTGCTCAAGTATATAAGATTAAAGTCAAACTTGTAGTTACTAAACAAGGGGAGAAATATGTCATAGAATATGCAAATTCTTTGCAAAACTTATGGAAAGAATTAGATCATTATTAGGTGTTTGAAATGAAATGTTGAGAAGATGCTACCATTCTAAAATACTTCATTGAAAGGGAGTATGTTTATGAGTTTTTGGCTAGATTTAACCCTAAATTTGATCAAGTTAGGGTTTAAATCTTGGGTAAATCAGACATACCATTTGTAAAAGAGGCCATTTCCTTGGTTTAGGTAGAAGAAAGCAGAAGAAGTATGATGCTTGAACTTTAAAACATGGATGGATCTGCACTAGATACAAAAATGGATTTGCACAAAAAGAAAAAGGGTGACATGCTCAAACAACAGAGCAAGGACAACGAGAACAAGGACAATACTTAGTGCACCTATTGTAAGAAACCAAGGCACATTAAGGAGAAATGTTGGAAGCTACATGGGAAGCCTCATAATCGAGAATGGAGTAATAATAAAGGATAACAAAGACCTTAAGCTCATATGGAAGAATAATCAAAGGTTGAGGAGTATCCCGTGAGGACACTTAATATTGAGGAAATTGAGAAATTAAGGAACTTATTAGGATCCCTTAAGAAGCCTTTTAGAGCTTGTTCTCTAGCTCTTTTAGGTAAACCTTCATTCTCTTTTTATATGAATGCCTAAAAAATGTGTTATGATAATAATTAGATCATAGATTCTGGAGTAATAGACCATATGACCCTTATATCTCAATTTTTCTACATTTACACCCTTTGCCCAAGTAACAGGAAAATTATTATGGCTAATGGTTTTCTAGCCACTATTGCTAGGTTTGGAAATATTTACATTACACCTAACCTAGTTCTTAAAAATATGCCCCATGTTCCTAAACTTTTAGCCAACCTTGTATCCATTCAAAAACTCACTTGTGATCTTAAATGTAGTGCTACTTTCTTTTCTTTTCACTATGTTTTTTAGGAATAGGACATAGGGAAGAAGATTAGGCTTGCTAAGGAAAGAAGTGGTCTTTATCATCTTGAAACACCTTAAGACATTAGTAGCCATTCGTCTTGTTCTTTATCTTTTCTTACTTTATTTGATAAAAATTCCATTTGGTTGTATCATTTTTGTTTAGGTTATCTATCTTTCAAAGTTCTAAAAGTCATGTTTCCTCATTTGTTTCAAGGATTAGATATGCCTAAATTCTATTGTGAAATTTGTGAACTTGTGAAACATACTTGTGTATCTTTTCTAATAGTAATAAAAGAAATTGTCATCCTTTTAACTTAATTCGTAGTGACATTTGGGGCCCTTCACCTATATTAAATATTTCTAGAGCTAGATGGTTTATGTCATTGATTGATGATTGCACTTGAGTCACATGGCTCTTCCTTTTTAAATAAAAACCTAATGTTAATACTATTATTACCAACTTCCATTCAATGGTTCAAAATCAATTTTGAACAAAGATTAAAAGGTTCAAGACTAATAATGCTAGGGACTACTTCAATCAAATATTATCAACTTATTTTCAGTCCTAAGGAATTATCTATGACTTATAATGTGTCAATACCCATTAACAAAATGGGATAGCTGAAAGAAAGAATGGACATTTACTCAGCATAACCTAAGCACTTCTCTTTCAAGGGAATGTTCTTAAATCCTATTGGGGGAAGCTGTTCTAAATGCTTCTTACACTATAAATCAATTTCCCTCAAGCGTTTTAGATAATAGGAGTTCTATGGTGATGTTGAGTAACTTCTACCTTCATGTTAAAATTTTCAATGGCCTCATACCCAGAATTTTTGAAAGCATTGCCTTTATCCATATCCACAATGAAAAATGGGAAAAACTAGATCCCAAGGCAATTAAATATATTTTCTTGGGTTATTCCTCCACCTAAAAAGGTTACAAGTGCTATAATCCCTCATCCAAGAAATTCTATATATCTGTAGATATAGCCTTTGTAAAAAAATATTCCATTCTTTTCTAAGTCCTCTTCTTAAGAAGAAATTCCATTGATGGAAGATGGTAATGATGAGTCCTTTTAACCAATAAATAATCTTGACCTTCCATATGTTCTTAATCATACAAAAGAGCAAAAATCTTCTAAGTCACCTTCCTCTAAATCACCTATTGTGGTTAACACTCTAAGTCATCTAAGCCTTCATCTACTCCTATTAATGTCACTCAAAACTTTCCAAGCTTCTTGAAAGTGTATTCAAGGAGAAAGACTATTCCTGAACTGACACAAGTCTAAGAATCTGACTCTGATCTTATGAATAAAAATGTGGTAAGGTATCCTTCTCATATTGAACTTATTGAAATGCCTACTAATGACTCAAACTTTCCTATTGCTATCTAAATAAGCACTAGAGAATGCACCAAATGCTCCTTGTATCCCTTATCTAATTTTGTCTCACCTAAACACCTATTTCTAGCCCATAGATGTTTCATTGTGAGCTTAAGTACCATTGTTATTCCTAACATTGTTTCTGAGGCATTGTCAGAAAGGGAATGGAGAGATGCTATGAGAGAGGAGATGAATGCATTAGAGAAAAATAAAATGTGGTAGATTGTTGATAAACTAAAAGGAATAAATATTGTTAACTATAAGTGGATCTTTACAATAAAATTTAAAGCTGATGGCTCCCTTGAAATGTATAAAGCTTAATAGGTGGCAAAAGGGTATACTTAGATATATGAAATTGATTATCAAGAGACCTTTGCCCTAATTGCAAAGATGAATACTGTTAGAATTTTGTTGGCTTTAATTGCTCACTTCAATTGGCAACTCCTACAGTATGATGTTAAAAATACTTTTCTCCACGATGACTTAGAGGAAGAAATCTAAATGAACATCCTACCAAGATTTGAGGGTGATTTAGGTAAGGTGTGTAAATTATGAAAGGCTTTTCATGGGTTAAAACAATTCCCTAGAGTATGGTTTGGTAGATTTGCAAAGCTTATGAAGAATTCTGGCTATTGTTAAAGCCAAAGACATCACACTCTTTTCATTAAGCATTTGGTTGAAGGGGGTAACTGCTCTTCTAGTATATGTGGATGATATCGTGATTGGAAATGATGAGAAGTAGAAGATTAAGTTAAAACACTAACTAGTAAGGGGAGTTTGAAATAAAAGAGTTAGGAAAATTAAAGTATTTGCATTGAGGTTGCATACTCATCACAAGGAATCTTTATATCATAGTAGAAATATGTCATTGATTTGTTAAGAGAAATAGGGAAGATTGGATGCAAGCCGATCTCCACTCCAATGGATCCAAATCATAAATTAGGAGAAGTAAAGGAATAGCCTACTGTTGAGAAAAGGATGTATCAAAAGCTAGTTGGTAAACTTATATATTTAGCTCACACTAGACTAGATATAACTTACTCAGTAAGTGTGATCAATCAATTTATGTATGATTCAAGAGAACCCCATCTTCAAGTAGCATATAGGGTGCTACATTATCTAAAGGCAACCCAAGAAAAGGAATCTTATTAAAAAAGAATGACACTTTTACTTTGGAAGCCTATACAAATGTAGATTATGCTAGGTCCTTAGTGGATAGAAGATTGGCCATGAGGTATTGTACTTTACTTGGAAGGAATTTGGTAACTTAAAAGAGCAAAAAATAAAATATTGTGGCAAGGTCATCTGCTGAACCAGAATTTAGAACTATTACTTAAGACTTGTGTGAACTACTTTGGCTGAGAATAATTCTAGATAATTTGAAAATAAAATTGGAAGGCCTAATGAAGCTCCACTATGACAATAAGTCAGCCATCATCAGTGCTCACAATCTCGTACAACATAAGAGAACAAATCATATCAAGATTGATAGACACTTCATCGAAGAAAAGCTAGAGATAAGTTTTGTATGTATGTCATACATTCCATCATAGTTGCAACTAGCTGATGTTCTAACTAAAGGAATAAGTAGTTCATAGTTTCATGATCTCCTATCTAAGTTGGGAATGGAAGACATCTATTCCTCAGCTTAAGAGGGGTGTTGAGATATGATTTTGTAATTTTTACTGTAAATATTTGAGATTAGCTATAAATAGCTTTAGAGATTTCCTTTTATCCCTTAATTCAAGGAATTAGCCAGGCTATAAATTTCCTATGTTTTTGGGATTTGATTTGTTTCCTAATTTAGGATGATTTGATTTATTTTCTGATTTAGGATGATTTGTAATTCCTATATAATACTGTACTGAAAATATCAATAAGATATACCCATTTTTCTGATCAAGTTTTGACATAATTAGTTACAGTTGGCTGTTATTTGTTACTAAGATAGAGAGGATTATCATTTTGACAAGGCTGATTCAATGAAATAGTGATTTAGGTTTTGGCTCAACCCTATATATGTTATTATTATTATTATTATTTTTTTTGGTTGATTTTTTGGTTCTCACTGCTGAAAGTGGGATCAAAGCACTTCCCTGGTCTACTATGGCTGAGAAAAGAATATGTCCAGCTCATCTGGACGATCTTCAGTAAGAAATCCACAAAATTTGGTGAACATTTTCAAACGTCAAAGCAATGGCATTGCATACTTCTCACTATGTACATTTATAGACCGAAAATTTTCCAGTGTTACATTAACATGAGTGTCAAAGCTTAAGATTTTGGATCGGATACTCTAATTATTTAGAAACTAGTACCATTCAACCAATTCAGAAGATTACTGATCTGCTAATGACTAATGGTTTATTTGGGTGAAAGGGACATTAACGGGGTTTAGGGGGAAATAAAAGGAAATGGACAATTTTTTTCCCAATAGTTTTTTTTTTTTAAATTCTTTATTTTTATCTTCGGGAGGATAGCTCTCTCTTCGCTCCCTCTTTTCCCTATTGCTCCCTATCAAAACAAACCTCATGAGTAATCCTTCAAAATAGGAGGTGAAATCTTGACTAAAAGACACTGCTTGTAACATTGTAAGCTTATGGATAACGTGGGTCACCAAACCATAAAGAACATGAATAAACAGTAACAAGAATGATGGATGAACAGAACTACACAAAGTAATGCTTATTAATTAATATGAGACACACCTTGCATAAAGCATCACATAAACTACTTCAACTCTGTTTCTGCTTCCTATCTGGTTGTGGACAACATGTACCAGGATGCACATGCTGCATAGTTGGAGGCTTTCTTTTCTAGATGTCTATATATCAAGACATGCTTTTTATTTCCTTTTCCTACCTTTTTTTTGCAAATACAAGCTTCAGTATCTTACTTAGAAGCTTGGTAATAAAAATGCCACTTTCACTAATATTGCAATATTTTTTAATTTTTTTCTTCAACTTTGCTATCTGAACTCCATCTTTTGTAATAATACAAAGAGATGTTTATGCGGCTTTCTTTTTTACGCTCAAGATTCCGAACGTTTTTCATTGAATTGGAATCCTAATATTTCCACATGTTTGGCATTCACACAGGCTTTAAGGTTAAGAGGCCAGGTGCATATGAAATTATTTATGCACATTTAGTTACTCATCATTAAAAGTAGAATGCTTATAGACACAATCTTTTCTCTAGAGATGTTTTTATTGTAGGGGTGGCAAAATGGATAGACATCCATGAATCCATCGAATCCATCCACCTTTGAATCAATTCAAATCCATTCGTTATTTTTAGCAAGTTGAATGGATAGTGGAGTATTTATTCATAAATAAAAGGGTTATTCATGATCCATCAATGGATATATATTATTCATTCATTTCACATTTTCTATTCTATAATTAAAATAATATTTAAAAAAATGATAATAAAAAATTCACCCATACTTTATATTGTAATATAAATACATTGCTACTTTTTTTATTTTTTTCCTTTTTTTCAATCTTGTGTTTTAATATAAAATGGAGAGTTTGTGTGTTTAATTGCGAAATAATATATCTTAATTAATTTATTTTTTAGATAACAAAATAAGTTTTAAAATATCAAATATGAAATATTATTTGAAAAAATATTCCCCCCAATGGGGGGTGAAAGTAAGCCATATGGCAAATGGTTTCTTTTCCAAATAAAACTAGATGCAAGAGATCTAGCCGAAGGGTCCTGTTGGCTTAACTTATTTTTATTCTATTCTTAAAATAAAATAGGCTTCCATCTAACTTTAACTCATTTTATAAAATAAGTAAAGTCATATTAATTATAATCTAATCTATTGGCTTATGAAGCCTATGTAGTTTATAGGCTTAAATAACATAGGCTTCATAAGTTAAAAGGTTAAGTCAAATCTTAAAAAATTTAAAGACAAATATAGGTTACAATAGTCTTATAGGTTAGATTGAACCAAATAATTTTCATGTGCGTCCAATTTATTTTAGGCAAAATTTAACTTAGTCTAACTTACATCCACTTTTACTTTAAAAAAAAAATAAAAAAAGTTTATTTGTATCCATAAATGATAAAAATACATAAAAAATTAAATTAGGAGTAAAAGTATAAATTTAAAATTTTTAGTAATGAAAATTATTTTCTAATACTAATAGAAAAAAGGCAACTAGTAAAAATGATTATAGTGGTGAAAAATAATAATGATAAAAATAATGCAAGACAATAGTAATCAAATAAATAAATAGATAAGTCGAGTGTGAACTTTTATATACTGATCAAGGGTCATGATCTATATAAAATTTTAATTAGGTCGTAAATAAATAAATAAATTAACAATGATCCTTCCATTAATAACCTAATATAAATTTATCTATTCCACCCATCTGCTACCCCTATTACTGAATAAACTGATATAGAACTATATTCCCATTCATTGTGAGGAGCCATAATCTAGACAAGTGCATTTTGTAATTATTTAAATATATCATTTGTGGTTACAGTTTCTGGTCTGCATGCATGCATTCAGAAGAAAGAAGGGAATCTTCTGGTGATGATTTGTACAGCACCAAGAGGACATTCATTAATGACTAGCTAGAGGCTGAGACCTGGGAAAGTTGCCACTGTACCACCTAGGAGTTGTATCATATTGCGTACCTGCTCTAACATATGTCTGTCTTTTTAATCCCTTTTTCTTTTCTACTAGGTATATTTTCCGAGCCTTTCTCACCACACGCACAAGGATTTTTAGATATATTATCCAAAGGTCTTATCATTGAGATTTCTAGCGAAAACCAAAAATGGTAATTATTTAACGAGACCAAAAATAATTGGCCATTATTTGGATAATTGGACGAAACTGAGGCTGGAGTAGGCTTTGATAACAAACCTCAGAGTATTTTTTGGTACATACAAACCTGAAAGTACTTAAAAACTCTCTTGTGTGTGTTGTATAGTAATAAATGGGACTTTCCATTTTGATTTCTTGAAAAATATCTATTTATGATTTATTGTGTAATGCAATTTTGATAAACCGGAGCAATTACCTTCCACACAACTTTATTTACTACTGCATTCAACCATAAAATAACTCAGTCTGAGATTCAGATTCAAGAATGTAAATTAGGTCATCTGAACTACTTTTGCTCATGTGATGAGGTTTTTGTATGTAACATCACTCTCAATTTTGTTAACTATGACAGGAGCATCCTATATATTGGTATTGAGTTTTGTTAACTGACATATAAACACTCGGCTTTTTAAAGTGACGAAAAAAAAACACAAGTCCACCCAGGGAAAAAAAAAAGAAAGAAATTTATGCATTGTTTAGGACTAAGAAAAACAGGGGAAACATAAATAAAACAAGAGGATGATCTTTCAATCTTCAATTCATCTATTTGTAGGATAATCAATAGAGAATAATGAAAATTGTCATCCAAAATACATAATTAATATTGTTATCAATCAGTTCTATCTTTGTTTTGCTTCATATGTTTTGGGTTCCATTTTGGCTGAAAAGTCTTGCAAATTTGCAAGAGTTAAGTCTCTGTTTCCCATTATTTAATTTACGATGACAAGTCTTCGAAGTCTTCCATCATACAGGTTTCTATTGCTTCGATAGCACAAGTCTCTCCAATTTTGGACTCTACAAAACAACCATTCCGAGTCTTCCTGAACCATACGACAAGTTCTTTGGTTTTCTGTCCTTCTGAGATTCCAAGTCCATTGTTTTGCTTCCTTGTGCTTACTACGTTTTTATAGGACCGCTACGAAATCTTATGTCACACTCTTCGATGGCATTACATTACCAAGAAGACAAATTTGAGAATCTTCTTTATGTATCATGTGTGACCACAAGAAATCTCGTGATTATCTCTCTCTAACGAAAAGAATAGGATCCAAATCCTATCATGGATTAGAGAAAAAAATAATTGAATGTTGTAGCATGGAAATTTTAAAATAAAGTGAAAAATTTAGAAATGCAAAGAACTTGTAGCATGAATTAGAGAAGACTTAGATGTCTTGTTCTTATAAAGTGTAAAATGGGAGATCGTGCCTCCTATAACCAAAGAAATGCCACACAAGAAAAATTATTGCCTCCGCTGTTAACAACATCATAGGCCCGTTTATAACCAAGGTAACTACTATGTGAAAATAATTTTGTATTGCAATTGGATTAGAACAGAAGGAAGCATAAAACTGAAAATTAACCATTTGATTGTGGTGATTTGATTCCACAATTGTGGGAGCCAATTATGAGTGGGAAGCTTCCCACAATTTAGTTTAACATTCAATCATTCATACCTTTATCATCAATGTCTATAAATTAGCATTTTCTTGTACTCATAACACAACGCACTTTTACTTTAAGTATTTGATTCTGTAAAGCCGAGTAAGAAAAGAGAAAGTATGGGGTGATCATTTTTACTTTATCCAATTCTCTGTTTCCAATTGTTGCTCCTCCATTTCCCTTCTTATTCTTCTTTGAAGCCTTTAAGCAATTATGACTAGAGGTCCGCCTTACTTGATTTCAAGAATTCTTTCACTCTTGAAAGTTTAGTTTCTGAAAGTTGTAGTTATGTTTAAGTTCCTTCCATTTCAAGGACAGCATTTTGGAAAAATAACGTGGATTCACTACAACAATTTGGGGATATACAGACGACACCTATATAGACGATAAAGTTTTGTTCATTTGTATAGGCCTCTGAAAATTTTATTTTTTTTAAAAAAATTTAAAAACCTATGCAGACGACAAGTTGTCTGCAAGGATATGTTGTTTGTATAGATAGGGGCTATATAGGCGACAAAGTCATTTGAATAGATCTACCAAAATAGAAATTTGAGAGGACTTATATAGATAACAATGTTGTTTGTATAGCACTGCTCTATACAGACTACTCTCTATACAGACCACAAGAGTAGTCTGTATAGGCTTAGCCTATATAGAAAACACTAGGATATATAGACCACAATGTTGTCTGTATAGGTTTCCACCTATATAGACCACACATGTGATCTGTATAGCCCAGCTTTATACAGACCACATGTGTGGTCTATATAGGTGGAGACCTATACAGACGACACTAGGATATACAGACCACAATGTCATTTGTATAGGTCTCTACCTATATAGACCACACATGTGGTCTATATAGCCTAACTCTATACAGACCACATGTGTGGTCTGTATAGGTTCGGCCTATACAGACGACACTATGGGATATATAGACGATGCTGTGGTCTGTATAGCATATCTCTATACAGACCACAAATACAGACCACAAATGTGGTTTGTATAACTTTAACTTATACAGATGACAATTGTCGTCTGTATAAGTATTTTTAAATTTTTTATTCAAAAAAAATCAAAAAACTCTATACAGATGACAAGAAGTCATCTGTACAGACCTTTGTCATTTGTATAAAGTTCAAATTTTCAAAAGTGGCAAAAATTTAGTGCATTAAAATTTGAAAAGTAATATAGATGACCGAGGATACTTATACAAATGATAATGTCGTCTGTATAGAGTTTGCTTATAAATTTTTGCCTAGAAACCATTTTTCTCATTTCTCTTGCGCACAAGTGGAGCTCTTCCATGGAGTTCAAGTATGTCCTCTTTTTTTATTTTATTTTTTTATCATCATTTTGTAATCATTTATTAATTCTTATATTTATTTTATTATATATTCTGATTACATTGTTGCATTGTTGATGAAAATTTCTAATTGTTGCTTTGCAATTTTAATCATGTATGTTAGAAAAATTTTCACACAAATTTTTTTAATAGTGTTGATATAACAAAATGTATAAACTATTAATTTTTATTATATAATATTATGTAACTATTAAATAATAACATAAACTTTCATTATATAAAACCATATAAACTATTATGTAAATGTCTATTGACTACTAAATAATAATATAAACTGTTATATAATATTATATAAACTATATTGTAATGATATTTTTATATAAGGATGAAAGTAAAATTATATAAATGATTAACTTTATTACATAATATTATATAATTTATTATATATGACATCAACTTTTATTATATAAAACTTTATAAAGTATTATATAATTGTATATAAACTATTGTATGATGATATAAACTATTATATAATATTATGTAAATTATTATATAATGAAATAAACTTTAATTATATACTATTATATAATATTATATAAACTACATCATAAAGATATTTTTATCTAAAAAAAGTAAAATTATATAAGCAATTAACTTTATTATATAATATTAGTTAAACTATATCATAATAATATTTTTACATAAGAATGAAAGTAAAATTATATAAATTATTAATTTTATTATATAATATTATATAAACTATTATATAATTGTATATAAACTATTGTATAATAATATAAACTGTTATATAATATTATGTAAATTATTTTATAATGACATAAACTTTAGTTATATACTATTATATGATATTATATAAGCTATATTATAATGATATTTTTATATAAGAATGAAAGTAAAATTATATAATTTATTAAATTTATTATATAATATTATATAAACTATTATATAATGATGTGAACTTTCATTATATAAAACTATATAAATTATTATATAATTGTGTATAAACTATTATATAATTATATAAACTGTTATATAATATTCTGTAAACTATTATATAATAATGTAAATTTCAATTATATATTAATATATAATTTTATATAAATTATATTATAATAATATTTTTATATAAGAATGAAAGTAAAATTATATAAATTATTAACTTCATTATATTATGTTATATAAATTATTATATAATGACATGAACTTTCATTATAACATATTATGTAATTGTATCTAAACTATTATATAATGATATAAACTATTATATAATATTATGTAAACTATTATGTAATAATGTAAACTTTTATTATATATATTATTTTATAATATTATAATCTATTATATAATGATATTTTTATATAAGAATGAATGTCAAATTTTATGGACTATTAACTTTGTTACATAATTTTATACAATATTATGTAAACTATTATATAATAATGTAAACTTTTATTATATATTATTATATAATAATATATAAATTATAGCATAATGATATTTTTATATAAGAATGGAAGTAAAATTACATAAACTTTTAACTTTTATTATATAATAGTATTGTAATAATTATTTATTGACATAAACTTTCATTATATAAAAATTTTAGGTAATTGTATTTATATATATATATATAGATATATATATTTATTTACATATATATTAATATTCATATATATCTACAAACATGTATATTTTGAAATAATTATTATATTTTTATTTTACATATATAAATTTAAATATTTTAATTAGCTTCAAATTTTTTTTTATGATTATCATTCTTTAAATTATAAACATAAATTTTAATATATTAAAAAATTTATTTTTTTAAAATTTTATCAGTTATACAGATAATATTGTCGCTTGTATAAAATGGACCTACACAAACAACATTTGTGGTCTATATAAGTCCAAGCTATACATATGAAAATTTAGCCTATACAGATGACTTGTCGTCTATATAGCCTTGATTTGTACAGACAACAAAAAAAAAAATGTCATCTATATAGGTTGCAATAGGCACGATTTTATATAGATGATTCAATACAGACGATAATGTTATCTATAATACCTATACAGATGGCAAATTGGTCTATACAGATTACTTTTTATCATTTGTATAGCCTTTTTTTCTAGTGATTGTTGCATATGGGATGGGGTAGCCTGTGATATGTCACGAGCCAATAGCTTTCCTAGCTAAAATTGTGTAGCAAAAGCTTGCCACTCTTAATGAACATGCCATCCTTCCAATTAAAACTCACTCTTGGCACACTTGGTAAAGATAGTGGAATTCACAAGTCTGTAAGCCACATTTGAATGTTGCAAAAGCACTCACATATACCAAACCATAAGATCACTTCATACATGAAGCATGCAGGCACAACGGGTTAAAAGGGGCAATTGATTAGGGAAAAGGGCACTTTGTTCACTTGATATATGTCTCACTTCATAGTTTTGACTATGTAGGAGATGATCACAAGTCAGCACACTCGATTCCTTAGCTCAATGTCTAGGAGCTTTGCCAGCTCTCCAACACTTCACTTCCTTAAAGAGCATTTTGAACAAAAGCCATCCTGACAAGAGTTAATATACTTTTTTTTGAGTTGTTGTAAGCCTTTTTCTTAAAGCCTTGGGTGTCAATTTTGCACCAAAACATACCAACATGAAGATAAAAATATGAGGATCACAAATATAGGCTTCTTAAACTTCTTTGAATTCTTGAACCACGTAGAAATTATCAAAATACTTATAAATTTGGGAAAATTGGAAAAAATAGTATATTAGTTAGATTGATCCTAAATTTTAACCATAGGTGCGATATAACATGCTTGATTTTTCACCAAATCTCATCTCAAACTAAGTACATTTGCCTATTGAATTGTCATAACTGCTAACTTATGATATTCTTTGCCATTTCAAATGTTGATACCCTTACTAATGCTTCTATTTGATATTGCTCCATGAAGAATCTATATATTCTCCCAAAATTTTATGGTGGTCTTTAACTTACTTCTTTGGATTACTACTTCGACGGCTCATGCTTGTCTCTTTGAGTGCTATGAATGTTTTTCCATCTTAAATTTAGGTTATCACCTCCGTAACATCAATATTCTCTTGGTTTAATACATCTTCCACAAATTTCTTAAAGGGATACCTTTGTAAACTCCTTTCAAAGTGTCTCAACACCCTTTAGTGCCACTTACCTACTAGCTTTCCCAAACTTATTATCTCAGTAAGTTATCTAATATGTAGTTACTTCTATAACATTGAGCTTATTACCTTTGCAGCTTGTACAAATGCCATCTCTATAACAAAAGTGTATGTCAATAGTATGGTTCATGGATAATATTTAACACTTTGAATCACCTACTAACATGTGTCTTGCACTTATTGTCCTATACTTACCACTACAAGATACAATATTTATGCTTAATCTATGCTTAGGTCCTATAACCTTACTTTTAAGTTTGCTTGTTTGCTTTTAGTTAATTTATAACACTTCACAATGCCACTTTTGCACTTGATTGGATCCTCTAATCTTTTTTAAATTGATACCCTTTAGCACCTCATTAGCCATCACAGTTTACTTGGGGTTAATGCACACTAGCATTGTGGTCTTCACAACCCTTCCTTTATATGTCCTTCAACGACTTCTTTGAGTACATCCTTTGATGGCTCCTCTACTTCAATACCTTGAAGGGGGTTACATATAAAACATCTTCTACTTTAGCTTGAGCTCTACTTTGTTTATGCACAAGCAAATGTGAGCTTATAGTCATTGTTACAATCTTTTGATAATGCAACTATGTAGTGCTAGTTTGCTACACATTCTCTAAGTCCTAGTTGCTACTTTGTAAAGTAACTATGTAGTCTAGACCATTACATGGAAGAATCATGTGGGAAGATTACGCACACTTTATCCAATCCATAGATTGTGCATGTAGTATTGATTTATCTGAATCTCCACTGTACCCTCCAACTATGCTTCCTTGAGTAACTCGAATGATCTTTTTAGACTATATCGACATGATTTTAAACTACTCCCTGTGAAGTAATCTGCTCATGCCTTTCAACTATGGCCATATATTTTTGCACGATTAAATTCTTGCCCTTTAGCTTCACTGATCCCTTAGAATGGTCAAGCCCTCTAACAAGATTGAAGTTTCTCCCATTAGATTGACTGTCAATTCATTTATCCTTTTGGATGGGTGGTTTGCATCCTTTGATACTACTGCATGAATAAGTGGAAAACCAATGTCCCATGTACATAAGCAAGATAGTCCTCTATCATAAGTATTTGTGCCCAATACACCAATCTATTGGGTTTCACATGTATCATATAACACAGTGAAAAAATAAAATTTTAAAAATTATATATGTGAAAACTACCATAAATCTGCTATGATTCATTTCTCTGATGCATGGTTAAGGTTTTAGTGTGGTTTTACTAATGGTAGTGCATATTATTATGACCTTAAGTGATGCCTTCATGGTTTTATATATATGTAAGGCATGCCTCTTTCCTAGTCTTACTAGGAAATTAGCTCTTCTATCTTAATCTTACTCAACTGCTAATACTTTATCCTTATCATAGTGAAAGTGGGGAGAGCTATGTTTTATTAGTTAGTTATTTAATATTACCTTAAAATATTAATAACTAAATATTATTAGATAATAATATTATCCCATAATATAATTATATAATACCAAATGACATAATTATATGATATTACTTTAATATTAAATAATATCATATAATATACTATATATTACGTGAATACATATATTATTACTTTGATAATATATATATGCACTAAATAAGAAGTCCAACTAATAAGATTTTACTCTAACTAAAACCTAATTAATTACTATCTCATATTTACTCTTTTTGTGTGACATTGTAGGTTTTTACTACGTTCGTAATGACTCATTAATGGACTATAAAGAGTAAGCAGTATCAACAATACATCACTGCTATCCAAGTAATAAGAATGTCTATGATTTAACATCTACCTAATGTGTGAGTAATAATTTACAATATAGTTTCTTTTGTAACAATATCTAAATTGAACTAGGGCATGGAGTATGTCATCCTTATTAATGTTCAATCCATATTTTTTGATATTGAGTAGACTAACTTAAACAAATAATCAATATCACATATTAATCCATTTGAGCATGACTATGTATTTCATAATCTTACTCAATCAATGGGCTTAAGGATATCACTAATTTTATATAAGAGGAATAAAATCTCATTTACATCACTCATATCCCTTTGCATGATTCATGACATACCCAATTAATGCCCTACATGACATCTCGATTAAAGGTGATATAAGATGGCATCAAAGTGTATCACTCCTTATGTAAGGAATCGTAATGACTTTAAGTTAAAGGACTATTTGCATTGTAGTCATGTGAGAATAGTTAATGACACTTGTTAATCCATTTAGTATTTTTATAACGAGTTAGTCTAGTACATCTGTTTACTAATAATGTATTCATGTATTGACTTGATATCACATATTTATGATTCACAATCATCAGTCACTATATATGTTAATCTTGACATACTATTGCTATCCTTTTTGCAATAATACTTGGTCAGGAAGATTTTAAGAATAGTAAAACTATTTCAAGGATAATTAATATATTAAGTTATAAATTACGCAAAAATGAATCAAAATATAATAATCGCATTGCCTAAAATAAAATATAATATATTGTGCATTATTACAATCATCTTATGATTGACACCTAGGACACACACACTAACATAATTTACATTCATTTGAATACATCATCCTTCTGCACACTAGCTTCTCGAGTCAATCCAATCTCTTACACTCTCTAGTCAAGTCTTTGGCAATGACTCCATCGAGTTTGAACATGATAGCTTTGTACATCCTTTATATGGCATTGGATAAGCTATATCTAGACTAATTGTAGCCTATTTGATCTTAGCCCACTACAGGAAAAGAAACTATCAGTGATGACATTTGTCATTGTTGAAAATAATTTGATGGCTACAAAAGGTGAAAGTCATTGCTGAAAATGTCGTCAGTATAAGTTTGTCACTAAAATGACCTACATTGATGATATTTTTATTGTCAGTAAAAATTGACTTTTAATTATGATTTTGTTGTTGCTAAAAGTCATTTCAAATTTCAAATTCGAAGGGTTTTAGTGATGACAGAGTAAAAGTCAAGCTTTACGAATGACAACAATTGTCGTCAATAAAGCTTGACTTTTAGCAACGACTCTGTCATCGCTAAAAGCCTTTAAAAGAAAAAAAAATAGAATTGCTTTTTAGTGACGACAAGGTCATTGCTAAGAATAATTCTATATTTTTTATTTTCTTTTTAAACCATTAGTGATGACATTCTATTGTCACTAAAAGTTTATAATATTTTTTTTAAATGAGTAGCAATTAGTATATTATATTTAATAATATAGATAATACTTTGTATTTTGAATGAATTGAGTTAATTTGACAATTTTTAATTTAATTTTATATAATTTAAATTTTATAACTTAAATTCTATAATTTTATATAATAATACTTTTTATTTCAAACATGCTAATAGTATGAATATAACAAAATCACATAATCAATATAAAAATTCGAATACTTTTAAGATAATTGTAAAATTATTTATACACATAAAAATTTTATGTACATAATTCATACAAATATTTGTGTATAAAAAAATCCTAAATATAAAATCTAAAAAAAAGGAAAATGCAAATAACCCGGTGTATCATCATCCATGGCAAAACTATCATTATCATCATCATCCTCCTAGCGATGTGGATGATAGATAAATGGTAGTGGCTGAGATGGACTGGCAGGCTGGGCAATGGCTGCGGTTGCAAATATGCTCGACATTAGTGGTGTAGCGACAAATGGTGGCATAAGCAGTATGGAACCCTGCTATTTGAGTATGGATGTTAGCTTTGTCAAGTATGTCTCGAATTACTGTTGCTATTGCTCTTGAATCAATAATTAACTCCACTGAAACTCCTTTCGACTCTGCTGCAGTTGCTGCTGTAACTCACCCATCTAGGACATGTAGTGCGAGCTCCTCTTAGAGTTGGAGATTCTTGGTGAGCAGTACATCTAGCTAACTAGCACATGATCAATTGCCTTCTTGTATCCTTGATGAGTGCTAAGCATCCTATTGGCAATGACAGCCTTGTCAATTTTCACAAGAGTGCCAAGTGAGTCAGTAGATGATACACTGAATTGCATGTGCTATGTTACCAATTCAGTCATCCTTATCTTGAATTTTTAAAATAAGAATTAATTATACAAACTACAAGAAAGTTTGTATCATTAAACTTACGAGGTTTAGGATACTTACATATTGCTCTACGGGGGTCAAATACACCTATTCTCCTATCCTATACATGTGTCGATCCTTGAAATTTTCCAATAGCAACTGTAGCTCACCAATCTCTTTATTTCTTTAATCATATTTTACAAGAAAAAATGATAAATATAATTATTGAATTAGTAACAGATTATACGTTTAAATAATGAATAATAAATTGAATTATCTTATCATAATGATGTGCATCAATGGATTTCGATCCATACCGATCGTTTACCACTTTCTTTGCTTGATTATCTGCATTTCTCGTAGATAACTCTTGTAAATTAAGAATTAATCATATAATATAGTTACATTTACAATTTAAATATATGAAATACTAACATAATTTTATTAAATATCATGCTTACCTTGTAATCATTGCTGTCAAAGAAATCCACACACCTATGCTATGTTTGGGGTGAGACAGATCATGACACAAAGTGCCTAGCACGATTCAGGTTTATATCTTGGCCTCAGTCACCCTCGTGCTCTAGAAAGTACTTGTTTAACCCGTACTTTTAGTCTTTGTACAAGTTAGTAGCACTTCACATCAGGTCACCAAGTGCTCTATCCCGCTCAGCCTCAATAATGCCTTGGAAGTCAAAGTGGGACTGTAGTAAAAGACATTTAACAAATTAGTGAGAACTATGTCCAAAAATTTCAATACCAAATATAATTAAGTTAAGATAAGGAGGAGATAGATACTTACACAAACCTCCTGCATAACCTTGTTTCACAGCTATTGGGACACCGACTGCCATGATTTATAATAAGGCGACACGTGCGCTCGAATAGTGCTGCCTATGTCATGCGCTCGAAAGAGGACCATCACATGTGCTGGTGTACGGAGGCGCGTGAAGCCTACTTGCAGAGGCAGGCAGTGGTACATGGAGGCGCGTGAGGCATCTTCAGGTGGCGATCTTCTGTCTAGCACTATTTCGAAGGACTCTGAAGGGCTCTATAAGGTTAGTTTTGCAGTTTCATGGCTTCAGGTGGCATTTTCTATTTTTTGAATAATTTTCTTCTGATTTTCTACTGTGTTGGCTGGATATAGATATTGGTTTTGATTTCATGAAAAATTCTGGGGGTCCCAATAGTTCTGGAAATTCAAGGAGAGAACTCAGATCTAATTTTTCAGAATTATTACCAGTAGGAGGAAAAATAATAGAGCAGAAGTTAGATATTGAAGGACGACAATATGTTACCTGGAAAAAAGTAATTGAATATTATTTTGATGAAGTTTGTATGACACATCACCTTACTCAAGAACCACCCATAGAAGATCCAGATCAATAATGGATCATAGAAGATCGTCAGTTGTTCAGGTTGGTTTGTAATACTTTAGCTATTGAAGTTGAAGATAACACAGCTCATTGTCGTACTGTTAAGGAGTTATAAGAGTCTATTGGAGGTTTATATTCGAAAAAGAATGATTTGAATCAGGTATATGATCTGACTGTGTCCTTGTTTCAATCAGATGAGAGAGGTAAGACTAATGCTCAAATTTATACTGAGTTCAATCGTATTTATGAACAATAAAATTCTTTGCTACCCATTACTAGTGATGTTAATGCAATGCGTTCTCAACGAGAACAACTAACTGCTTTGTGTTATTTGATGTGTTTACCTTCTGAGTTTAGCACAGCATGACAGTAGATCTTATCTAGTTCTGAGCTCCTCACCCAAAAAATAGCTTATTATCGAGTTCAAAGAGCATCCAAAGATATTTCTTCCTCTTCTCCATCTTCAAATATGAATGAGTCATTAGCATTAGTTGGTTCAGATGCTCGTGGAGGCCGTGGTAATTCTAAAGGTGGTAGGGGAAAAGGAAGAGGGCGAGGTCACTTTAATGAAGGAGGAAGAGGAGGTGATTGGCAGAATCACTCTAGGGAAGGAGGGAGAGGAGGTGATTCAGTTGTGATTTGCTATCATTGTCAAGGACACATCAAGAAATTCTGTTCGAAGTTGGTAGGAAAGAATACCCAGCAGTCCAGGTTTGCTCATATGGCATAAGAGTCAGAAATTAATGGTAAATTATTATTTGATAGCGAATATGTTGAGTACTTGCAATTAAAAGCCTCTGTACAGCCGCCACCCACCCAACCTACTGCCACCATAGTTCACACAGGTAATCCTACTGCATATCTATCCATTCCAATTCTAAATGGGTCATTGATTCTGGGGCTACTGATCATATGACGGGTCAAACAGGTATATTATCTTCCTTTAATAATTCTCATCCTTCACATGTTACTTTAGCTAATGGGTCTACTGATTCTGTTGTTGGAAGTAGCATGGTTAATCTCACCTCTGATATCTTTTTGTCTAATGTTTTGTGTCTTCCAAATTTTTCATTTAATTTACTTTCAGTTATTCAAATTACCCATGCTTATAATTGTGGTGTTTTCTTCTTTCCTGGTTATTTTGTATTTCAGGATCTATTGACAAAGAAGATTTTTTGTAGGGGATATGAATCTAGGAGATTATATGTGCTGGATGACAAAGTTTCTCAATCAATTGCTGCTGCTGCTACCCCCACTCTACATCAATTGCACTGTTGCCTTGGCCATCCTTCGTTGCTTTCTTTATGAAAATTGTGTCTTAGTTTAGCGTTTGTTTCTTATTTAGATTGTGAGTCTTGTTCAATTTGCTAAACAACATTGTCAATCTTATGTTCCTAGAGTTAATAAGCAGGTTTTATCCTCTTTTGAGTTAGTACATTCAGATATTTAGAGGCCTTACCCAATTATTTCAAAGTCTGATTTTCGTTATTTTGTGTCTTTTGTGGATGATTATTCAAGAGTGACTTGGCTCTATTTAATAAAAAATCGTTCAGAAGTTTTTAATGTTTTTTGTACTTTTCATGTTGAGGTTACAAATCAATTTCAGACACCTATTCATAATTTTCAAAGTGATAATGCTGAAGAGTATTTCTTTACACAGTTTTTAGCTTATTTGTCTTAGCATGGTATAATTCATCAATCTTCCTGTGCTGTCACTCCACAACAAAATGGAGTAGTTGAATGAAAAAATTGACATTTACTGGAAGTTTCTTGGGCACTTTTATTTGAAATGAAAGTTCCTAAAGTTTTTTGGGCGGATGCAGTTTCTCCAGCTTGTTTTCTCATTAATCGCATGCCTTCTTCTATTCTTGGTGGTTAGGTACCTTTTTCTATTTTGTTTCCTTCTAAGCCTTTTTTTCCTATTTCCCCCCATAATTTTAGGTATACTTATTTTGTTCATGATCACCGTCCCCAGGTGTCGAAATTGGATCCTCAGTCTTTGAAATATATTTTTCTTGGCTATTCTCGTACTCAAAAAGGGCATCAATATTTTTCTCCTGAATTAAATTGTTATATTATTTCTTCTGATGTTTCATTTTTTGAGTTTACCCCATTCTTTGGGCTGTTTCCATCTTCCTCCCCCTTGCCAGAATCAGATCATGTTGATGAATATTTTCTTATACTTTCTCCTTCACTGGACTCATAAATTCTTCCATCGTAAAATTTGGTTTGGCTTCCCATTCAATTTGTTTATTCTTGTAGAGTGCAGGTACCACCAACAGCTCCTCCACCGGTTATGCAACAACCATTTGATCCAAACTCACTTTCCTATGATCCATCAACTTCATCTCCTCTACCGGCTTCTTCCTCATTAGATCCTCCTCCTATGTCTTCCGATTTGGATCTTCCTATTGCTCACCGAAAAGGTACCTGTACTTGCACTCAGAAAGGTAACCCTTACCACCCTTATTCCATCTCCACCTATGTATCTTATTCTTCTTTACCTGCTTCTTCTCGAGCCTTCATTGCTTCTTTAGATTCTATTACTGCTCCTAAGTCCTATTTTGAAGCTCTTTCTCATAATGGGTGGCGTGCTGCTATGGAGGAAGAAATGACAGCTCTTGAAGCTAATCAGACATGTGATCTTGTGCCTTTACCTGATCATAAACAATCCATTAGTTGCAAATGGATATTTACAGTCAAGGTGAATTCGAATGGTTCTATTGCTCGTTTAAAAGCGCGTTTAGTCACTAAAGGATATGCTCAAACATATGGTGTTGATTATTCAGAGATTTTTTCACCTGTGACCAAGATTACCTCTGTTCGTTTACTCATCTCTCTTGCTGCTACTCATGATTGGTCTCTTCATCAATTGGATGTTAAAAATGCTTTTTTACATGGAGATTTGAATGAGGAAGTGTACATGGAGCAACCGCCTGGGTTTATTACTCAGGGGCAGTATGGCAAGGTATTACATTTAAAAAAAATCATTATATGGGTTGAAACAATCTCCTCGAGCTTGGTTTGGAAGATTCAGTGAAGTAGTGACAGAATTCAAAATGAAGAAATGTGATCATGACCACTTTGTGTTTTATAGGCAGTTTAGTTCAGGATGTATTCTTCTGGCTGTATATGTTGATGATATTATGATCACAGGGAGTGACAAGTTAGGGATCTCATAATTGAAAGCCTTTCTTCAGGCTAACTTCCAGACTAAGGACTTGGGAGCGCTTCGATATTTTTTAGGCATTGAAATTGCTAGAGGACGAAAAGGGATCTTTTTATCTCAAAGGAAATATGTGCTCGATCTATTGATGAAATAGGAATGATTGGAGCTAAACCATGTGAAAGTCCTATGATTACAAATATTAAGCTTAATCCAGAAGATGGGGAGTTACTTGAAAATCTTGAATGGTATAGGAGATTGGTGGGAAAATTAAACTATCTTACTATAACTAGGCCTGATATTGCCTTTCCAGTAAGTGTGGTTAGTCAGTTTATAAACTCCTTAAGGACTTCCCATTGGGATACTTTAACACACATTCTGAAGTACTTGAAGGAGGCACCTGGTCGAGGAGTCTTATATAAAAATCATGGTTATTCCAGAGTGGAGGCTTTTTCTGACGCAGACTGGGCCGGATGTCCTATAGATCGGACATTAACTTTGGGGTATTGTGTATTTGTTGGAGAAAATCTTGTGTTATGGAAAAGTAAGAAGCAAGCAGTTGTATCTCGCTCTAGTGCAGAATCTGAATATCGAGTTATGGCTCATGCTACATCTAAACTTGTATGGGTTAATTACCTTCTTCAGCAACTTGGCATTAAGACTCATGGGATTATGCAATTGTGGTATGACAATCGAGCTGCTACTCACATTGCCTCAAATCCCATTTTTTATGAACGAACTAAGCATGTAGAGGTTGACTGTCATTTTGTTCGATAGAAGTTATAAGAAGAAATTATTAGTCTTACACATATTAGAACAGGGGAACAATTAACTGATTTATTTACTAAAACTCTTCCGGGAAAACAGGTTAATGAAATTTGTAATAAGCTGGGTATGATTGACATCTATAGCCCAGCTTGAGCGAAAGTGTTAGTAGATAGGTTCCACATCTATTATATTCTGCTATATGTACCATGTATTATAATATATATAGTGACTGCCTAACTCAGTTGAGGATATGTCAATACAAATCTCTCTTAATTAACAAAACAAATCGACATTTGATGCACTAGGCACGAACCTCACATTGCAAAACACATAGTTCCAACTTTAATGTTTTAACTCTAATCTCATTAAATGTTGCTTTATTAAAAGAATAATAGTCTATTTAATTTAACCAATTTATTCAATCATAGAAGACAGTAAATTGCTCACATCTAGAATGCCTTCTCTAATAGTGATTAATGTGAGGAAACAGCTTCTTGATGTTTTTGTGCCAATGATGGTTGGGAAAAATTTGAAGTATGCCTTGCATATGTTGCAGATTATGATTATCATGATCATTATTAGTATGAAATTAAACAGCAGATTGCTTTGAAGACAGCAAGTGATTACCCATATCTTAACATGGTTGATTTGCTAAACACTTATATGTTCACTTTCACTGGTTAACAATTTCTTCCATTTGACCTTGTCCTTCAAAACCCTTATGGTGTAAATTGCAAATATATAAAGAACTAGGTTCATAAATATGCGAAAGAAATGAAAACAATATTAAACTCAAACTCTTTACTATATGGATGTTACTATTAGTATTATTTTCATTTATCTGTTACTAAAACAGAAATGGAAGCATCTATCAAATAACATGTTCTCTAACCTTTTCTTCTGTCTTCCTTGAGCTTTATTAGTTGAAGACACCTAGTTTTGCCTTGTGCACATCCTAAATAGTTTGCGAAGCACCTCCGTTTTGATAAAGGTAATAGCTGGACCAGCATACCCTCAGTTTTAGTCACACCATCATCCACATCACCTAGGATGATGATATATTTCCATATGTTAGAGGCACTTGTATCTCTCTTATCTGTTTGATCCCCCTATGATACAATGCCAAAAAAAAAAAAAAAACTTCTAGGCTAAAGGCCCTCTTAAATAGACTTTATGCATTAGAATTTACCTACTTCTACACCACAATATTTAATCTCCAAATGTAATCAAATTGGTTTTTTTTCCTTTGGACATGATCGTATCAATTACTTAAATCACAAAATAGAGGCAAAGATATATCTGTGACATGGCAATCTAAAGCTTTCCTTGAATTTATAACTTCATGGACAACAACCACTAACATGATGGCAATATTATATTTTAGAAGCAAATTATCTTGGTTCTCTTTAATCTATAGTCAGAGGAAGGAATATGAAATTTTCCAACTTGCATAAGAGAAAGGCTTCTTTTAAAAAAACTAAACAAGACTCGATTCATGTAAAGCCTGTATCCAAACCATTTATTCTCTGTTCTCTGAAAAAAATCATGATTTCTTCTAATTTTCCCACGTAGGAAACTATTCTAAACAACCTGAAAGAAGGTTATGCAATAGAAACCAACCAATATGTTTGGCAGCAATATTTTTTCTGAGCAGGATGACATCTTAGCATCATGTAAATGTCATCTCAAAAGGATGTCATCTCACGGTTCCATATATCAGATAAGTTTTTCTAACTCAGAAACAATAAATGTGAACATGTGTACTGTGGAAAAAAGCATATCACTTTGGTCATTATTAAGCGATATTTTTCATGCAATTAACCAAGAAAGCTACTTTAACAAAAAATATGAATATACATATAACTTGAACAAAAAATATGAATATACATACAATTTGATGCTAGAAATTTTGAAAGCCCCTATGAACATAATTTTTGCTCATTAATGTGAACATGATTTCTTGTAATATGGCATTAACTAATTAAAGAAGGGGATTCATGCTACTCAATTTGAATTTCTACCCTAAAGCAGAGACATAAGAAGATAACTCTTTAGGACATCTACTAGTATAAAACTGATGATTTACTATGGTAATTGAAGGTATAAATTCATGTAATTATCACAGAAAAAAAGTAGAAGGTCATCAGTTGTGAAAAGAACTCAAGGAGGAATATAAGCATAAAAGTTTTAGCAATGGGCAATTGGCATAATTCAAAACTAATGTAATCTACACAAAAATTTTGAACTGACCTTATGACAGAGAAATATAAAAATAAAAACTATTGAACTCACCTAATATGCACAACATGATTTTCTTTAATCCCTAATCTCTAACAATGGCAAGATTTCGATGGGGAAAAAGAAAGAATAAAAGGGTAACTAACTTTAAAGGACACATGGAGGAGGTAGTAAAAACTATCTGCAAAGAGGAAGCAGCGAATGCAATTCAAAATCCTAAAATTAATATGAAATTAAACAAAGCTCAATAGAAGTTCGAGTTTTTGGAAAATCTAAAGGAAAAATCGGAGCTCACCTAATGTGTAGCTTGTCTTCAAAAACTATGGCAAAAACCACATGATATAATCTTAACAAAAGTAAAATTATATCACAGTCTGGTACCGTCGGGGTTCGTACTCAACTGAACTTTAGTGTTGAGGTTTTCAGAACAAAAATTAGATGAAATTAACGATTTTGGGAATGAAAATCGTCGATGTCACGAATTTGGAACAAAATTGGTCACAATTTTGAGAATGATGTGATTTGGCTCACTAATGTCTTTCTATCTAGAGTTGGGCTAAGGTGTGAAACTGGTTGCAATTTGACTCCTTTTTTTATAATAATGTGGAGGAAGAGTCAAACCAGGTTGATTGTTTCAGCAAGAATTAGAGAGGGATATTATTAGAGAGAAGAGGGAATCGTTTTTCAAATAAGAATAGGATTCCTAATTTCTAAGTACGGGTTCATAATTTCTAAGTGCGTCGGCTAAGGCATTTTCTATTTTTCAAGACTATTTAAGACTAAATATTAGAATATTACTGGCGCTTAAGTTGCCCGCCGTCAAAATTTACCATTGTTGGCAGTTAGAGCAACCGCCACTAATAAATCGCTGCCAAATACTGCATTTTCTTGTAGTGTAAATATGCATTTTGAAGTATGTATAACCAACAAGCTCTGTATACACACACACGCGCGCACGCACACACTTACAAATTGTATTTCTATGTCATTTTTTTAATTGTGTATATATGTGATAGTAAGTGATATTTTGTTATAGGTAAAATATTCTCATAAATTAATTTGTAATACATGGGATACATCAAGAATATAATTTTAGCCTACTCAACATGAAACGCTTAGCTTTGCTCTTGGTAGTATAATGTACTATTTTTTTAAATCATGTATGTATTATTTTTTTTTAATTTTTAATCTTAAGGGGTATAGATGATATGACCTCATAAATAAGCAATTGAGGTTTTTCTTAAAAAAAAATCTTTCCGTAGAGAAGTCAATGTGAATTGGTTCTATGCTTATATTGAATTTCTACAAAATAGAGCTCATCTATTGATGGATTTTACTTTGGTGAAAAATCTTTGTAGCCTCGTAGCTTTGCAAGAGTTATCTTTTCCTGAGTCCAGAGTGGATATGAAGAAGACCTTTCCTCTAAATTGTAAATTGACAAGCATGCGTCTCCCAAGTCTTCCATTACAAAAAATTCTTTAGATTTCTTTCAATTTAACATTTTACTTTTATAGAATGCAAACAAATAAATGGGTTGTTAGGGTTCTAATGAAAGCATTTATTTTTCTACCTTTTTTTCCTTCTTTCCATTACTTGCTTTTGATTTCTAATTTTCCATGAAAATGTAGAATAATGTTTTGTTAAGTTCTTTATCCTTTTTAGAAATTTATGGTTTCAACTCTTCTAAATTAAGTAATATCGTGGGCAATTTTTATTGTTTGCAAATTTCGTAGATCGATAATTCTTATAGCCTCCATTTGGTACATTGTATAGGGTAAGTTGTTGATAGTAAAACGATTATGGAATAATAGGGCATAGGATAGGTGTAATTGATAATGATAATGGCAAGTATGAAGTGGTTATAGTAGTAAGGGAAGAACGTATTAGTTGTTGCACATTATGTTTTATTTCAAAAGACCAAGTCTCACATCAAGTAAATTAAGTCTTAAGAGAAAGTTTATATATAAAACTTCTTTCTTATATAAAGTGACAAGGAAAGAAAGTAGTGAGTTTGCATGCATGAGATGGGAGAAAGTTAGTGTAAAATAGTGGATTTGCCACCTTTCTGCCAAATAAGTCAGATTTTTACTCTGGTAAAATTTGAAATGTTTAACGAATAATTTCTAATGGTTTTATTTCCAACATTTATATTTTTTAATGGATTTATTTTCAGCCTATAAATAGCACTTTATTTCTCTTATTTTTAGAATAACTTACATCTAACAACTTTTTGATAAACACTCTTCTTCTCTTTATCGAGTGACATTTCTTGCTGCTTACCTCCTGTTTTGATCATGCAGTTTCAAGATAGATGAGTGTGAATTACTGGTTTAAGCTACGCATGAGAGGCTTAGGATAATTCTTTGAGAATAGTGACATGTATCACATCTCAAACTACATAATAATTTTTATTAACAATCTCAAGGAATTAATATGGTTATTGCTATTGATGCTTGTATTTCAAATGATGCTCAACCTCAACTGGCAAAACTCATTTCTCACATCATCATCAAATATATCAACCATAAAGAAATGCAAGCTGCTAAGGTAAAGGCTTGACAATGAAGGTTAATCTAGTGCAAGATAGTTCACACTAAAAGAATCAACACCAAAAGAGCTCATACCAAATGAGGTATAATCTTAACCCTTCTTCTAGGAAGGATTATAAGTTTAAAACTACTAATTTTAATTTTAAGAAAAAGAAAGGAATGACAAAATAATGCTAAATTCTTTGAATACATTTAGATTTCTTGTTTTGAAAAGTAATGTGCTTGATTGCAATACAATCATAGAAACAAAGAATGCTGAATTCTTCGAATACATTTATCCATTGCATGATAAAATTTCTCATGCAACAAAGACTTTAAATGCACTTTTGATTAATTCAAAATTGATTGATAAAGTTTTGAGATAAAGTAAAAGACAAAGAAAAGAAACCTCTTTTAGAAATAACTTTTACACCTTTCTTGTTGATGTTAATCTTCAATCTTATTTTTAAGCAGTTTCTCCTTCTGAGGCAAAATTTTGGAAAGAGGTAATAAAAATAGAATTTGAATCCATTTCTAAAAATCAAACTTGGGAGCTTGTGGATTGACTACTTAGGGCAAAGCCAATAGGTTGTAAATGAATATTTAAAAATAAATATTTTGATGACGAATTAATTGAAAAATTCAAAGCTCATCTAGTCATAAAAAAGGTTTTCATAAAAATAATATATTGACTACTTTGATACTTTTGATCTAGTAACATGAATTTCTTCAATTCATATCTTGTTTGCATTAGCTCTTGTTTATAAATTATTTGTCTATCAAATGGATGTTAAAATTACTTTCTTAAATGATAATTTAGAAGAAGAAATTTATATGGTGCAACTTGAGGACTTGGAGGTCTTAAAATGGGATAAAAATGTTTGCAAATTAAGAAAGTCTTTATATAGTCTAAAATAGGCCCTTAAACATTAGCATGAGAAATTTGATCAAATTCTTTTACATACCGATTTTTCTTATGTTGAAGTGGATAAATGTGTATAAACAAAATGTGAAAATAATGAGTGTGTGATCATTAGCTTATATATGGATGATATTCATATTTTTGGCACTAGTCTTCTTATTGTGCATGAAACTAAATCTTTCTTGATTTCAAACTTTGACATGAAAGATCTTGTCAAAGCTAGTGTTATTTTGGGTATCAAAATCATAAGGAAAGATAGCGGCATTATGTTGAATTAACAACATTATGTACAAAAACTTCTTAAGAAATTAAGGTATTCAGAGGAAAAGCCTGTTAGTACTTCTTATGATGTTAATACTCAACTAAAGAAAACTTTAGAAAGCTTAATAAATCAAATTGTATGATCAGATTATTGGGAGATTGATGCATTTAATAATTTTTCCAAAGCTTGACAAAGCATATATTGTGTGTAGACTAAGTAGGTATATCTATACTCCCAACCAAGATTACTAGAATGTACTAGTAAGAATAATGAAATATCTAAAAGCAACCATAAACTATGATATTCTATATAGTGGATTTGCCACTATATTAGAAGGATACAACAATGCAAACTACATTTCTAATTCAAATGAGACCAAATCCACAAGTGGTTTTGTATTCACCCTTGGTTGTGGTGCAATGGCTTGGAAATCATCTAAGCAAATAGTTATAGCTAAATCCACTATGGAGTTAAAATTTGTGGCTTCAAGGATAGCTAGAAGTGAAGTTGAATAGATAAGAAATTTCTTATCTAATATGCCATTGGGTACAAATCTGAAATCTTCGATATTAAAGCATTGTGATTGCTAATTGGTAATAGCCACTCCTAAAAATAAAGCATTCAATGGGATAAGTCGACATATATAATTAAGACATAATATTATAAAGAAATAATTTCTGTAGATTATGTGAAGTTAGAAAGGATCTCATTGATCCTTTAATGAAACCCTTGGATAGAAAATAGATAATTGATACATTGAGGGAAATGGGACTAAAGCCAATTTAAGAAATTAACATGGATAGTAACCTAACCTATGTGATTGATGATCCTATAAAGTAGGTTCATATGGATAATAATAAGTCAATGTTAGTTCTAAAAGTATTAGAATTAATTTTATGTTTCTAATTTTGTGTTTCTCCTATGGTGTATATGATTAGTGCTTTAAAATTGCAAATTGTGTGTGAGAAAGAGCTTGACTATTAATGAATTCTGTAGCCCTTCTGGGTGTTGTATTTAGTTGTAGTGTACCCCCGATGGATTCACCTGTATGAGTGTGAAGTGAGTTTGTTCTTATGAGATACTGGAAAGATCTCTAGAGCACTCATGTATATGGCTTATTATTGCAAAATCGCGTTGCATAAGAAATTGTTATGCTAATGTGAATTGATTTGTGAGACTACTATTTTACAACAAGAGATTATTGGTTCATAGAAATTAAATATTTCACTAGTAGCTCTGTAAATTATGTCTCTATCTTTTTAGGTTTGGTTCATAGTCCATAAGACACCAAATTGATGATTTACATTTATTTGAGAACCCAACAAAGATTTTTTGTCTATTTCTTAGTTTTCTTTTGTTAGTATTTTAAATTATATGGGGAATTGTTGCATATTGTATTGTATTTCAAAAAATCAAGTCCCATATCGAGCAAGTTAAGCTTTAAGAGAAGGTTTGTATATGAGACTTCTCTTTTATATAAAGTAATAGGGAAAGAAAAAGGTGGGCTTGTGCACATGAGATGGACCAAAACTAGTGTAAAATAGTGAATTTCTTCCTTTATTAGGTGAATATCATGTGAGGCCAAGATTAAGCCCATTTTTGCAAAATAAAATCAAAATAATTTTTAATTTACAAAATCTAATGCTTACTTGTGAAACTAAATTTTAGCTTTGGTGAAATTTGAACTGCTCCATGGATAATCTTTAATAGATTTATTTTCAACATTTATTTCCAATGGATTTATTTCCTACATTTATTTTCAATGGCTATATTTTCAATGATTATATTTCCAATGGATTTATTTTCATCCTATAAATATTATATTATTTCTCTCATTTTCAGAACAACTTATATCCAATAGCTCCCTGAAAAATACTCTTCTCCTCCTTGTTGGATTACATTTTCTGCTATTTGCTTGCTATTCTAATCATGTAATTTCAGGATAGATGAGTCCATTGAATCCTTGAGGAATTGCCGATTCAAGTTCCATAGGAGAGGTTCAAGTAATTTCTTGAGAACAGTAACCTATATCACACTTCAAACTGTACAAATATTTTTATTAACATTAGCTATATTTGGTAGATTATATGGTAGTGATGTAATAAAAACAATGATTTGTGGTGGTAATAGTAGAGTAGAGGTAGTTGTTAATAATGAAATCTATAAAAATTAGTGGCAGTCACCTTCATTCTACCATGTTGATCACAATTGCACTAGTGATCACTACCATCTTGGCAACGATCATTGGTGGTGGTTCTTGATAGCATGGTCAACAATTAATGGTGGCAGTTGTAGCTGCTATCATGCACTACAATCATATTAGTGACAATGATAAAGATTATTACCACTAGATTGGTGGCAATTAGATGGTGGCTATCAATGATGATTACAATTGGCTATCAAAGGTGATGGGTGAGGGGGAGATAGTGGCAAGAAAGGTGGTAGCAATTGGTAATGGCCATGGCAATGGAATTATTATTATCTTTCACCATTTTTATAATTTTGTTTATATTTTGATCCCTTATTCCATGAGGGAAGTTATTGGGAAAACTACAAAAAAATTTTGTGATAGTGAAAATGGTTAAACTACTAAATGTATACACACAAAAATTAAGAAATGAGCTTTGGATGTAGTGGAAGATATAAAACCTTCAAGGAATATTAACTATCATTTGAGTTAAAAAGCTCTCAACAAACTACAAAATATTTGTTTGGCCATTTACATAAACGATTATGTCTTATGATACTCTTGAGTTAGAATGAAAAAGGAAATAGAAAGAATGATAACAAGACAAAATAGAGGCAAATAAAAAATAGAGAACAAAGGGTTAAATCATGAATTATGTAAGAAGGATAATGAAAAGTTAAGCCAAAGCATATAATTATTTATTATGCGTTTTTACAATTCTAACCTTTTTTTCTCATAAAAGTTAATTTATCAAAGATTTTGTTTTTTGAAATTATTTGGTCCCAATTCCACGCAGGAAACTACCTGGAAACAGAAGTTTCCAAGGTTATTTGATCATCCACTTATACTTTCCTTTCCCAAGAACGTGATATTATCGACGCAACAGGCTCGCAATGCATAACGCATTTTCTAAAGTTTTGTTTGTGATGTAGAAAGATATTTGATATTTTTCATAAAAAATAAAAAAGATTCTCTTACTCATATATAAATAAGGGGTGCATATCATATCACCTATATACCTTATATACAAAAATTATTGTATTGAGCCATAATAGAGGGAAAAATAACTTCTTATTCGACACGAGATCCAATATTAAGTTTGAATTATACCATGGTTGATTCACATCCGTAGGGGAAAAGAAAAAGAAAATAGTTAAGGAATCAATTGAGAGATTGAATAGATAATAATGGATGGAAAAAATTAAGGTAAAATTCTATAGGTCTTTGTTATAAAATTTTCAATTATAATTTTACATATTTATTTAATTTTCAATTAATTAAGTAATTAAGTAGTAATCATATTTGTTGAGTTGTAATTATTAGTAGTGAATTAGAAAAGTAACACATATAAAATTATGACCGAGGATTTTACAATAAATATTTATAGAATTACACTTAATTTTTTTCCTTAAAGAAAATTCTCAATATTTTATTTATAATTTTTTTCACATAGGTAAATATGATATAATTTATATAGGTTACGATACACATATTCCATTTTACCTCATGTGCATATTCCATTATACCTCATGTACAAACAATCCCATGATGTTTTGAAATATGCAATTAAATATTTAAATCATTCATGCTGTAACCTCCTTCGTTATCTTTCCTTCCAAATACTTAACAGGAAAAGGTTTTTTTGCTATTATTTTTTTAGTATACTTGGTTGCACAACTACTAACTAAGTTTTAAATTAAAAATTAAAATTAATGATTTTTACTTTTAAAGTTAATATTTAAATATTATTGAATATAAATTAGAATTTATATTTTTTCCAATTAATTATTCATAGTCAATTATATTTAAAATTAATTCTTCCTATATCTAGAGCAAAAAATGCTAAAGTATATTTGATCTTTTTCTTCATTTTGTTACATCTTGAGTACTATTTTTTTCACAACTGCAGATTTTTTATGAAGCTATTTTAGCTAAAATTTCTATGTTTGCATCTCTCTCTCTCTCTCTCTCTCTCTCTCTCTCTCTCTCTCTATATATATATATATATATATATATATATATATATATATATATATATATAGTTTTTGAAATGATTTACTTAATTTAATTATGATTTTCTTAAATATATTATACTTAATATTTTAGAAATAATATTTTTATATTAAAAAGGTTATTTCTAAAAAACATTAATTTGAGGTGAAAAATAAATCAAACTTACATAAAAAGATTTTTTTTAAAATACAATAATTTGAGATACTTGTACATATATACATTAAAAGATCATTAGATCTTTTAATTATGATTCTAAGTTTTGTATTCTATTTTGTTTGAAACATAATTTCACAAAAAAAATGTATCCATGAAAAGGAAAACTAAATCAAATACAAGGAATCAAGCAAAAGATGAGATATTTTTTAAAGTTGTTTTATACTATGGTAAGAAGAATTAATTTTGAATATTGATCAAGAGTAATATATTTAAAAATTTATAAATTAATATTTTATATTTAATAATATTAAAATATTAAAATTAAAAATAAATATTAGTAATTTATTTTTTAATTTAAAATCTATTTTGGACATAAAATTGAATTTAAAAAATTAATTTTGTTTAAGCCAAGCACACTAAATATATATATATATATATATATATATATATATATATATATAAATCTCTCCATCGTTAAGGGTTTTGAAAAAAAAGATAATGAGATATTTTTTTCATAACATGTATAATTTAAATGTTTAATTAAATATTTTAAAACACTAGAGAATTTTTTACATATAAAATATAGTACTGCGATCTATATTTTAGCCATTTAAATAAAACAAGCGCCAACTAACAAATTGTAGACATCATCCAGACTACTAACTCAGTGGATGTTGCTAACAATCAATGCTACTCTTCGATCTTCTTGCGTGAGTTTTGGGATTCCATTTTGGCACCAGAGTCTGTCTAATGTTTTGTTCCTTTGTGCTTGGAACATTAGTCAATGACAGATACACGCTTTGGCTATATGATAAACTCCCATTTTGCATATTTTATATAAAATTTAAGATCATATTTTCGCCTCATTTTGATTTTTTAAAAAATTTATTTTTTAATTTTTAATAATTATAGCGTTTATAACACATCTTTTTCTTTAATGTTACATCTATTATATTACGTATGCTACATTTTGTTTCAGTATTTAAACCAAGAAAATTACAAAGTTTAAAGTATAAAAAAATTTAAGCATTTATATAACAATAAATCATATTAATTTCTTACTAAAGTTCTTTCCTTAATATTTTTTTTAATCGTCACTTGCCACCCTACGTGCCAGGTCAACGAGGACGTGTGTGTGTGTGTGTGATATACACTAATAAGATGTTAATGGAAAGCATACTGATTCTGAATAGACTTTACCTATTAATAGGTAAATACTAGAGATTTGAATCTCAGAGATAACACTTATTAGATGGGAAAAAAAATATTTATGCTGTAACTGACAAACTAGTTATCTATCCCATTGATGACTAATGATTCTTCACTTGTTAATAGGAAGTTGCATAGTTATGATTGAGAAATTTAACAAGTATTATCATATAATCTTAATTTATAATGAATTTTTTTTTATTCATGATTTTTTGCCACGAAATTTGGAGTTTTTTTATGTTAAATTTTTTGTTTATTTTATTGCCATACATTTTGATTTTTTAATTATTTGATACTTGGTTAATTAGATATGGGCTTTTTTTCTTTAATATGCAACAACTAAGCTAGTTTTTAATGGTATTTGGCACACTAGGGCTCCGTTTTAAACAACAAATAAGTTAATTTATTAATTTATCAATAAGTTATAGGTTCATTTCTAAGGAGTATTTTGTATACTATCTTATTAAAAAAAAATATAAGTTCTGATTTGATAAGGTATATTGAATAACTTATAACTTATAAACTACTCTCTTTTCAAATTTATTTCAAATCTATCCTTATTCTTTTTATTAATTTATAACTCATATCTTTCATAATATAAATCTAAATATTATTTTTATAAAATATAATTAATTTAATTTTAATATAATTATATCTAATTTTAAATTATAAATATATAAAAATATTTATATAAATAGATATGTAATATCATAAAATATAATTATGTAATTATAATTATAATTTTATTCTAAATAATAAAATAAAAATTATGTAAATAAATAAATAAATTCATAAAATATAATTAATTAAATATTAGATATTATATATTTATTTTTGAACATATTAATTTTATTAATATAATTTCATATTTAGATAAATATTAATTATTTTAATTATATATCTATCTCTATTAATATATCTTTTTATATTATTCTACAATTTTTGCAAATTGAACAAATAATTTTATAAAATACTTTTTAAATAATTAATTAACTTATTTACTATCAATTAACTTATTAACTAGAGGCCTGGAAACTAGTAGCTTATAAACTCTTATTTGATAAGCTTTTCAATGTAGTTTATAACTTATAAGCTAGTAACTTTTTAATTATTTTTTTTAAAAATTTTTTCCTCTCTTTTTTAATTAAATGTCAATTTATATTCTAATTTTGTAAAAAACATTGATATTTTCTCATTAATTCAATATAAAAAAATGAAAAGTAAGTAAATAAATAATTATGTGATGTGATGAAATATAATTAATTAAATTTTAAATGAATATATTATTATTTAAAAATATGTAATAACATAAATATAATCAATTAAAATTTAAAAAATTATATTCTTATTTTAAATATTTTGATTATATTAATATAATTTAATTTTAAAATAAATATAAATTAATTTAATTAATATATTTATTTATATTAACGTGTTGTTTTATGTTATGTGATATTTTTTTGTATTTTTATAATTAATTTTAATAATTAATTTTTCAGCCAAGTTATCAATATTACTTATCAATTATTAATTAATTTATTAATTATTACTTAACTTATTAGTTAATTACATCAAACATAACCTATGTAAATATTGAAATTAGGTTGTCGGTATTAGTATTGTGGCGTTGAATATTGGGCTCTGATTATTTTGGGGGAAAAATAATTTTTGTAAAAATATAATTATAAAATGTTAAGATGAAGGAAAGTATTTTATTTATCAATTGTTAAATATAAAGAATTTAGAAAAAGTAATTTTCTCTATTCAGAAAAGAGATTTATTTTCCCTTAATACATTGTCTTAAGTATAATTTTTTTAAATTATCAATATAAATAGTATATTATTCTATGATTAACATATATATTTAAGTAATATTTTTCTACAAAGAATACGTTGGTAGAAAACAAACAACAAACGTAATCTTAATTTATGCAGCATTACCCTATAGTATAAACTTTTTGACCGTGAGTGAAAAAATGGGTCTTTAGAGAGGGAAAGGCAAGGAAAACCGATAAAACAGAGTCGGAGAGCAAGAAAATTACAAAAGGGTGGATGGAGTTATCCGTCAATGTTCTCTTTTTGTAACGTGTTCTTAGGGTGCCCTTTTGGCAGCGTATAAAAAATCTACGCAACTTTCCCAATCTATGATGACATGTCTTTCTAGTCTTCCACCACATAAATTCTTTAATTCCATGTCACTTTCACTTCTAGAAGGTGCAGACAAGTCAATAAGGTTGTTAGGGAATAATTCATCAATTAATTCTTGAATTATAGATGTTACTGAATCTAAAATTGGAGCTATGGACGGATTTATTAATATTTTTAATTACTAAATGGATTTGTACTTATTAATTTTGTATATTTATTAATGAATAAGAGATAATAAATTTGAAGTTATATTTTAAAAAGTATTAATTTTAATTTTTGGATATGATTGATACATTGTCTCCACAAAAAAGAGATTATCTGTAGAGATTTACATGTGACTCCTAAAAATATTATATTTAAAATTAAATATTTAAAAATATAAAAATAAAAAAATTAATATTTATTTTAGGATATTTTTTAATAAAAGATACAACTTGGTAAGATAAATTAATATATTAAAATTTGAAAAACTTCAAATTGATAATAGTAAATTCAATATGAAATATAATACTTGAAAATTGATATCAGTAAAATATTAAAAATAAATTTGATTTTGTTGTTCATATTTCTATTAAAAATAGAATCCAAAATTAATTAATTTAATTTATACTCTGTATATTAAAACTTTAATTTATTGAAAATATTTTATGATAAAAATAAGACATATCATGCTATATCTATAATATTTAATAATTTTAGCATATGAGTTGTAAACAACAAAAGTGGATATAAAAAAATGTTATCAAATAGATGAAAGAAGAAAAACAGTGAGTGCATTATAAAATCTTGACAAATTTCTCATAAATATATATTCAATTTGAAATATATAAATTAAAAATTGATTAAAAATTCACAAATTTTAGGTAAATAATTTTGATTTTTATTTTTATTGAAAATAAAATACATAATTAATTCATTCGATTAAGACATTTTATATTTTTGTCTTAAATTATTAAATATATTTAATATTAAAATTAAAAATGACAAATAATATATGTAGTATTTAATAACATAAGATTTTGAATTATAAATAAAAAAGTAGACATATAAAAAGAAAAACATGCAATGAAGAATAGAAACGAAAGAAAACTATATCTCAGCTATAAAACTTTGACAAAATTCTAATCGATATATTTAGTTTGAAATATAAAACTTGAAAATTCATGTAAAAAATATTAAAAATTTTCAAAAAATAATTTTTAATTTTATTTTTAATAAGAGTAAGAAATCACATGTATTATAATGTTGCATATTCGAATTTAAGACATTTAGACACTAAAAAGAGGAACCCCAAACGTAGCATCACGTACTACTAACCCACTATGGGTATCGGCATTATAATTTTAAGTGTTTATGGTCTTGTTTTAACCAATATGTAATTGTGGAGTATAGAAATTAGAAATTAAAGAAGGAAAAAACATGACTCCATTATATAACAATTCGTATTAAGTTCAAAACTTTGAGAGGTATACAAAGTTTTTACATGGGGAAGATGAATACTTGAATCACATTTATAAGAGCGTTATTTGCTTAGATTTAATATTTTTGAAGTTTGAACCATGCATCTTATGTATATTCAAAATTAAAATTTAATTCTTTGCATGTATATATAATTTGTGAATTACTATTTGGCCACAAAAGTAAGTTGTTTTATACGCTAGTTATGATGCATATAAATTTCTATAAGTTTTTATCATTTTGTTGAATTTGGAAAATAAAATTTTATTAGAACTTGTAATTTTAATTTGTGGTTTGTTTCATTCCATTTAATTTAATTTGTGGTTTGTAGCACACAAAATCATAGCTAACAATCTCTCTACTGTTAAGGATTTGAAAAGAAAATTAATGGGAGATATTTCGTACAACATGCATAATTTAAATGTTTGATAGAATATCTTAAGATATTAAAGAATCTTTTACATATGAAATATTGTATTTTTTCCATATAAATAAAACAAGCCCCAACAAACAAGTTAAAGACATCATCCAAACCACGTACTAAGTGGATGTCGCTAACAATCAGTGTTACTCTTCGTTCTTCTTGCGTGTGTTTTGGGATTCCATTTTGGCAACTTTGCAAGAGTTAAGTCTAATGTTTGGGTCCCCTGTATTTGGCACGCGATTTATCAAGTCCAAGTCTCATGGTCAACGATGGATGCAGGCTTTCGTTCTATGCACTCCGATTTTGCATATTTTATATAAATTTATCAACTGATGCTCTCTTTCCCTCTGTGATGTGACAGCAGTGTAAGAGATATCATTGCATATGTGCTCTCATGGAATATTCTTGTGGAAATGCTACTAAATAGCAAGAGCCTGTTGATGCAATATTCTATTTTCTTCTTTCCGTAATTGTTACTTATACTAATATCTTCAGCATTTGAAAGGATATGAAAAGCTTATTTTTGTGTGGGGTTGGTCAACCTTTCCTGTTTTACACTCTACAAAGACAGCCTTTCCTCAGTATTTCTTAACCACTAACTTACAGATCCTTTGCAACTCCATTTTCTCTTTCTTAAATGTCTATAAATTAGCGTTCTACAATTACAATACCATGCAATTCATAAGTTGCAACTTAATTCTGTTAAGCAAAGTCTCAAAAGAGAAACTATGGGCTGGTCTTTCTTTCTTTGTCCACTCCTCTGTTTGCAGTTCCTTTTCTTTCTTTTTGCTTCCTATTGTTCTTCTTTGAACCCATTGTGCAGTCTTGATGAGGCCTCTGCCTTGCTGCATTTCAAGAACTCTTTCGGTATTGACAGCTTGGCTTCTGAGAGGTGTGTTGACCTTCAGTCTTCTTATCCTAAGACTGAGTCATGGGAAAATGGTACTGATTGTTGCATGTGGGAAGGGATCACTTGTGACGCTCTGTCAGGCCATGTGATTGGTCTCGACCTGAGTTGCAGTTGGCTTTATGGTGAACTTCATGCCAATAGCACCCTCTTCCAGCTTACTCATCTTCAAACACTCAATCTTTCTTACAATTTTTTCAATAGGTCACAAATTTCTTCTAAATTTGGTGGATTTGTGAGTCTCACACATCTTAACTTATCTTCTTCTGCATTCATCGGTGTAATTCCTCATGAAATCTCATATCTGTCCAAATTGGTCTCCCTTGATCTCTCATGGAACGTGTACTGGTATGATTTGTATGATGGTGGAAGGTTAACACTCGAACCATCCATGTGGAGAAATTTCTTTCAAAATGTAACTGATTTGAGGGACCTTTATCTAGATTGGGTGAATATGTCCTTCATTAAACCAAGTTCTTTGTCTTTGTTGACGAATTTGTCATCCTCTTTGGTCTCTCTTAGTCTTAAAGTTACTGAATTGCAAGGGACTTTGCCAAACAGCATTCTGCGTTTACCAAACCTTCAACACCTATCTCTGTCGGGGAATCAAAATCTCAGCATTCAAATTCCAAAGTCCAATTGGAGCACACCCCTCAGGTATTTGGCTTTGTCTAGAATCAATTTCTCACGGCAATCGCCTAATTCCATTGGTCATCTCAAGTCCCTTAACTTCTTGTTTCTCTCTCTTTGTGAATTTCAAGGATCTAATCCTCAATTTTTTGGGAACCTCACGCAACTAACTGATTTGATTCTTTGGGGAAACAACTTTAGTGGTGAGTTTCCATCATCAATTTCAAATCTTCATTCATCTCACTTATTTAAAACTTTCATATAATAATTTTAGTGGATTTCAAGGACCTATTCCTCAATCATTTTGGAACCTTACACAACTAACTCATTTGCATCTTTGGGGAAACAACTTTAGTGGTGAGATTCCATCATCACTTTCAAATCTTCAAAATCTAACTTACTTAGATCTTTCATATAATAGTTTCAGTGGATTTCAAGAACCTTTTTCTCAATCATTTTTTAACCTCACACAACTAACTTATTTGAATCTTTGGGGAAACAACTTTAGTGGTGAGATTCCAACATCACTTTCAAATCTCCAACATCTCACTCACTTAGATCTTTCATCTAATAGATTTAGTGGTCAAATCCCAAATGTGTTTAGCAAACTTGGCCAGTTACAATATTTAGATCTAGGAGATAACTTATTAAATGAAACAATACCTTCTTGGTGTCTTTCTTTGCCTTCCTTAAAATATTTACTATTGTATAACAATAAACTCACAGGGCATGTTAGTGAATTCTTATCATATTCTCTTGAGTATGCTGACTTATCAAACAATATGCTACAAAATACCATACCAAAATCAATGTTTGATCTCACAAATCTCACTAGCTTGGACCTATCATCAAATAATTTTAGTGGGGTCTTAGATTTTCATAAATTTTCGAAGTTACAACATTTAGAGTATCTTCAACTTTCTAATAACATTTTCCTCTCACTTAACTTTGACAGTAATATAAACTACACTATTTCTAACCTTCAATCTTTATATTTATCTTTTTGTAATATCAGTAGTATACCTAAATTCTTAGGACGCCAACAAAGCTTACAATATTTAGATCTTTCTCATAACAAAATTCATGGGAGGGTTCCTGATTGGTTAGTTGACACAAGAAACAATTCATTGTCTTCTTCAAACATTTCTCACAATGGTTTGTCTCCCATTGAGTATCTCTCAAGGAAGGAAATACAGTTTTTGGATCTCAGCTTCAACTTCTTAGAAGGACATGTTCCGATTCCATTGCATGGAATTAAATTCTTTTCACTCTCAAATAACAATTTGACAGGACAAATTTCTTCCAAGATTTGTAATGCAAGCTCACTCATCATACTAAATTTGTCACATAACAAATTGACTGGCAAAATTCCACAATGCCTTGGTAGCTTCCCATATCTCTCAGTATTGGATCTCCAAATGAACAATTTCTTTGGAACTATACCTGGAAATATTTCTAGGACAAATGTGTTTCAAACTTTGAAGTTTAATCATAACCAATTGGAAGGACCACTACCTAGATCTTTAAATCATTGCAAACAACTAGAAGTTTTGGATCTTGGGGATAATGAGATAGAAGATACATTCCCCAATTGGCTTGAACCCTTTACAAGAGTTGCAGGTCCTAATTTTACGTGCTAATCAATTTCATGGTGTGATTGCTAGTTCAAAGTCCAAGCAATCTTTCCCGAAGTTGAGGATTTTTGATGTCTCCAACAATCATTTCAATGGCTCTTTACCAACAATATACATTAAAGAGTTTAAAGGAATGATGGGTATTGATGATCGTAAAATTGGCCTACAATATATGACAAATAAAAATTATTCGTCATATAATGATTCTGTGTTCATCACAATGAAAGGGGTTTTTATAGAGCTTTCAAGGATCTTAAATTCCTTTACAACAATTGATTTCTCAAATAACAATTTTGAGGGAGAGATTCCAAAAGTTATTGGGGAGCTAAATTCACTGAAAGGTCTTAACCTTTCACATAACAAAATCATTGGTACAATTCCACCAACATTGGGAAATTTGAAGAGTTTGGAATGGTTAGATCTCTCGTCAAACAAGCTCACAGGTGAGATACCTAAAGCCTTGACTAATTTGAACTTTCTTTCCATCTTAGACCTTTCCCAAAATCAACTTGTTGGAACCATACCTCAAGAAAAACAGTTTGGTACATTTTCAAATGATTCCTACAAGGAAAATCCTGAGCTTTGTGGTTTTCCTTTGTCAAAAACTTGCAATAATGACCAAGAGCAGCAACCATCTTCATCGATGTTTGATTATGAAGATGAGTTTGGATTTGGTTGGAAAGCTGTAGCTATTGGATATGGATCTGGATTCCTATTTGGAGTTTTGATGGGATATCTTGTCTTCTTGACCGGAAAACCTCAGTGGCTTGTAAACTTAGTTGAAGGTAGGTTAAAGAAAAGGGTGAGAATCGCAAAGAGAAGGGTTTCTCCAAACTATGCAAGAGTACAATAGAATTGTTTGGTGCATATGGTGTTCTATGCTAAATTTGGGTTGCTACTTCTTTGTTCAATGTTTTAAGTTTGATTGTTGTTGTAGTCGTTTTAATTTGTTGCTGATTTATCCCAATGTTGCATTGTTTTCAAAAATTGTTCCAACTATTTTTCTTTTGATTTTGAACTACTTTGTCATAATTTGTTTCTATGCAAATGATGGTGAAGTGGGTGGATAAATGAGCAATCCATTAACTAAAGACTCGAACCATGATTATCCAGTTATCCACCCAATCCGACAAATATTATGCAAACAAATCTAAATTGTTGGACTACTTTATCGTAATTTGTTAAACTGATTTGAACCAATTCAAACACAATAAATCATACAGTCTAATAATGATTTAGCCAGTATGAATCATGATACATGTCTAGATTAATTAGAACCGGAAACAAGCAAAAATGCAATACAACAAAAGGAAATTATTTTTTTGTTATTTTTCACAAAAATATAATTAATATAGTATTAAGATGGCAAACAACATCCTCTATTTTAGAGAAGTTGTTTTTCTCCAATATTTTGACGCTAAGTATCATAACTTTTTAAACAATATATACAAGTTACATCTCCTTCCTTTACTTATATAAGTATAAAAAAGGCTTTCTAATGAAAAATGTCTCCTAAACAAAAACAAAGGGACTCTTAGCAAGTGGGCGTGAGCTATAATTCTTTCAGTAACAATCCCAGCTTTGATGTAAGCTTATAGAGTGTAATACAATTTTGACATACACCATTCTTTCAATTACGGCTGTATGTTTGAGTTTGCATATAAAATTCTCGGGTGGCGAATGGCGAGGAGGAGAATAGAGGGTCAAGTTATAACTTTCCTTTCCCTTATTTGGATATCCAAAATTATATAAGGAGGTCTAATAGAAAGTTAATCCAAAATATTTAATTAACTAGCATGTAATTTTATGATTTTACCCATTTTGAAAAATTAATTTATTAATTAATTTTTTATGATTAAAAATATCTTCAAAAAATGTCAATCCAATTTTTACTATAAAATATTCTCTCCCTCTCTCTATAAAAATTTTTTATATAAAAATGATAAAGTAGGTCAGCATACAATAATGTTATAATTATTACTAAAAAAGTTTATGAAAAAATTATTATGAATTGATATAACATGATCCTTATTTGGCAATATAAAAAGTGACAGAACTTAGATTCACTCTAAAAGTAATATGTATAGGCCAAAATATGGATGAATGTGTATAAGCAAATAAATATAGATTACAATTGTCAGGTATAATTATGTGTAATAATAAAAAATATAATTTCATGTTTTTTATTAAAAAAATTTACAATTATAATATGTACTTTTTGCACACTAGATACCTTTTAAAAATGTAAGTAATATTTTTTTATTTGAACAATAACAATAATGAAAATGTAAATATAAATATAAATTAAGATATATAATAGGGTCAAAGTAGTAAACTAAGTAGATAACATTTCAAATTCCCTAATCCAGAGAAATACAAAATATTAAAGAGTGCAGGTAGGGTTAGCCATAAATTCTCATTTCCTTCCCTTCCTTAAGCAAAACTCCCAAACAAAGGAAAGGATAGCACATAACCTTCCCTTTCTTCTTCCTCCCTTCTATTTTTCTCCATCCAAACAAACCATTAATTTTTTTTTTGTTGTAGCAACACTAATCTAAAAAAATTGTTCATATGCGCTTATCTTTGAATGTGTAAAATTTTTATATAAATATTTGTATAAACTACGTGACAAATTTGTGGAGAATTCACTCTCAAGTTTAGGTATGTGGGTCTAGAGAATACAAGTGTGTTTGTTGGTATTTGATAGATTAGGGTTGTGAAAGGCCCCTATTTATATAGCGTAGGTATGATGCTAAGGGTGTGCTGAGAGTATACTTGGAATATCAATATTATTTGCCCCACCTTTCCATCATGTCATTTGGAGAGGACCATTTGATCTACTTGGGCTTCTCCGACAGAACTATTCAATTGCTGAGGATCTAGTCCGATCTTCAATGTTCCAAGGGATTTGTTCGGGTGGCAGCGATTTAGTTTGGACTTTATTGTCTTAAGGGATCTAATTGAATGTTAAGGATTAAATCTAGACCGTATATTTTAAAAATAAATACAATTTGCAAAAAAAAGAGTGCTACTTTGTAGGCACATGCAATATAATGGATTTGAATATGAGATACCAAAAAAAAAAATGGTTAAATTTATTTTCGATAAATTGCATTTTGGTGGCATTCCATAGACTTATTTTCAAATAGGTGCTAATACTAGACTTTCTTTGAAAAAGTTGTAGTTTTATGAATTATAATTTTTATATTTCCAAAATGCCCTTTTAAAATTAGGTGCCATTCCGACGTATTTCATGTGAGACATTCATAGTTTCCTCACACATTCTTATCACAAAATGCTGGAATTGAAGTCATTGTAAATCACCTTTATTTTTTTGATCGCATTTGATTGGTCTACTCTATTTTTCGATTGCAATCGCCTCTATTGATCATCTTTGTTTTTCCAATTGCATTGTTACCAAGTATTTGTAAATTTGATTTGTCAATGGAATAATGTCTGTTGCTAGGGTTGAAACTATGGTATTGAAGGTCAATAGTGGAATAGAATATAATGATTTAGTTCAGATGATGTTTGCGAATTTTAAGGATCTGTTTCCTGGTGATTTATCTCTATCACATTCTTTCCCTGGCCATCTTGTTTATTTGCTGAGGAATAGGTCAAAACTAGATAATATGATTGACTTAGTTAGAGTTCTGGACTTGAAATATTTGAATATCAGTGTTAATATTGGTTTGATTTCTGCATCATATTCGCTTTGTGATGGTGTTTCTGTTTCAAAGAGGTAGGTTACTGTTTCAAATGTTACTGAGTGTGATACTGCTTTGATTTGTTGTCTGATTCATGGTCAGGTGGAGTGAGTCACATTGGGTAGAGGTTCCTTGGTGGTGTTATTGAGTTTAGAAATGCATTGTGCAAGTATTCAATTGAGAGAGGTTTTTGGTTTGATTATGTTAGGAATAAAAAAATGAAGGTGGTAGCTCTATGCTCAAAGAAGCATTCGAAAGGTTATGAGTAGGTTGTTATGGCTTCATTGTCCAAGGTGAATGGGTGTTTCTATGTTAAGAAGTTAGTGAATTATCACACTTGTGGTCTTATGTTAAATAGCTTAACTTCAAAGAGGATGGATTCCAAATTGATTTCTAAATTGGTGGTGGATTTAGTTAGGGGATCCCCATCATTGATAGCTAGTGAAGTTGTAAATTATTTTCAAAATAATTATGGATTAGCAATTCCTTATTACAAGGCATGGCGTGCAATGGAGAAAGTAAGGGATATGGTATTTGGTGATTTTGATGACTCATTCAAACAAATCAGTTGATATGTATGTGCTAGGAAGGAAGTGAATTTGGGTAGTTGCATTGTGGTGGATGTGGATGATAGTAACAGGAGATTCAAAAGGATGTTTGTTGCATTTCGTGCTTGCATTGAAGGATACATGTTTTGTGGACCACTTTTGTTTATTGATGGGACTTTTTTGAAGTCCAGGTTTAAGGGGTTATCCTATTAGCTATGGGTAAGGATGGCAATCCAAGTGAGTGGTTTTTAAGTTAGGAATGATGCTATTTATGTCTTTTGGTTGGTGTTACTATTTTGTAGGTCAAACAGTAACATGACATCCCTTGTTATTGTTTGGTCTGGAAACAATAACATGGAAGGCCTTTTGGTTTTTATCCTTTCTTCTATTTGTATTTTCATGTAGAATGTGCCCTTATTTAGATATTTTATTATGAGTTTTATTGAAGTTACTATTTAAAGAGCAAATAGTAACATTGATAAATTTGATGGATTTGTAGTTTGTGTAAGTTGTATTGATAGTTGGATGTACTGATTTGGCTGCTGAATTGATGTTACTATTAGGAGAAGAAACAATAACATGAAGTAATATGGCTGTTTTCATTTTAATGGCTTATGTTTTTGTTTGGTGTGATTGTTCCATTTCAGGGTTGTTTCCTCTAGCTTTTACTGTGGTTGATTCTGAAAATCAAGAAAACTAGTTTTGGTTCCTTTCACAGTTGTCCACTATACTTGATGTAGACTAAATTATGACTTTTATTTTCAATTGTAATTTGGGATTGCTCGAAGCAATGCCAAAGGTTTTTCTAAGAGCGCCTGAAGTGAACAATATTCTATTAACATTTCTCCTTATATTTAGGTCCCTTAGGAGGTGATGATACTTAATTGGATCAATTTTACATTAATTTGAGACTAATTGCATTAATTTGGGCTTAATTGAATTTCAGGCTTAATTCTGAATTTTTGATACTATTTTAGTATTTTGATCATAACTTGAGCTTCGGATGTCAGATTTGGACGATCTATACACCATTGGAAAGCTAAGAAAAAGATATACAATTTTCATATTGACTAGAGAACCCAGTTATGCCATCTTAGAGTCAAAGATTAGCTTAAATTCAAAGCAGAGCTGCTGTCCAAGCCCAGACTCGCCCCAATTACAATGATTAATTCATATCTTGAGCTCTAAGTGTCTAATTGATGCAAGGCCAAGTCCAATTATTCCCTAAAATCCATATATAATCATTCATGAAGCCTTTTTGAAGAAACTGAGTTGTTTTGAAGGTAAAGAAGATAGATTGATGGCTCATTACTTCAACTCAGATTGGATTGAACTCTCTGTAGTATTTTAGCTGTAACTTGAGCTAGGAATGTCTGATTGGGCTGAAATTTTGTGAGTAGCTTCCTAAATATTATGCTAAAAGTTTGTAGTTCTAGGTCCAGTCCTGATTATGCTTCTAGATTTATAAATAAATAGAGGGAAAAATCAGAACGTGAAGGGAGACAAACAGCTTGATAGTTTTCTATTTTTCTTGGGATTTTTCTCTCTAATAGAAGGCTAATTCTTTAAGTTAATTCAAGGAAATTTGAGGCTCTTCTTCTCTGGGATTATGAGATCTTGATTTGTATAGTGGTAACTACAATTGATTTTCCTTTTTCCTCATCTATCTCCTCTGATTTGCATGATCTACTTGATTTGAATATTGATTTGATATAATCTTTATTCAATTCTATAAGTTGTGTTTTAAATATGAATTGGTAGTAAATTTTGGTTAGTTAATTAGAATTTTTCATGAGTGAAAAGGGCATGAATGGATGATTTAGGATTTTGAATTAATTCATTTAATTTGGTTGAATTCTATCTTCAAATTAGTTTTAATCTAGCTTAGAGTTATGACAATTATCTAACTTTGCTAATCTTAATCAATCAAATCCTAGACGATTATCTAGCTTAGAGTTCATGAATTATTACAAGGATTTTGAATAATTCAAGGCTGAATAATCAATTGAAAAGTCTAATTTATAGTGATTTATGATTAATCCTCCAAAAAAACTTGAATTCCTTGGATTGGCTATCTTTGTTCATTGCTATTCTTATTTTCATTGCTACTATTTTATTGATTCCATTATTAATCTTTTGCTATTAATATCTTCCTATTTTAAATTCAAAACCCCCCTAATTTTGCATTTTGTTTTGCATAATTTTTGCATACATACACCATATAGTACTATTTCTAATTCTATTTTGTTACAACATTCTATTTCCTATATTTACATTCTGTGTGCATTTGTTTCTTCTATTTTTGTTGCATAAATAATTCAATAATTGTGTGAATATTGTTAGAAACACATTTAAAAGAGATAAAATCAAAGGATCACTAGGGATATGACCTGATTGTGCCACTATATTACATATTTGTTTTTGCAACTAGTTTTTAATTAATTTTGGTGCATTACGGCATGCACGTCAAAATTTTGATGCTATTGTCAAGGATCCTCTTGAATCTATTTTTGCACACATATTGTTAGCAGTATATCATAATTATTCAAGCATTCCAGTCATTGCATTTGTTCTTGTGTTCTTTGATTTCTACATGTTTATCTATTTTGCCATTGCCTAAATTTTGCTTCTGCCTTCATCTATTTTATAATTCTCCGCATTATTGCATCTACATATATATCAGCTTTGCATATCTATTGGTTAACTTCTCCATTGTATATGTTAAATTAGCATCACTAATCTTGCATCTTGATTTCCATAATATTGCATTGCTGCATCATAAGCATATTGCATTCATTCTTATTGCATCTAATTTTGCATTCTTCTTGTCTACTGTTAGTGCATACATCCTATTACAGCATATTCTGTGTTTTACCCTTTTAATTGATTTTAATATATTTTTGTTGACTTTTCATCTGGCACTATATCATCACATTCCAGCACTTCACCTCACTCATTTACACCATATATTAGTTGATTTTTGGCTTAGGAATTAGTTTTGGATGAATTATTAATTTGTTATCCCTTCTTGAATTCTACAAATTTTTGTGCACTGTTTAGTTGGTCATTTTCTGCTAGCACTAACTAATTCCTATTGCATCCCTCTCATTTTGATCATTCTACCACTACGTTCCATCCTCATCCAACATATTAAAACCCATTCTGCATTTAGATTTACACGTCATAACCAATTTCATAGCATTTCATCATGCATCACTCAAGTTGTACAGACTGAAGTAGTTTTTTTCCCTGATTTTACATTGTGATTCATAGTTTCCTTAGCTTTGCAATCTAACCTTTCATTCCACTCTAACATCACATATACATCATATTCAAACATGTCATGCACTTTCCTCAACATGTCATTGCATTTTAATGCATTTTAAGTAGTACACATCATTGCCTGAGCTGCTGACCCCTTATTTCACTGCTTCCCTAGTTTCATCTTACATGATTTTGTATAATCCTATTTCAGATTGAGTTGAAATTTTGCATGGTACTAGATATAGTAGAATAAGAGTTCCACACCAAATTTGGCAACATTTCATTACCATTTGGTCATTCTAACTTGCATTTTTTGTTACTGGTGAATAGTCACTTTAACCTACAACTCATAGATTCTTTCAATTTTTTTGCAAATGACCTTTTTGCCCCATCCCTCCACACCCCATAGGTTGGATGCCAGGCCTTAGTTGCATATTAAAGCCTTTTTGGTTAGTCATCCAGACCCCTCCCAAATTTTTTCAAAAAAATTTAGTCTTAGAATGACTTCAAACTTGGTGTTAAGATTTATTTCTTTTGTCTTCATCAGTTAAAATAGAATTTAAGGGACAGAATTCAGTGGTGTTGCATTCTCTAATTCCTTTAGGGAGCACATAGTTCACTTATTTGGAATGTGTGCATATTCCCCAATAGTAGGTGCATTCATTGAGAACATGGTAGTTTTCAAATGGGAAGGAGGTTGGAATGCTGAGAATTTTCTCACAGGGCTTGCACCGGAAGTGTTGATCGAATGCTTTCAGCCGTAGTTATCGTTATGATGAGATGACATCAAATGCAGTTGAATTTTACAATTCATGGATTTGTGATGCAAGGAAGTTACTCGATCACAAATATGGTTGATAATATTCAGTTCAAAGTTGATGAGTGGTTTGCTAAACGAAGGTCAGAATCACTATGTTGAAATGGTGTTATTTTTCTGGTTTGGTTGTCAAGATTAGAGTTACACTCAATGAAGTGTAGAGGTTGGGTGTTAAAAAGTCATCAGAAACTATTTTTGAGGTGTTAGCAAATCCAACCATATGTGTGAACATTTCCCAGTGCAATTGCACTTATAACAGTGGCAACTGGATGACTTTCCTTATGTGCATGCAGTTGCCGCTATAAGAAGATGTGAGATTTCTTTGAATGAGATTGTTGAGAATTATTTCCATGTGAAGCACATATAGGAAGTTTTATGAACATATGATACACCCCATTCTTACAATGTTAAGGCAGGAGGTTATTGTAGGTGATGAAGCAGCTATCTTACCTCCGATTTCAAAAAGACAAGCAAGCAAACCTATGAAGATGAGGATTAGTTCAAGGGGTGAGTGTGTTAAGAAAATTAGGTATAGAAGATGTGGCAAACTGGGACATCACAATAAGAAAAGTTGCAAGGAGCCAGCTTGAATGGAGTTTGTTTCTGTGGCATAATTGTATTCATTATGATTTTTTTCACTTTCTGTGTAAAAAGGAACAACAATATGATTTAAATACATTAATCTAAGTGATTGTTAGTTAATATTAGTACTTGACATATTCCTATTTGGTTAAAAAATAAAACTACACAATTACTTGGATGTTACTATTTTGATAAAAAATAGTAACACTAAGGTAGACGCTAATAAACATAGGTGAAATGAATTCTGAATGTTGAAAGTAGAATGTGCTATGCTTTTATTAGTTTTAGTAGTAACATCAACGAAAAAATAACAAATTATTTGCATGTTACTATTTTGATTCGAAATAGTAACATTAACAAAACTTGAAATTATTTGATTTCTTAATGTTAAAGAAAATTGAAAACTAGTACTTGTTGGTTAATATTATTACTTGACATATTCCTATTTGGTTAAAAACTAAAAACTACACAATTATTTAGATGTTACTGTTTTGATTGAAAATAGTAACACCAATATAAAAGCTCATAAACATTGGGTAAATGAATTCTAAATGTTGAAAGTAGAATGTGCTGTGTTTTTATTAGTTTTAGTAGTAATATCAATGAAAAACAACAAATTAGTTGCATGTTATCTGTTTTGATTCAAGCAGTATTTTGCAGATGGCTACTTTATGTTCTTAAATAACAAGGTAGGAGTTCTGAAAATAGGGTAAATAAATTCTGAATGTTAAAGTATACTATAAAGAAGAATATGCTTCATTTTTATTAGTTTTAGTAGTAACATGAATAAAAAGTAATACACAATTGCATGTTACTATTTTGTTCGAAAACAATAACATCAAGGTAGAAGTTCATAAATTATAGGGCAAATGAATTTTGAATATTAACATAAACTAGAGATAAGAATATACTGTACTTTTATTAACATTTACAATTAAATGTTACATATAGTTGAATGTTATATATAATTGAGTCTATGATTTTACATGAATTGAATGTTACATATATGCATAATGTATCAACTTGAGCTAGAAGGATTGAAATCCAAAAGGAATTTAGTAACTAATCTTGCTCTATATTTTCTCATAGATTCCACTGGAAATTGTTCCTCAAACTCTTTATTATTGAATATATCATCTATTTGTTTGCAGACAAGAATCTCACAGTCTTGTCTAAAATTGAAGATTTGAGGAATGAGTTAGTTTGGTACCTCCTAGTCATGGTGCTTTGGGATTAGAAAAGAAGTTTTTACTTATGATGAATGTTCCTATTGTGATGACCTTTCATATGATATGATTTCAAAAGGAAGCTCTGCAGTGGTTAGTTTTACTCCCATATCCATTTCGTTCTTTTGAAGGATTTCATTCTTCTTTTTCTCATAGTATCTTTCTGTTGTTAAATAAAGAAGTTAGGTAAGGTATCTAGTGAAAAAAAGGAATATATTACTAATTGGTGTGAAAACATTAGCATCAAAATGAAAACTAAAAATGAATTCAGAAATCAAGCATCATTAAGAAGAAAATCAATAAAAAATAATATGTTATTATTTTCACTTCTAACAATAACAGATCGCCTCTTCTAATAGACAACTAAAGTTTAATTAACAATTAAATTGCGACAAAATAATGTGTTAGTGTTTTAACATGAAATAGTAGCATCAAGCAAAAGCAACATATCATAAAGTAGCATCACACTTGATAATGTTTTCTTGAAAGGGAAAAAAGTGTTACTGTCACCATACCAAAGATAACATGTTGTTTTTCATTAGAATGAGATGTTACTATTTGCTTTGAAAACAATAACATACTAACATCAATTAGAAAATAATATAGATAAATAAATCAATAATGGTTAGTAATGAAACTTGAAGAAAACAAGAAACAATAATAGCAGTTGGTATTTTATCATAGTATTAATATTACTTACCACCATTTTGGCATCACGAAAATATGGATCCAAGGACTTTAAGGTCTTCCATTTAACAAATGCATCAAATTTCTGTCACTTTCTACCTCTTCTAGATAGATTATGTGATAGTGAATTTGTATTTGCTAAATGACTTTAATTCTGTGCGAAAAATTCTGTAGCTTTATTGAATTTTCTGGTACTAAAGTTCCAATAATTTCAGGATCTAGGAATGGAACTTGTTCTGAAATGGATTATCCCAAATCAATAGGGAACAAGATCGTAAGTTTCTTTCCACAAAAATTAGTAATTAAATTGAAGGGTAGGGGTGAAATTGTAGAACAAATCCAGATATATAAGCCTTGCTTAAGCTTAGGTCTACAAGCATACTCAAGGTAAACGGATTTTGTGGATTTAATTGATTTGCACCAATAATTTGAAAACTGGATTTGGATATGGGAGTGATTGAAGGTTTAATAGTTCGACTCCAATTGAATAAAAATTATAATATATACTACAAATTTTAATATAAAATTAAAAATAATTAAATTATTACAAAATTAAACTTATGGATGTAAAATATAAGAATATTTCAAATGTGATCCAATAATTTCATGTTTTTAACATTTCGGTGACTTTTATCTATAGTGACATGAAAATTTTTAATTACTTGAGACATTTAATTTTAAATATATATTTAATATCAAATAAAAACACTATTTTTTTAATAGTAATAATCTTTTTTTTTAATTAATCCACAAAACCATGCAAATTATGACCAATTTGCACAATTTAATCAATTCATAACCAATTCACTAGTTTTCTAATCGATTTTTTGGAGATTAGATTTTAAGAGTTAGTCCAAATAATCACACAGGAGAAGTGGAAGTATTTTTTGTTTAATTAAAATGGCCTTTTAGCGACTTCAAACCTTATAGAGGGTAGAAGGCTAGGGCATTGGATTAATGTGATGTAATTGTTTCTGGCTTTGGTTAATGATGGTGTTTCATTTAAGGGATGAAGTGTTGCAGAGAACAAGCATAGGAAAAGCAGTTCCTAATATAATAGAAAAATAACCAATGGAAAAATTGAACAAAACAAAAAAGGCTAGTAAATGAAAGAGTAAATAATTATTTCACAACAAATGGCCTGCATATTCCCCCAACTTTCTAAACTAAGAGTAACTTACAATTTGAATTCAAATTTGAGCTCTCATTATTCGACACCCATGCCTCTTTTTCTCCTATCGTATTTGATAATTCTTTTACCCTTCTGCATAGCTACACTATTGGGTGTGGCTACCCAATCTGGTTCTGAAACTGTCGAGAATGGTCTGGCTTTACCTTGTGCTGTACACTGGAACTGTTTGGGAACCTGTGGCAACACTATTATCTTCATTGTTAGTTACAGATTCATTTATATCCACATCAGGCACCTCCATAGAAGTTTCACTCATCTCATGATTCTCTTGCTCAACAAGAACCTTAGCTACCCTCTCATAACCAGAGCCATCTGTACTGTGCTCGTTTTGCAGTTTATTATTGTTCTGATCGATATCTTGCCATATAACAATACTAAAAAGCAAGGAAATGACATAACTGAGCTAGTTTTATTCAACTGGGCCTAATTAATAACTTTATCCTAAGATATGTTAAAAAGGAATCAATTTAATTCTCGGAGCTTCAGTGATTGCTTATGCTTATAACTAATTTTAAGTCTAATTGAAACATTCCAAGTTGATTAATTAATTAATTGACGCATTAATCTATGCCAAATTTCTGCAGTCCAGAAAGTGGTGCTACAAAGGAAGATCGTGCTTTGCTTGGTGACCCACAAGTAATTTACACTGCAATGGCAGTTGCTAGTGTAACTTAATCACTAATTGCTGTGATGACAAGAAAAATAGTGAATCAAAGATTTACCTGGACCCTGGAGAGGGGAAACCATTTGCGAATGCATCTTGTTAATAACAAAGCAAAAAATGATAACTTCTTATTAAGATGATTTAACTAAGAGGCGACAAGAAGCAGATATTTATGATTTCTTACCTTCTCTAGTTTGCTCCACCGCGTTTAGCTAGTGGTTAGGTCCATTTATGTTATCATTGCACTAATAAATCAGCTCGAAATGAACAAGTTATGTTTTCTCATTTTTAACAATGATAGAATACAACAATTAGTAGCCATGATCAGTAACGCGACGAAGACCATTTTTTGCTTTGTTAATAACGTAAACCCCAAATAACAGAGCAGACACCAGAAATATACCGCAATCAACACTGATTCATTCACCCATGCACGAAAAAGCATCAAATGCAGATTTAATACCCAACGAGCAAACACATTCAACCTTCGAAAGAAAATTTGGGTGGGACGATCTTCAGTTAGAAATGCACAAAATTCGGTAGAGCACTGCATACTTCTTACTATGTACATTTATGGTATGAAAAGTTTCTAGCATTACGTTGACAGGGGTGTTAGATTTTAAGATTTGGATTGGATACTTTATTTCTTCAGAAACCAGAACCATTCAACCAATTCAGAAGATTACCGATTGGGTGAATGGGACATTAACAGGGTTCGGGGGCGATGGACGTATTTAGAGGTGGTTTATGAGAAAAAGAGTATATTTAGAGGAGAATTTCTTTCTTTCAAATGGTTTTCCCATACTCTTCATTCATTTGGAGCTTACATATTTATAGTGAGTAATGGAACCTCCTAAAACAATTATTAACTCACTAGTGCATGAATTTCCACTTACCTATGTACATACATTAACTCATAAACTTACACTTATCTAGGAATATGAACAAAAATACCAAGATACATCCATTAACTTAGATACATTATATTAATTATATTAATTCACACATATTAGTCAACATTCTCCCCCTTAATGTGCTTGTGCTCGAACTCCAAGAGCTTCTCTTAGTTGTTGGAACTTGTCTCTTGCCAAGGTTTTTGTGAAAATATCTACAAGTTGATCACTAGACTTGCAAAACTTCAATTGCACCTCTTCTTCTTCAGTTGGTTCTTGGATGAAATGATGCTTGATTGCTATATGCTTTGTTCTTCCATGAAAGTCTGGATTCTTTGCCATAGCAATGGCTGATTTGTTATTACAATAAATAGTTACAACTTCTTGACTTTCTCCTACATCTCCAAGTATTCTCTTTAACCAAATTGCTTGTTTGTGTTACCAAATTGAAATGTATTCAGTTCATGTAGAAGATTGATTGTTAGATTGTTGCTTATTCAAACAACATGAAAATGCACTTGATCTTTGTGAGAAGACATATCCAGAAGTGCTCTTTATATCATCCAAACAGCTTGCCCAATCACTATCACAAAATCCAACTAACTTTGCTTTAACCTTGTTGTCATATTTAATTCCATAGTCTAGAGTGCCTTGAATATATCTTAGCACCCTTTTAGCTGCACCTAAATGGATGTGGCTTGGATCATTCATGAAGAAAGAAAGTAAACTTGTAGCAAACGTGATGTCTAGTCTTGTGCTTGTGAGACAAAGTAGATTACCAACTGAGCTTTTATAGATACTAGCATCAACCTTTCTTCCTCAATCATATTTCTTCAACTTTTCATTTACAACCAATGGTGTATTAGTTAAGTTACAACCAAACATCCCAAACTTCTTTAAGATTTTCTCAACATATTTCTTTTGGCAAATAAAGACTCCATCATCCTTTTGGTGAATTTCTATTCCAAGAAAATAATACAGCGAGCTCAAATCATTCATCTCATATTTCCTTATCATTTCTTTTCTAAAATCTTCAATCATCTTCAAATTGTTTCCAATAAAGATCAAATCATCAACATAATGTGCAACAATGAGAATAACAACCTTACCTTGTCATTTGATGTACAAAGTAGGCCCACTCATGCTCTTTCCAAAGCCTTTCTCCTTGAAGTAGTTGTTAATATTGCTGTATTACGCTCTTGGTGCTTATTTCAAACCATATAAAGCCTTTTTCAACTTGTACACCTTGTCTTCATTTCCGTCAATCTTAAAGCCTTGAGGTTGCTCAATATAGACCTCTTCTCTTAATTCTCCATTAAAAAATACTAACTTTACATCTAATTGATATAGCTTCCACCCTTTTTGACATGCAAAGAAGATTAATGCTCTAACAGTTTCTAGTCATGCCATGGAAGCAAATGTCTCTTCATAATCAACACCAAGCTATTGTGAGTATCCCTTTGCAATATGTCTAGCTTTGTTCTCTTGCACTAAACCATCTAGGTTATACTTTATTTTGTAAATCCATTTTACACCAATCACTTCCTTGTCTTTTGGTTTTGTAATAAGTTGCCATGTTTGATCCCCTTGATCATTTGTATCTCTTCTACCATTGCTCTCATCCAAGCATCTTCATTAATTGCTTCTTCCAAACATTTTGGTTCTATAATAGGATAATTGTTAACAAAATAATTATAGTTAGCATAAAATCACTCAAACTCCTCATTTTTATTGGAGTTGAGCTTAGGGATGATGAGCTAGAAATTGGTGTAGATGGAATACTTAAAGAGGATTAAGAACTTGATATAGATGGAGCACTTGAAGAGGATGAAGAACTTATTGTGCAAGGAGCTAGTTGATCATTTTCTACTACTAGATTTTTCTCCATAATTACTGCTAGAATTATTTTCTCCTTAATCTTCTCTTCTTGCCAATTCTAAGAAGCCTTCTCATCAAATACACCATCTTGACTAATAATCACCTTTTTAGCTTTCAAGTTGAAGAGTTAACAGCCCTTTTAACTTAGAGCTATAGCCAATGAAGACACATCTCTCACCTATTTCTTCAAGCTTTGACCTCCTTTCTTTAGGCAATTGAACATAGCAAATACACTAGAAAACTTTAAGGCAGTTCACTGAAGGTTTTCTCCCACTCCATGCATATTCTATACTACTTTTGTTGGACATCTATTTAGCAAATACTCAACTATATTAAGAGGTTTAGGCCAAAAAGCTTTAGGGATTCTTTTCTCGAATAACATAAACTTGGCCATCTCCAACATAGTTTGATTCTTCCTCTTAGATACACCATTTTGGTGAGGTATATAGCTAATAGCCAACTGCCTTTTCGCACCTTTATGTTCACAAAATTTTTCAAATTTATTTACGGTGTACTTTTTCCCCTCGTCACTTCTCAAGACTTTTATAAATTTGTCACTTTTTTTCTTAACAAATGCTTTGAATTTTTTAAACACCCAAATACTTTTGATTTTTGTCTCATAAAATATGCCTGTGTCATATAGGTAAAATCATTAATGAATAAAATGAAGAACCTATTTTGAGCATGAGACAAGGTACTCATAGAACCATACACATCTGTGTGCACTAATTCTAGCACTTGCTTGACTCTTCATCCTCCTTCCTTTAAAAATGGTTAGCAGTGATGCTTGCCCATCATGCACCCTTTACACACTCCATTTTTTTTCAATTGATGGCAGCCTATACATTGTATTCTTTTGTGAAAGCAACTTGAGACCTTTAAAGTTCAAGTGTCCAAATCTACTTCTCTAGCCATCAAGTTTGAATTTTTCTCATAATTAAGAGTGATTAGAAAACTCTTGCTCTCCATCATTTTTACCATAGCAACAATATTTCTTTTTGCATTAAAGATTTTGCACTCCTGATTCTCAAATACAAGAGAATAATTATGCTCCAAAAGCTGTCTAATGCTCAATAAATTTTCTATTAATGCTAGCATATAAAGAGTATCATGATCAGTCCTTCCTCCTTGTTTTGTTGCAACACCAATATTGCCTTTGCTTTTTACTACAATGTATTCTCCATTGCCCAATTTAACTTTTGAGCTAAATAAAGAATCCATATTAGTAAAAGCTTTTTTATCTCTAGTCATGTGATTGTTGCAATTGTTGTCTAGGTACTACACATTTTGTGTTCTTCAAATGCCTTTTGCAAGCATAGAATAGGTTCCTTTCTTTATTTTTTGCTTCTACAAATGCAACTTGCTATTGATTGCCAAAACAACAATCCTTTTAAATGTACTCGAACTTTTTGCAATTGTGACACTATGGGTTGCCTTTATTCTAGTAATCTTTTTCTTCATAAGTGTTCTTCTTATAGATTTTGCACCATTTATTTGAACCTGCATCATCTTCTCTTTTTCTATAAGTGCCTCTTCCTCCTCCACATGAGTTTCCTCCTCTTCCTTGGTCTCTACCAAATTTGCCACCTTTAGGAGACTCATTTTTATTTTGGATTGAGGATTTGTTCTTAAGGTTGAGTGATGTGAAATTGTTGGATCTTTCCTAAATCAGATGCAATCAAAGTAAAAAAAAGAATAATATTCCTGCCATGCTTTAGAAAAGAGGAAGAATTGGAAGCAATAAGAGATATATTTGACGCCACAAAGGTTGAATGCCCTTTGATAAGTCTTCAAGTTCATACAAGAACCTAAAGAGAAAACCCTCACAAGCAATCAGCTTTTTCTCAAAATGTCTAAAAATGTAATAGAATAAGGAACAAGCCTCCTTATTGATTTTCTAAAACCCTAATTGACAAATGGGCTCAAATAAAGCCCAAAATAGGTCCAAAATACTCTAAAGTGATGCAGTACAAAATAATTACAAATTAAAAGCCCAAGTGCTATAATAAAGCCCAAAACACCAAATAATAGAAAATGAGATGAGGTGGTGCCAATTAGGACAATGGCTGATGTGGCATTGATGTGGCATTGATGTGGCACCATCTCCAAAATGATGTGGCAGTGACATGGATTATGGCTTACGTGGCAGTGATGTGGTTCCACCTCTGATGATGTGGCAATGACATGGATTGTGACAGTGATGTGGCTCCACCTTCTTGATGATGTGGCACCAATTTGATGATGATGTGGCACAATTCAAATGCACTTGATTAAACTCTCCTCCTATCTTACTTCCTTATGATTGACTCCCTTTAAATTCACATCATTCCCCCTCTCTTTAAAAAGATTCATCCTCGAATCTTCAAAACCTACATCAAAGGGAGAGATTAGAATTACTAAATGAAATACTCACATCCAACTCACCATGAGAATTCAAGTTAAGAAAATAACTATTGTCTTTTTCATGACTTGGTGTGAACCACTTCCACATAGATGTAGCTAGGATTCCCTTGGATTGGAAACACTTCCTTTTCCACTCATACCATCAATAAGCAACTACCCGGATCAAATACAAAATAAGAGTAAATAATCTTATGGAAGCATACAAAATTAACAATAGTGAGAAGTTTATCATTGGGAGCACATTGAACATGATTCTTTATAAGTTTCCCACAGAAGTTAATCAAACCACGAAAGCTCTCAATTCTACTAACAAACATAGGTGGCAGCCATTGTTTAAGTGCTTTTTCTTTGATCACTTCCATTGCATTGTCACACACAACATATTTCAAATATTTAATACAATTCATGCATAATAAACATTCTTCAAAATTATCATGCAACTTTTCATTTCTTAAAATTTTGCAAACAGATTTTAAAGATTCAAAATGCTCCTCCACAACTTTGTCATACACAAGAATTTCAACAAGAGATGGCACACGATCTTTCCAATGCTTTAAATTCTCAAGTCCTAGCAATATCCAACCTTTCAGCATATAAAAATGATTTAAATGAGTAACAGCAAATTTATTCTTGGAAATGCACAAAACATGAAGATAATAGGCACTCACAAAAAACTTGCAACTAAAAACATGCAAACTTATCACAAGAATTTTATCTAAATAGACCCTAACAAATTTATTAAAAGAAGTATTCAAAATATGATTCATTAAGCTCGCAAAAATACTCGGTGCATTAGACAAACTAAAAAGCAAAGACAACCATTCATACAAACCATGCTTTGTTTTGAAGATGTTTTTCCATGCATTCCTTATTTCAAAGCAAAGTGGATGAAATCCTCCCATCAAATCATGCTTGAAAAACACATAAGGATCTAGCAACACATAAAGCATGTTATCCAAACTCTTTTTAAATTCAAAATGTCTAATCAAATCAACTTTTTTGGTGAGAAAACTTCTATAAAACACAAAAGACATATCATGCAAATCCCTTCGAGTCTTCTTAATGTCAAAATGTATTGTCAAATCACAATCATAAGTTTTTCCAACAAACAAATCATCTAGAGAAATTTTAGGCAGAAACAATTCATTCCTTTTACACAAAATCTCATGCCTAAACATTTCTCCAAAAATCATTTCTTCACAAACATTAACTTTGGAAACAAACTCAACTTGTAAAGGAATTACAAAATCATGTGAAGAGGTAGCACTCTCAAAATCAACTACATACAAATTGTCAAGGCACTCAAAACTCATCAATTCTATATGCAAATAATCCTTAGGCCCAAAATTTAGTGATCTATCATGAAAAGTCAGGAAAAGAGTATACCTTTGAGCCAAAGCATTATCTACCTCACTACTTTTACCTTGCCTACATTGCATTACACATGGATATGCTTCATGAAGTTCTTCCTTCTTACTATATTTTTCAATCACGTGATCTTCATAAGTTTGAGTTGAATTTCCAAGGATGAATTTTATATGATGTTCTCCTCTCTTCAAAGGTTGTACTTCTTTGGAGCTTTCTCTTGAAGGTACATCTTGATATTTCTGTAAAAGAAAATTAAAAGTATTTGGGAAAATAATTAGTCTACAAACATATAAAGCATTCCCCACAATACTTGTTTTTGCAAACACACTTAACTTTTCTTTTCTTTGTTTTGATGACTCTTCTCTCTCTTGTTTTCTCTCTTCTTTTTCACAAGTACACTCTTTCTTTTCATTCACACTCTTGTTCTTTTTATCTTTCTCATTTTGGTCTACACTTTTTTTCCCTTTTTCTTCCTCTTCTATCTTTTTTCCCATCATCATTTGATCTTCATAAACCTATTTTGGAGTTAAAGGCCTAAGGGAGAACTTCTTTCCATCTTTGAGAAGCTTGTGTTTGTTGAGAACACCATCATGAGTAACTTGTCTATCAAATTGCCATGGCCTCCCAAGCAAAAGATGGCAAGCATGCATGGGAACCGCATCACAAAGAATCTCATCATGGTGCCTCCCAATAGAAAAAGAGACTAGCACTTATTTATTCACTTTCAACTCCCCATTTTCATTCAACCATTGAAGTTTGTAAGGGGTAGGGTGCTGTAAAGTGGGTAAACTCAACTTTTCAACCAAGGTAGTGCTAGCCACATTAGCACAACTCCCACTATCAATGATAACTTGACAAGCCTTTCCTTGGATGTTGCATCTTGTATGAAAAAGGTTTTCTCTTTAATTCTCACTCTCCTCCTTGATTTGCACATTTAAGGCTCTCCTACTCACCAATTCACCTCCATCAAAAGGATCCTCATTACTCATACTATCTTCATCGGATGAAGTACGTTGTTCTTTCTCACTTGTAGAATCTCATTCCCTATTGTCTTTGATCACTATAAGTCTTTTGTTTGGACAATTACTAGCAATATATCCTCTTCCCAAGCATTTGAAACACTTCATGTTGGAATGTTTCTGATTCTCCTCCACTTTGTTTTTGCCCTTAGAAGATTCATCTTTTGATTTTGAAGAGAATTCAGATTTGAACTTGCTTCCTCTTTCCTCCTTCTTGTCATTCTTTTTATCCCAAGACTTCCATGGAAAGCTTGATTGTGAATTATATTTAGATGAACTCCTTCTTTTGAGTTGCCTTTCCACTTTCATAGCCAAGTGTACCAACTCCTCCAAAGATGCATAGTGTTGTAACTCCACCACATTAGCAATGTCTCTATTCAATCCATGGAGAAATCTAGCCATAGTTGCTTCTTGACTTTCTTCCACATTGGCTCTTGTCATAGTGATTTCCATTTCTTTGTGATAATCCTCAACACTCTTAGCTCCTTGAATCAGACTTTGTAATTTTTGATGCAAATCCCTTTGGTAATAGTTAGGGACAAATCTTCTTTTCATGACAAACTTCAAGTCTTCCCAAGTTGTAATGGGTCTTTCTCTCTCTCTCCTTACATCTATCATCAATTTATCCCACCAAACAATCGCATAATCAGAGAATTCCGTAATAGCAAGCTTTACCTTCTTTTCCTCCGAATAATTGTGGCAATCAAATATCAATTCCATCTTCTTTTCCCATTCAAAATAAGCTTCTGGATCATTTCTTCCTTGGAATGATAGGATTTTCATCTTAATGTTGTCAAGATTGGTATCTACCCTTACTCTTCTAACATGTCTCTTTTCACCTCTTCTTCTCTCACCCTTATTTGAGCTATCTAATCTCTCACTTCTACCCTCAAAAATTTCAACTCCTTCATTTCCCACATGCCTATCATTTTGTCTTCTTTCTCCTTCAATCCCTTTAATCCTCTCATTCATTCCAACAATTTGTTCATTCAATCTCTCAAATTGTTGAAACATAGCTCTCATAGTGAAATCTAGATTCTTAGGTTGGAAAGTATTGTTATCACTTCCTCCTGACATTATTAATGATTAAACCAGCAAGAAAAGGTTAGATAAAAAAAAGGACCTCACAAAACCACACTTCTCACTTGATTTAGGGGCACTCACACTCATGTTTGCATTGTAATTTAGGCTTTTATCCTCAAATGATCTCACACACTCTTGCCTTTTCGCACTCCTTTTTTTTTCCTCTCTTGTGATTCTTTTGGAACTAAAATGACACAACCAGCAGAAATCCAACAATTTTAGCTATCACTATCTCAAATTCAATGCCAACAAAAGGTGACAGCACACTAACAACATGGCACCATGGAATTAATACAATTAAACTTTAGGAAGAAAGGAAAAATAAAAACAAAGACTTAAGGACACAAGATAATGAGAAGCAATAACTCAGAATAATAAGAGGTGCTGATTTAAGAATTCAAGTAATTGAAAGAGACAATGAACATTTAATGTCAAAATGAGAAGTTCAAGTGTAATTAGAGCATGTCAAGAATCAACATTAACTACAAGCAAATAACTATTTTTCTTTTGAATGTGTTCCAATTTGCTTTCAACAATTCAGCACTTTATTTTTCTTGCCTCTACTTTGTAGTTTGCCTTTTGATTCACTAACTTGGCTTTTCTCCTTTGTTTCTTGCTGTTTTTGTTCTTTTGATTCACATGTTTTTTCCTTTGTAACTCAATACAAACAGTACCAATTTAGCACTAGTTTTTTTTTTTTTTTTGCTGATTGCAAGGATATCACACAATTCAAAGTTGGTGCTCTTTGCTTTGCTTTAATCAATTACTATATTCAATTATAGCACCTTGATGTTATGCTATTAGAATATGGCAATTGGTTATTGCAAGCTGAACTTCTTCACTTTGAACTTTTAACAAACATGTTCAATGCACCTTCCATTCACTAGACTAGTACAAATATTTGGAGCAAATTTTGAGTTAAACAACAAGAACTAACACAAAACAAAGAAGGTGACTAACTATCAAAGCAAATTCAGACCTACAATTGACTTGGACAACTTATCAAACACATGGAAGGCAGAAATGAAGAACAACACAAATTTGACATAATGGTGAATCAAAACAAAAAAAAATTGACACAAACCTATTCAGAAATGAAATGAATACAAAAACCAAATCAAAACAAGAAAGAAATGAAGATTTAGGATATTAAAAGCATGAACAATGTGATGAACAGTGCGATGAACAGTGCGATGAACAGTGACACAACAGTACAAAATTAAAGAGAAATAAAACCTGAATTGGGAACCTTGCTCTGATACCAAATGATGTGAAATTATTGGATCTTTCCCAAATCAGATGCAATCAAAGTAAAAAAAAGAATGATATTCCCGCCATGCTTCAGAAAAGAGGAAGAATTGGAAGCAATAAGAGATATATTTGACGCCACAAAGGTTGAATGCCCTTTGATAAGTCTTCAAGTTCATACAAGAACCTAAAGAGAAAACCCTCACAAGCAATCAACTTTTTCTCAAAATGTCTAAAAATGTAATAGAATAAGGAACAAGCCTCCTTATTGACTTTCTAAAACCCTAATTGACAAATGGGCTCAAATAAAGCCCAAAATAGGTCCAAAATACTCTAAAGTGATGCAGCACAAAATAATTACAAATTAAGAGCCCAAGTGTTATAATAAAGCCCAAAACACCAAATAATAGAAAATGAGATGAGGTGGTGCCAATTAGGACAATGGCTGATGTGGCAATGATATGACACCATCTCCAAAATGATGTGGCAGTGACATGGATTATGGTTGATGTGGCAGTGATGTGGTTCCACCTCTGATAATGTGGTAATGACATGGATTGTGACAGTGAAGTGGCTCCACCTTCTTGATGATGTGGCACCAATTTGATGATGATGTGGCACAATTCAAATGCACTTGATTAAGCTCTCCTCCTATCTTACTTCCTTATGATTGACTCCCTTTAAATTCACATCATTAAGCCTAGATTGAAAATTGCTTCCAATTGATTTTTCTATATGCGTGAACAATCTTCGCCCATAGGACCTTAGAGATCCCATCAGTCCTTGGATAGTCATAGTTGATAAGTCCTTAGTTTCTTTTATAATAGCCACTATAAGGTCAAAATTTTCAAACAAGCTAATAAGAATTTCATCAATAATTTTGTGATCATTGATTGTGTCTCTATATGACTTTCTTTGATTGATTAATTCAAATAATCTATTTAAAAATTCATTCAAATTTTCATTCTCAAAATCTCTTTTGAGAGATTGAAGTTTAATCATTCTCACCTTTAAGTCTCTTTTCAAACTCTTGTTGTAAAGTTTTCTATGCTTTCTTGGCTGTTCTTGCTCTTATAATTCTTGGAAATATGGTTGATGAGACCCTACTTTGAATCATCCTAAGAACCTTAGCATTTGTGATCTTTTTCTTCTTTAATTTTTTAGGTTGTGTAGTTGTAATATCTTTGTAGTTGCTAGTTCTTCATAACCCATTTTAACTAGCTCCAATATATCTAAAGAGGTGAACAAAGTATCCATCTTTACTGCCTAGAAATCATAATTTTCTCCTTCGAACAAAGGAACTTGGACATTGCTATAGATGGTGTTGTTAGTTGTTAAAGAGTTGCTTGAGGAAGCCATGACTCTTCACTTTCAATTTTGTAGTACTCTCTGTCTCTGTCTCTCACACACACTATCTTTTATGTTTCTACAAGGATCTTGTAGCTATGATACCAATTTGTTGGAGGTATTCAAAGGGCATTTACGAGAATAAGAGTATATTTGGAGGATAAATTTCGTTCTTTTAAATGGTTTTCTCATACTCTTCATTCATTTGGAGTTTACATATTTATAGTGAGTAATGGAACCTCCTAGAACAATCATTAACTCACTAGTGTATGAATTTCCACTTACCTAGGTACATACATTAACTCATAAACTTACACTTATCTAGGTACATGAATACCAATGCCAAGATATATCCATTAACTTAGATACATCATATTAATTATATTAACTCATGCACATTGTCTAACAAGGGGAACAAAAGGAAATGGACAATTTTATTCCTAATAGTCTCTCTCTTTTTTTGGAAGGATAACCGTCTCTTCAGCCCCTTTTTTCATTGCACCTATCAAAACAATCTCTTGAATAATCCTTTAAAATAGGAGGTCAATTCTTGTCTAAAAGACATTACTTGTAATATTGTGAGATTTTGGATAATATATATAACTTGGCTCACCAAACCATAGAGAACATGAATTAATAGTAATAAGAGTGATGGATGAGTAAAACTACACTAAGTAATGCTTGTCAATTGATATGGGACACACCTAGCATATAAGCATCAAATAAATTGCTTCAACTCTACTTTTGCTTCCTATATGGTTATTGTGGATAACATGTACAAGATTCACATGCTCCATAGTTGGAGGCTTTCTTCTCTAAATATCTAGACATACTTTTTATTTCCTTTTCTTACCTTTCTTTTCCAATTACAAGCTTCAATATCCTACCTAGAAGCTTGGTACTAAAAATGTCACTTTCACTATAGTGCAATACTTTTTTTTTTATTTTCTTTTCTTCAACTTTGCTATCTGAAGTCAATTTTACTATAATAATACAAAAAAGAGATGTTTATACGGCTTTCTTTTTTACTCCCAAGATTCTGAAAGTTTTTCATTGAATCAAAATCATAATATTTTTGCATGTTTGGCATTCAGATAGGAGGCCAACTGGATAGGAAATTATTTCTGCACATTTATAAATAATGTAGTTGCATATCATTAAAACAAGTATGCTTATAGACATGTTCTTTTTCAAGATGATGTTTCTACTGTAAGGGTGGCAAAATGGATGAATATTCATAAACCTATCCAATTCATTCAACTTTGGGTCAATCTAAATTCATCCATTATCTTTAGTGAGTCTAATGAACATGTGGAATATTATTCATTAATAAAAAACTCATTCATGACCCATCTATGTTTATATGTTGTCGATCCATTTCATATTTTTATTTTGTAATTGAAATGAATATTTAATAAAATGATAATAAAAAACTTCCCCATACTTTGTATTGTAATATAAATATATTACTACTTTTTTATTTTTTTACTTTTATCAATCTTATGTTGTAATATAGAATTGAGGATTAGTGTATTTAATTATGAAATAATATATCTTAATTAATTTATTTCTTAGATAATAAAATAAGTTTTGGAATATCAAATATGAAATAATACTTAAAAAGATATCTCTCAAATAGGAGTGTAAGCAGATCATCTAATAATAGATGTCATTCTCAAATAAGAGCTAATGTAAGCCACATGACCTATAGGTCCTACTAGTTTAACTTATTTTTAGTCCATTTATAAAATAAAAGTAAGTTGGCGTCCAACTTATTTTGTAAAATAGGTTAGGTCATACTAATTAAAGTGCAATTTATTAGCTTAATGAGGCTTATATAGTTGATAGGCCTAAATAGATTAATAGATTAAGTTAAACTTTAAGAAATTTTTGGACAAATATAGGCTACAATAGTCTCATAGGTTGGATCAAACTAAATAATTTTTATGTACATCTAACTTATTTTAGACAAAATTTAACTTAACCTAATTTACATCTGCTTTTACTTTTAGAAAAAAAAAGTTTATTCATATCCATAAGTGACAAAAATATATAAAATTTTAAATTAGGAGTAAAAATATAAATTTAAAAATTTTATTAACAAAAATTATTTTCTAATATTGAAAGTAAAAAAACAATAAAAAAGATTATAATGATGAAAAATTGATAATGATAAAATAATACAAAACAATAATAATTAAATAAGCAAATGGATGGATCAAGTCTGGCACTTCACGTATGGAACATGGTATGGATAATGGATCAATCCATGATCCATATAAAATTTTAATTAGGATATAAATAAATAAATAAGTTAACAATGATCCATCCATTAATTAAATCTAAATCCATCCAACCCACTTATTTGTCATCCTTACTTCTAAATAAACTGAAATAGAACTTTGTTTCTATTCATTGCGATAAGCCATAATCTAGACAAGTGCATTTTGTAATTATTTGAACATGTCATTTGAGGTTACAATTTCTGGTCTGCATGCACGCATTCAGAAGAAAGAGGGGAATCTTTTGGTGATGGATTTGGATGGCACCAAGGGGGACATTAATTGATGACTAGCTAGAGGCTGAGACCTGGGAAAGTTGTCCCTGCACCACCTGCGTGTTTTATCATATTGCGTACCCGCTCTAACATATGCCTGTCTTTTTTTTCCTTTTTCTTTTCTCCTCGGTATATTTTTCAAGCCTTTCTCACCACACGCACAAACATTTTTTGATATATTATCCAAAGGCCCTACCATAAGCATACAATTCATGCTCAACAATAAGGTTTCAAATTGAAGCTTGCAATCACAATAGTGCGCATAATATTTGCTATTTTGCACTACTTCACAATCATAATTTTTGACAATTTTGATCCACATCAGTTGTATTTTTTTTTTTGTATTTACGTATAATTTTACTAATTGGAACATAATCATAACTACAATTTAGAAGCATGCTCAATAGATATCATATTAAAAATTGTGCTAGGAATGTGGTCACAAATGCTAGTTACTTAATTGGTGACACTTGATGATTAACAGTTTCTTGAAAGGATGAAATTATATATGCAATGTCACATACCTAAATAATTAGTTAAGGTCTTCATACATATCACATTACTTAAAAAATGGAATGCTTAAATATTGAAACCTATTTTAGTTAGATGTTAGCATATAATATTCTCCAATAGAGTCCAAATGACAGATTGATGATATATATGGATCATGTCAAATAGTTTTTGAAGATTCATAACATATATTAAAGTAGTACATATATATTTTTAAGCATTTTGGTCAGTTGACTTCTAGCCAAAAAAATGCTAATTATTTAATGAGACCGAAAATATTTAGCATTTATTTGGATAACTGGAGGAAACCGAGGCTGGAGGAGGCTCTGATAACAAGTCTCAGAATATATGTATATTTGGTACATAAAAACTTGAGAGTACTTAAAATTGTAAAGTTTCTTGTGTGTGTTGTATAGTAAAAAATGGAATTTTCCATTTTGAATTCCTGAAAAACATCTGTTCATGATCTACACTTTATTGTGCAATGCAATTTTGATAAACCGGAGCAATTATCTTCCACACAACTCCTTCATTTGGTACTGCATTCAACCACAAAATAACTCAGTTTGATATTCAGATTCAAAAATGTAAATCAGGTCATCTGAATTACTTTTTCTCATGTGATGAGGTTTCTGTATGTAACATCACACTCAAATTTGTTAACTATGAGAATAGCACCCTATATATTGTTACTGAGTTTTGGTAACTGAAATATAAACTTTAAAGTGACAAAAACAATACAAGTCGAACCAGGAAAAAAAAGAAGAAAGAAATTTATGCCTTATGCTTTATTTGGGATTAAGAAAATTGGAGGAAAAACAAATAAAACAGGAAGACTACCTTTCAATCTTCATTTAAGTCATATTCTTATTTATGAACAACTACAATTATATTTTATAATTGTAATTATTTTTAATAAGAATAGCAAATTACTTAATACATATTATAATATTGCGTATTCAAATTTAAGACATTTAGACACGAAAAAGAGGGGGAAAAAAAAACAAATGTAGCATCATTTGCTACTAATCCACTATGGGTATTGGCATTATAACTTTGGGTGTTTATGGTCTTGTTTTAAATATGTAATTGTGGAGTGTAGAAATTAGGAAATAAAGAAGGAAAAAAAAATCATAATTCCATCATATGTGAATTTGTATTAAGTTCAGAATTTTGAGAGGTATACAAAGTTTTTACATTGGTAAGATGAATACTAGAATGACATTTATAAGAGTGGTATTTACTTAGATTTAAAGTTTTTGAACCGTGCATCTTATATATATTCAAAATTAAAATTTAATTATTTGTAAGCATATATAATTTGTCGATTACTATTTGGCCACAGACATGAGTTATTTTATATGTTAGTTATGGTACACATGAATTCATACGAGTTTTTACCATTTCGTTGAATTTGGAAAATAATATTTTATTAAAAGCTTTAATTTTAATTTGTGGCTTGTAGCACACTAAAAAATTTTAGCAGATAATCTCCCTACCGCTAAGAATTTGAAAGGAAACATAATGGGAGATTTTTTGTACAACATTCATAATTTAAATCTTTAATAGAATATTTTAAGATATTAAAAAAAATTTCACATTTGAAATATTGTATTTTAGCCATTTAAATAAAACAAGCCCGGACTAACAAATTAAAGACATCAGCCAAAAAATAAAAATAAAAATAGACATCAGCCAAACCACGTACTTAGTGGATGTTGCTACCAATCATTACTCCTCTTTGTTCTTCTTGCGTGTGTTTTGGAATTCCATTTTGGCAACTTTGCTAGAGTCAAGTCTAACGTTTTGTTCCTTTGTGCTTGGCACGCGGTTTATCATGTCTGGTCCAGATGGATGCACACTTTTGGCTATATGATGCACTCCATTTTGCATATTTTATATAAAATTTAAGATCAGATTTAGCCCCATTTTAATTTTTTAAAAAGATTTTTTTAGTTTTTAGTAATTATAGAGTTTATAACATTTTTTTCTTTGATGTTACATCTGTTATATCCCGTATGCTACATCTTATTTCAATATTTGAGCCAGCAAAACCTACAATATATGAAAATTTAAGTTTACATTTATATAATAAATCATATCAATTTCTTAAAAAAATTCTTTCATTAACTTTTTTTAATTGTCATTTGCCCCTTGTGTGCTAGCTCAATGAGGATGTGTGTGTATGTAATAGACACACACACCACCAAGAAGATATTGGTTAAGTGAAAAGCATACTGATTTTAAATGGACTTTAGATGTTAATAGATGGGAGCTTGAATCTCGAAAACGACACTTAATGGAAGAGGAAAAATCCGTTAATACTTTAATACCCAAAGTAATTATCCATCTCACTTGGTGATTCTTCACTTGTTAATTGGAAGTTGTAAAGTCAAACCTTGACAAGCATTATCATGTAATTTTAATTTATAATGAATGTCTTTTCATTTATAATTTTCATTACAATAAATTAACACTTGTGCCACAATTAAAATCATAACACAAGTTCAAAATTCCCATGACCGTAGTATTTAGCCATAAAAATACTAGTAGAGGCCTCTCATGACACAAATAAGCATGACAAAAAAATTATTATAGAAAAATACATTTTGTGGCATAAATAATTTTTATTGCCATGTGTATACTTGTGGCAAAAAGATTTATGTAGCCACAGGTATAATCATGGTAAAAAATGGTATTTTCCACGAATGTGTTCATGGCAAACAAATTTATATAGCCACAAATACAACCATGGCAAGAAACATGTAATCGTGGCTGGCAAATTCTTTTAAATATGAGTACAATCGTAACAAAAAAGATATATTCGTAACTAATGAATTCCTCTAGTCACAAGCACATCCGTGGCAAAAAAAATATATCAATGACTAGTAAATTCCTTTAACCATGAGTATAGCATAGCAAATATATATATGTGCATGTCTAATAAATTCCTTTAACCACGAGTGCAATCATGGTAAGACATATATACTTGTGGCTAGTATCTTATCTAATCATAGCTTAAATCATAATTAATTATCTCAAATATGAAAATTATTATTATTCTCATAACTTAATAATGATATTCGTCCAAGTCTACACATAGGAAAATATTTGAATTTAAGTTCCGAAAGATCATCCATGTGAAGTGTATGCAATTCATACTAAATAAAAAAAAATCTAAATTCTAATGGTGAATCCAAAATATTGTTAAAGCTAATTCGGCAATACATGTAAAAAAACTAGCTAATAAAGTGATGACAGCATGCTCCACTTCATATTTATAAGATAAAACAATAATAACAACAAAACTTATTCTACTAAGTGAAACCGGCTACATGGATCACATGACATCAATGGACTCTATCAGAAACTAAATTTTTATTGATATTATTCACCAAAAGATTCCTTTTTATAACTTCCTCTAATGTCCTTTTTAACCTCTCTTTACACTTTTTTCATCGAACTAAAGACCATGTGATCAACTCTTCTCACCGGTGCTTTCAATAATTTTCTTTGCACATGACCTAATCACCCTAATCAATTTTCTATCATCTTCTCAATAGGTGCCATGCCAATACGCCCTTATATGTAATCATTTCGTATCTTGTCATTTCTTGTATAATCATACATCCATCTTAACATTCTTATTTCTACTACTCCCATTTTTTTTGCTCTTATTGTCCCATTAAAACCCAACATTCACTACCATAAAGCATAGTTGGTCATATAGCAGTCCGATAAAACTTCTCTTTAAACTTAATAGGTACTCCCATTTTTTGCTCTTATTATCCCTTCATATTCACAAGATACGTAGCAATTTCTCTATACTTTCACCTACAACACAAGTTGTGCAACAATCTCTCATTACCATCATTTGCAAGCATGAGATAGCAAAACTTAATAATTTGACGAAGAAAACCTCAAAGGGAAAAGGAACACAATTTTTTTCTCTTCTATACTCACCTGAAGTTAGTTGGAGCCAATATTTCTTGAAGTGATCCAATAAATGTCCAATATATCTGTCAATCTATCCTCCCACATCTTATTATTAGCTACAATCTTAACATCTATTTCATTTTTAATTGCTTCTACTTCTTTCTTAGCATATTCTGCTTCTTTTCTAGCTTTTTCGACATCCTTTTTAGCTTCTTGTACTATTTCATCAATTGTCTTCTTAATTTCCATAACCTCTTTAGCAAGATTAATATCTAAAGGCTCGACTCCAAAATAACTTGTAATGCTTTTACTCAGTCCATAGGCACGTAAATATCCATAAGTATCCTTGCCTAATACATCTTGAAAATTTTGTTCATCCGTCTTCTCATTAAGCCCTTCCTCTTTTTGCTTCTTTAATTTCTCAATCTCAGACTACATATAAAATAAGAATCAATAGCAAATGTAATGGTCTAAACTTCTTTACTTGTCAATTATTATGTTTCATGTAGATTATTAATAGCTAAAAAGTGATATACTTACTATTTTACTAATGTTGTTAGCAAATGTGACAGCATCGACATCTTTCTTTGATTTTTGCTTACAAGATTCAAGTAATAAATCAACTGCGTGAGCAATCCCTCCCAATTCTCTCTTTTTGCAATTGTAACTATCAATAAGATCAAAAAATTCATGATAACTAAGAAAAGTCCATTACAATCTATTTAAATTCACTTACCATTACTTGTTTAAGACGTGCATAACTTTGACTACCATTATAGTGAGGCATCTTTTGATGAGACCTGCTCATTTTAGCTTTCTCACTCTTTGCCTATCAAAAAATTGAAAATATTAGCAAACATGCTTAAGCATCATTCTAAGTGGATGCTGTTTTATACATTATAATGTATAATTAATAATAAGAAGCAATTCACTAATAGATAATGAGAAACTTTTGACAAGCATAAAGCATTATAGTTATATGGTCATTGATAACGTGCATGTCCATCTTTTATGAAAAAAAAAGATTGGGTATCATATCAGAAGAAATAAAAATTCTGTTAAAACTAACATGTATACAGCATTCTGTGCATTATGTAGATTCACTAATCACGTTGAATAAAAATTCTATTAAAACCAACATGTATACAGCATTCTGTGCATTATGCTGAATGCACAGATTCACTAATCACGTGAAATAGAAAATCTAGCAAGAACACTGCACCAGAAACCTTTAAATCTTGATAGCATGTTAAATGGGAAATGAATTTAATTTAAAACTACTCAAAAAAAATTAGCCATGATGTCATCCATTTTGTTTACATCTCTACAAACATGTAAGAAAGCACGAAAAATCAACAAACACAGCAAACCATAAGATAATTAAGCACATTACATTTTAGGTTTGTTAACATATTTTACCTGAACTTGTGGATCACTCCAATATTCAACCAAGTATCTCCAATCTGCTTTACATATATTTGGAGGCTTATTGTTTAAACGTGCCTCCTTTGTTTTCAGTTTGAGGTCTTTAAAATATTTCTGCTCCATCTTATGTCTATTATCCCTAAATAGAGCTCTTGCATGTTTAAGGATACTTTCTTTCCTTAGATCCTGGTTATCAAATGAGAATTTATCCTGAAATCTCACAAAAGAAAATTCATAATGATGGGAAATCTTTAACTTATTTGAAAGAAGGGAGAAGAAAGATAAATTGTGTAAAATAAATAAAGGAAAATTTCCTTACCAAGATACAACTCCACATAATGTTCTAGTGCTTCAGGCTTGATCTCTTCCCTAACCTTTGACTTGTATTGGTAAGACTGCACGATTTCTAACTTGTTGCCACAAGAAAAAGGAAAACATTGAGGCATTATCACCTATGGGATTACCATCACATCAAACTCAACTTCTATCTTTTGCCCAGGTAATACAGTCAGCTTTCTACAGTATACAGGGCCTCTTGTTTTCTTTACGATACCTAAAGGACATTTAAACATGAGTTTTGCTAGTTAAAATCAAATATAGAGTTTTACAGACAATAAATTTCATTACAATTATTCAGAATGGAACAAGACAATTAAACAATGAAAGAATATATCAAACATATAGGATTGTGGCAACGGGAACCATTAATTATAGACAATTGCATTACAGCGACCAGAACGTGGTTTATGAAGTTATGATGAACTTATCTTAGTGGCAAATGAGTTGTCTGCTTCAAATTTAACAAAGAAATGCTTATGGCTGACCACGAGAAGTTTTAAAACTGGTAGAGGATTGCAAATCAAGATAAACAAAGTTATAAAGCACTGTAAATGGCCTTGAATTAAAACTAATTGAATATGAAAGACAAAATAAAGGAAACATAGGAAAACAAATTCCAAGAAAGCATTTTCTACTCATACAACAGTCCATTAACGCAATTAAAATTTTCATGTTGACACATGTTAGTACAACGGTCTCCTTGTTCTTTCTTCATCCAGTTTTGTTGAACTTATTCATGGTGTTGTTTGAAGGTTCTGGGCTAAAACATCTCTCGTTCATTCAAGGTTAAATATGAAGTAAAAAAATTATTTTTTCCCACTAATATAATACTAGGTATTGTAATTTTTTAATCAAGATATATATTTGACATATCACTTCCTTACTTAGAAATAAACAAAAAAATTTCCCACGAAAAATTGTCTTTAGAAAAAACACACGAAGTAATCTCATCATGTTTTCTCTGCTATATCGTTCCCCTTCATGCTCTGGTTTGTGGCTTTGCATTTGCTGTTTTCTTTGTGGTTAATAAAACATGCATACAGGACGTAGATACTTAAACGAGTTTAAGGCATATATGGTTTTAAGTGAGTTTGAAAAAATTAAAAGTCTATGTGATTTCAAAGTAAAGCATTATCCATTATTACCGTCTATAAAATTGAGACATGCAACTTGTATTCTTAAAAATAATTCTACCCACACAAAATACAGGTGCCGCATTTAATTTTAAGAGGTGGGGAAAGAATGATAATCTAATGATAATAAGTGGTAAGAATGATAATATTGAGTGTGACTCATTTATTTTACAATATATATATATATATATATATATATATATATATATATATATATATATATATATATATATATATATATATATATAAAAGAAAATGTATTTTGAAATTAAATTTTAAATATTTTATATCTATTCAATTAAATTTTATAAATTTAATTCATCATTTTATATTTAATAATGATTTTAATTTTCATTCAATATTTAATTTTAAATTTTATTTTCTGTATATACTATTTATTTTATTATATGTGCAATCCAATATAATTTTTTTGAAAACAAAACAATATGATTTATTCTAAAAAAATATGATTTAAAACGCAAAGAAGAATTAATAAAAGACACAAAAATAAATTAATAGGATTTAAAACTTTTGAAGCAGCCCATCTCGATTTATTGTTTATTTATATTTCAAAAGATATTTTCCATAAAATATTTTCACAATATTTTTATATAAATAAAAGAGTAATATATTATTTTTATATTTTATTTTTAAAATAATAATATTTAAAATTATGATAATAAAAACTATTTTATCTTTAATAAATTTATTTTTATTAAATTTTTTATATTTAATATAAAATATATAATATATTTTTCAGTATTTTAATCGTTTAAAATTATATTACTACATAATACGTTTTCCACACAAACAAAGGAAAGGTAAAAGTCATCTTTTTGGTGAGAATTGAGCTGGGAGTGGAAGCCTCGAAATCTGGGTGTTAAAAGACTTGTTTTGGATGCAAAAAATAAATTGTCTACTCAGAATTCTGTGACGGTGGAGCCACTAAGTCAGTCTTATCGGGGTATCAAGGGTGTTAAAAAACTGTTTGGCCACATTTTAATCTTTTAGCATTTCCCCCATTTAAGTACAACTGCAGTGCCTCATCATTTACTCTTGTGTTCATGAGTTTATCAGGAGACTATTGTTCTTCAATTCACATTCATGTATATAATTATGAGATCATTTCATAGGCATTATGATAATTGGCTATCCTTCGTAGAATGAGAACAAAAGTTGAGTTGCATTATACTTTTTAACATTTTTCTTAGGTTTTTTTTTTCATTTGAGTTTGGAGTTATATTTATGTATGTATTAGAATCTTTGACAAGTTTGTCTCAGTATCTGAATTTTCATGTCGAAAGTCATCTTTTTTAATGATGATGCTTCAACTTTTTATGAGAATTAGAGATTTATGCTCATGGGTAACTTCAATTGCTGCTAAGATGGATGAAAAATGTGCAATTTACAAGAGCAAAAATCTTGTTCTGGAGTTCGAAGAACTCAAGTTGGAGAATCAAAGAAGATTAGATATATACCTAAAATAACATGGTTAGTTTAGACCAAAAAAAAAATAGTTATGGAAGGGATAGAAGATAGTGTAGCATTTTATGGAATCAAATGGCCGAAGAAAACGCATATTAAGGATTCTATGCTATGGCTTCATGTTGTTCACCCCTTGTTGGTCGAGGCTTTTGTTGTTAATTATGGCAGATGCAGAGTAAAACACACTTGCAGCCGTAAAATGACTAGACTGGTACATCTTGGCTATTTGCTCTTGGCCATTGATTTTGTAGGAATGCATTCTCCAATTCTTTTTGGTAGATTATTTTTTCAGTTCTATTAGTAACTAATTGGAGATCTTGTGGATCAGGGAAGACTAAGCTACAGTGTGTTCCAGGTCAGCTTGAATCAGTAGAAGAGTATGTTAGAGTATTTGATTCTTTGCTTTTTGACGAATGTTGGGCTCAGCTGTACAGCATATGGAAAGAATTAACAGAAACAGTACCGAGAGGAAACAGAAGAGCCTGTACTACTAGCTCATGCTGATCTATCCTAGCCTAGGATAAGATCAGATCAACTGACATCACCTAAATGCCAGACAACTGTGCTTGAAACTTCAGGGGCTCAGGGTAAATTCGTGTTTCACATATTTCCTTTCTTTATCCAATCTCTTTCCCAAGGTCTATATGCATATTATTTGGTAATACACTACACGGTTGCAAAATACAAATGAACCTATGGATCATTCATTTAGAATCAAAAGCAATAATCACGTAACCACCTCTTGCTAGCATAAATACTAGAATAACATGCCATATTAACTTACAACCTTGGTTCACTTGACAGCACAAAATGAAATCACATCTTCAATGATTTTTTAATCTCATCATGATGAAATACGGGCACATAACTTCAATTTCTCAGGTGGTGGATTTCTTCTAGAGACAAGCACATACAAATAAAAGCACAGCATTGCAGAACCGCAAACAAAATTGTGCACATACATCATAAATAGAAAAGTGATCAAAATTCCATCAGTAGGGACATGATATTGTTAATAATCTGAATCCAAATAATCTGAAATTGGCTACAGAAAATTTCGATTCGTGTGAAGACATGATATTGTTAATAAGAAATGTCTAATTCAGTTCTATTTTTCCGTCTTTGTCTATTTATGGGCAATCTAACAAGAAGTTGCTATACAGATCATTCTAAATGTAACACAAAATGTTTCATTAAAGAAATTTGACAAATTCATCCAAAAAATATAGCATAAAAAAGAAACCAAGCACAAAAAATTAACAAAAAAAGGTAAAGAGATCTACGATTAAATACGCAAATTATGCTCTCGAATTTCATACCTTCGCTTCGTTCTTACTTCGCAAAGTAGCGAATGGGTTTTCCAAACAACTTCACTAATTCTTGAACTCTCCAAAGCGGACGACAAAGCTTCCAGAAGCTTCAATTTCCAACTTCAGACGCTTATGGATGATGAAGCTTCCACAAGCTTCAATTTCAAATTCTGAGTCTAGGTTTTAGAAAGAAGTACAAGAAAGAGAGCAGTGGAGAGAAGCGGAAGACAGATAGCAGTTAAGGTCCTTCAATTTAGTTGGGAAAAAAAAAAAAAAGAGGGAATATAGTGCGCTAAATTTTCTTGGTAATAAGGTGCGCACAAGTCTTTAAATTCAATAATTATTATTTGTAAAAAGTAGATAATAATTTTATTGTTTAATATAAATATTCTTAATATAAAAATAATATATATAACTTAATTTATGTATATTCTATTTAATATATGCTCTCATATTGTTAAATTATATTTTCATAAATATGAAAGTTCAGTATCTTGTAATTAAAATAGAATCTACATTTATTTTGACATTCAATAATTTAAAGATTTATAAATAATTAAATTATAAAATTTTGAGATTCATTTATAGATTTAAAATAAAAAATAAAGTTAGTATGCAAATAAAATTTAAAATTTATAATATTAGAATAAAGGTATCAAAGTAATAGAATTAAGAAATGAGATTATCATGAGTATAAAATTTAAAATTTATCTAATTTATCTTCCTATAATAAGCTATTAATCAATGGATATTGTTTAAAATTAATTACTAGGAATTATCAAAAGTACAATCAAATATCTTTAAAAAGGCAATGATCCATTATTTGATATACAATCACTATCAAACAAGGATTAGGATGTGAATAAATAATCATGGCTAACTAATGTATTTTCTATAGTACTTGTACAAACTTTCGTATAAACTACAAGATTAATAGCAAATTAACAATTGACTTCTTTCTATTGACTATGAAAATATTCACTATTCATATTCACTACCCCAAAAACATCCTTTAACGGCAATTATTTAGTGGCAATAATACAAAGGCCACTAATTCAATTAATTTGCATAACTTTCTCCGGCAATTATGAATTTGCCAGCATAATTATATCATTTAGTGGCAATTAACTCTAATTGCCATTAAATATTTAAGAAAAATTAACTCCTGCTTTTCTTTCTTTGCACTCTTTATTTTTCATGTGGCGCGAGACGCAAGCGGGAAAACCTATCTCCTTCCCTCCACCATGAACAACATCTTTGCTTATCAAATCTTATAAATTTTCTTTCTCTCTACTGTGAACAACATCTCTATTTCCCAAATCCCATAAATCTTCTTCAGGCAAAGCTCCTTTCCTATACTATGAACAGCTCTATTTCCCTAATTTCACAAATTTCTGTCAGTCTAAGCTCCTTTCTTCTACAGGGAACAACACCACTTTTCCTTTAGAGAGGCATGTCGATGGCAAAGCAATTGCTCACTGTCCCTAAAATTTAGGGTACATTAAACCAATCGTCTCTTATCTGTAATTTTTTTTAATATTCAAAGCTATTGGTACTTTGATTTGTTTGAAACAATAATGGAAGTATATTCCCTATAAGTTCATATGTTCCAAGAGCAAATGTTTTTGTCTCTTATTTTCTGATTGGATTTTAGGTTTTTCATCAAATGACTTAGTCAATGATACTGAATAGGCTTCCTTTCATGGTATATCTATCTTGTATTTTTTACTTTATTTGAAACTTCAATCTAATTAGAGTCATAATATTACTAATGTGGTTCCTTTGTCTTCATCTAGTCTACTAATTTGTATTATCTTTTGATTTCTTTATAAAAGTGTGTGGTATGTTTGCTGTGCTTGAACTCTATATCAAAAAAGTCATTTTGATTGTTTAGAAAATACCTTCCTTTATCATGATTCATGAAGCATACTGATATTCTAAGGTATTCCTTGTTTCATAGAAGCTTTGGCTCCATTATTGTAAATTTCCTTGCAAAGCAATGGAGCACTAAACTTGGAACATCTTTTTCTCTTTTAACTAGTTAGCATTATCATAAATTCTCCCCACTATAATGGATTGTAGGACAAGGCTTGCCTGTTTTAAATGAAGAAGGTGCTCTGACTTCTGTAGATATTAATAAAGGAAATTAGTTCTCTGCCATGTCACCTTTTGAGTTATGTTTTCTCTTATCAATCCATCATTTTTTCGAATGATGATACATGCTTTGTGTGGGGTTGACAATGCTAAGCATATTTCTAGTTACTTGATAAATTTAGGAACCTGCTTTGGTCCTTTATAAAAAGACTTGAAATCCCATCATTTGGTGATTAAGTTTTGGTTGAGCATTTGTTAAATAATTTATATTTGGTAATCTACATGTAACCACGAAGATATTCACAAAAAGCCCAACTGTGCATTCAAAATATGATTGTGAACATATAGCAACCATTATGTTAAATGTGTGCACTTAGGTAGAATATATAAAAAAACTAAAAGAAATAATAAAAATATAGCCTTGAAGGATTGCCAGTTTCATACCCCCATCGTGGTACACTATAAATTTTCATTCATTCAAATGACTTTGTTCTTTCAGGAAATAATGCATTCACTTTGTACTTTGTAGAAAGTTTGCTCTTCTTCCCTTGAAGCTCATATTCAACATTCTAGGAAGTTTTGTGACTCTGTCCTACCATACACAATATCCTCACATTACTTCACTCCATTTCTCTTCAACTGGTGAAGTGCTTGTTCTCATATCTAGGCAGCTGAAGTGGCATATTTGTGTAATTTGCTATCTGTTTGAAGCTTGGATATATATATATACATATATATATATATATATATATATATATATGTATATATATTTAATCTTTAATTATTCAATTTGAAGTTTGGATCTAACACACTAGTATGTTTTATATATCTACTTCTTCAGTTAGCTAACAAATTAGCCATCTATTAGAAGTGTGGATTTCACCATTAATTACAATGTTTCAATTTGCCAAAAATATGATGATTTGTTAGAGTTTGATGTAATCTTCAGATGATCAACCAATAGAGCTAGATTGCAGACAACTGACAGGTATCATACATTTGTTCATCTTCTGTTTTGTTCTTGTCTCATGTATATTATTCTAGCAAATTTAACATGTTCTTCATTTTATAGATAGTTCTATTTTATTAGAAGAGCTTATATAAATAATTGTATCATCATTTTGATTCCAGTAGCATCTTTGGCCTACTACTCTTTAATTCTAGAAATATAAAGCTGGATATCAGCAATTTAATTCCAAGATTGTTGTGTATATACAATAGAACTGCACTAGCTTGCTACTTGTTTTTTCCAATGGCATCTTAAGGTTTCATTTCAAGCATTTAACTAGCCTGTTACTTCTTGTTTTTCCAATGTCATTTTTCCAAGGAAATAGTTTACAAGCCAAAGTTATCTATAGAATAGCTAATCTAACCCTATAGGACTGACTAAGAAGGCATTATAGCATCCATTAGTTCTTTAGCTGCCCAGAATGCAATAGGTTCCTTTAATTATGAAGTGCTTTGAAGTAATCAATAGCTACTAAAAGAAGGGCTTTATCAGTAATATGGGTCTTTATTTATATAGGTTGAGATTATGAGAGAGCCTTTATTTATATAATTGACATGATGTTGAGGGATATGAATAAGTGTGGAATGTTCATGTGAATGTGGGTCTTTATATCCGTCCAGCTAAGATGCATATGTGCAGCCAAGAGTGTCTTTGTCTAGTCAAGGTAAGGAATATCTATGCGGTCTTGCTCATATGTCCGATCTGATGTATATTGTCTAAAGGAAATGTTTATGTCACCGACTCACCAACAATTAGCATGCATATCTATTAAGCTTTGCATAGTTTTTAAAATATCTCTAGTGTATTTATTATCCAATAGCTGCTCTATGCTTACATTCTCATCTCAGTTAGATCTAGCAGATAGCATATGAGACATCTAGCTATGCGGTGGCTATAAAAGGATGATTGAAACACAAGATAGGTCTTATGTAGCACTGGCATCTGAGTAAGTTTTTCTCTTCTCCAAGCGCATTTGTAAACTCGCCCATGGAGCTCATTTATGTGTTTTGATGTGGACGAAATGCAGTACATATAATTTACTAGTTATTTTTTATAATGATTACCAATCTGCGTTTTCCTTTTGTTATTTATGATTCTACTATTGGGGTTTCATTTTGACATCTGTTTTCCAAAATGGTTTTCATTTATGGTTTCCAGTGCCTCATCTCCATGCCATTTAAATTTCCTCTATTTTTGGGAGTTCTTTTAGATTTCTTCCGTAAAAGAATTTCTTGATTAAGTGCAATTATGACAATGGTGATTGGAGACTTTAAGAACTACCCTCTGATGCCTTTTTGTTTCCACCATTTTGAAAATTTAATATTCAGATATGATTTTAGCCATTTTTCGAAATGAGTTTGCTTTTTTTTTGTACAGATCAGAAAATTGATTTATAGACATCTACTAGGAAAACGAGGAGGTAATCAAAGGGTATTAGATTATGTTTTATATATTTTGGAACTTGAAATTTATACAGCTTCAATACTTAATTAGATTTAAGGTATTCACCGACAAAAACTCTTCATGGATTTTTCTTCTAAATTTGAAAGTGAAGGTGGATTTTTCTTCAGATTGTCAATGATTGAGTCGGCGAAGCTAAAATGTACTTTTTATACACTTTCAGGAAAGCATTGGAGTCATTGTTGATCAAAATAGTAGACTTCTTCTAGAGTGTAGAATCTGTTTATAAAATCATAAAATTATAAAAAATTTTTATAAATAAAGAAAAAATATGAAAAATTTGCAAAAATAAATAATTTATTTATAAGTGGTGAATGGATTAGTGAAAAAATAAACAATTGACAATAAGTAAAATTTAATCATAATAACTAGATGATATGGAGTTATTCCAAATTCTTGACTCTTTTTTACTAATTCTAATTTTTTTTACTAATCTTTGCTCTGATAGGTACTTCTTTCAAATTACAAAGAAATCCTGAGTATTATTCTCTTGGTGTATTGGTGCATCGAAAGTCACCACCTTAGTTTGACTATTAATTTAATTGGCTAAACAGAGATTCTGGTCTCTGGTTACCAATTAACAAATTGCTAGTTGATAATATTTAACTACTCAGATTTATAAATAGGTTCCCACCTTTCACACTAACTTGGAAGACAGAGAGGTCTTTGGTCTTCTTTTTTTTTTTTAGTATTATCCCAACAATAGATTCTTTCATGTTTTAATTATCCCAATGACAGTGTTATCCCAACACCATCTTAGTGTAACCATTACTTTGCTTGGTTAAACAAAGACTCTGGTCCTTGCTTACTAATTTACAAACTGCTAGTTGATAATACTTAAACTACTCAGGGCAAAACACCTACCTCAAAACTGAAAACATACGCTAGTGCTTGAGTATAAACCTTTAAGTATAAATATAATCTTGAGAAAACAAGTAATCACCCCAAATTTGTCTGGTTTCTGTAAGGAAGTCACAATATATATTAAACCAATTTGCATTGCACTGCTATAAGTTTAACCTCTATCTTTTATTTTTTATTTTCTAAGACTAGGATATAGAATAGTTTTATATTTTTAACAGACTTTCCTCATATTATGGTACTGCAGTTGGAGGCTTTGCATTCATCCCTTTCTTTGATAAGTTGAGAGACCCAACCACCTGCCTTACTAGCAACCGTCCACTTCCTCCCCTGTTTAACTTAAAACTTCAGGGTGAGTTCAAGTACTACTTGATTAGAACCCTTTATTAAACATTTTTGGAGAAGCTTTAATTGAAACTAGAAAATAAATTATTCGATCACTTGAGCTTGCTCACAACATTGACATGATTTAGTTTAAGAGTATAATTTGCTATTGCTTTTGTAGAGAAACTAACAATTTGTCTTAATGTACATATGTTTAATTCCTAACTTGTTATGATAATGATTGTTTATCTATTGAGTGTTTTTTAAGATCAAAGTGTTTATATATAATTTTCTAACTACTTCCAATTTAATTTTTCAGATTATACTCTATGATCTTCATGAGTATTCAAGATAAAATGATTAGGGCAATAGTTGAAGATTTTCTTTTATCAAGTAGTTTTATGATGGTGGATGGATTTTGGTGGATAAATTTGTAGAATGATTTTCTATTTACTAATGTATGAAGGAGTTAAAACTAAAACTATACTAAACTTGTTTATTTGAGAAATTAATAAAATTTGATATAATTTTGTGACATTCAATTATCTTTTAGTAGCAACTTCTTTGTATTAAAATTAAATTTGAATTCCATAAATTAATAATAATAAAATGCTTAAATGGTATAATAATAGAAATTAATTGTAAAATTGCAATGAATTTGAATTTTATTGACAATTGTCAACTATTAATATATTGTGGTAACAATTTTGCCATTAAAAAATAAATAACATCTTTGAATTAGAGGCAATAATAATTATCACTATTATCGAAAAATTTTAGCGGCAATTATTTGAAATAAATAATGGCATAACATTTGCCACTAGAGATTAAGTGGACTAGCCATAATACTAATGCATTAGGGGCAATAGTATTTGTCACTAAATAATTGCCATTATTACTATCAATTTTTAGTGGCAATTATTTGAGGTAAATAGTGGCATAACATTTGCCATTAAAGATTGGATGGATTAGTTATGATACTTCTGTATTAGGGGCAATTACATTTTTCGCTAATTAATTGCCGCTATTACAAAAAACTTTTAGCGGCAATTAAAATAACTTTTACTGGCATTCACGTTAATTGCCATTATATCTTTTGTCGACGCTGACTTCAACAACAATTTATTAATTGTCGGTAAAAGAATTAGTGACAATTCTTATTGCCGTTAAAAGCTAATTTAATTGTTGATAAAAGTTATTATGGTGTAATGATCTTTGAACTAAATTTTATTTAGAAAAGATATAATGGTTAAAATGTGAAATATAAATTAAAAATGACATGACTACCTTATTTCAACTTAAAAAAAATTAGTTAGTTGTCAATTTTATTATTAACATATTAATTTTATAAGGCTTGTATGCTTTAAAAATTATATTGCCCTTATATTAAAAAAATAGGAAGAAGAACATGTATTAAAATTAAAGTGTACAAACATCTTTCCTTAACTAAAAGCATAATTTAGCAATCAGTTGATTATATTAATAGTTTACTAATTAAATTAGCTGCTAATTTATTATATTAATTAATTTAACCAATTGATAATATTAACTATTTACTATTAATTATTTATATATAAAATAATATATAAGGACTTGAATATATATTATAATTTATTTTAGTATATTATTCTATTTTAATAATATTTTATATTTTATGTGTTATTTATTAAACAAAGATTTCTTGTAAAAGATATATTATTCTAATTTATTACATATTAAATTATTCTTAAAAATTAAACTATTATAATTTGTTATACTTGTTAAATTTTTCTTTATGAAATAAAAAATTATAATTTATTATAATTGTTAACTTTTTTAAAAATTATTTTATATCAAGCAATCAACATACTTTAGTTTTACTATTCTAATATTAATTAATTATATATATGTATATGTCTTCTTCTTCATCATATATTTTAAGACGAATCTGACTTAATAAAAGATAATTTTTTTATAATATTTTGTGCATTGAATGATCAATCTATATTTAATTGATATTTTAAAAATTGGACCATATAATGAACCAATATATATATTATATATGTGTATATGTTAATCTTATTAATTTTTACTTTTAATACTTTAAGATTAAATTCATTAAATAATTGTATAACTCAATATTTACCATATTATAATATGTATTGTTTTGATATATATTTTATTATATAAATTTAATTAATAAAAAGTTAAATATTTATTTATTATTTATGAATAACAATTGCATTCTAATATATATTAAACTAATACATAAATAAACAAAAATATTAAACAGTCTAATAATTGAGCTTTTTCTTATATGTCCTAGGCTTCATTTTTGTATAACTAGTTGATAAATTAGTTGATAACTGATAAACTACTTGATAGCTGATAAGTTAGCTAATAACTAATAACTAATAACCTATAACTAATAGCATTAAAGTGTTTTTTAAAATTAGCAGTTGGAGTACCTGAAATTACAAAATGACATAAAATAGTATATTAATAAAAATATATATATAATCAAAAAAAATTATATTTATCTAAAAATTATATTATTTAATGTAATTAAAAAGTTTAAAATAAAATTATAATTACTAATATTTAATTAATTATATTTTATAAACTTATATATTTATTTACTTATATAATTTTTATTTTATTATTTATTATAAAATTATAGTTACTTAAAATATAATTAAATATTTTTTTAAAAATTATTTAAATTTATATTACAAAAGATATGGATTATAAATTAATAAAAAGAATAAGAATAAATTTGGAAGGAATTTTAAAAAATAGTAGTTTATAACTTATAAGTTATTTTAGGTAACTTATTAAATCATAAATTAGCAAAAAATACCTCTAAATGCTAACTTTTAACTTATTGACTAAGTTAATAAGTTATAAGTTATAAGTTAGTTTATTTGTTGCATAAAATGGAATCCTAATGTTAGGGGTTTAACTTTTCTCATTATCATTTTAAACAATTTTTTATTTTAGCTAATTAGGGATTAATCAACTAATCAAATAAGTTATTTAGCAAATATTTTAAAATATATTTAACTTTGTCAATAAGTTAAAGGCTATCAATTCAGCTAAAAGTTGATGAATCTGCCTAATACCCTTAGCATATAAATATTTGTATTTTTTTATTATATACTATATTGCAGCACATTACACCTATTTGGCTTTTTCTATATGTATATCTACTACAAAAATGATATATTTGGCTAAAACTTTATTCATAAAATTAATTCATTATATAAGTGATACTTTACTAAAAGTAAAGTTTTCGGACTTATATCGATGACACAAGTAATACTTTAGCTATGGGAATTGTATTCATGTAACTTAGATTTTGGCATAAATGATATTTTGCCATGAGTTAGATTTTTTTATGGTAGAAGTAATATTTTGTGATGGATAAAGTTTTTTTTTTTATGATAAGCACAAATGATATTTTGCCACAAGATAAAATTTTTTTTGGCAAAAATAATATTTTTCCTACAGATAAAGTTTTTTATAACACAAGTGATACTTTATTACAAGAATTATATTTCCATAGCTTAATTTGTGCACAAGTGATATTTTATCCTAAGTAAAATTTTTCTATAGCATTAATTTTTTATTTTTATAAATTTATTTGAATTTTTTATTCATGTGGCAAAAGATAAAATTGCCACGATTTTTGAATTCTCATGGTATAATTTGTGGCATAAGTGTTAATTTATTATAGTATTTTTTAATATTGAAATTGGGTTATCTGAATTATTAGTATAGTCATGGTTGAGAGGTTTGATAAACATTGTCATATATTTTCTCCATTCCTTTTTATCTGTTGTATGTTGAAGAAAGTTTTTCATTTTTTTCTATTGCTTTAAAATTTTGATGAAAAATAATTTTTTTTTTAAATTTACCTTCCTTTTCATTAATAGATATCCCATTATTTTACACACTTAATCTACTTGCATTTATTACTTCACATTTCTCTTCCTATTTTCAAATATCTTAAACTTTGTGCATAAAGAATAGTCTTAAAAAGTCTACTAAAAATAAATTAAATTATTTTCTTAATATATGTAAATCAATTAACTATAGCAAATGATAAGGAACACATGGTGTGCTTCAATTTTCTGTTACTTTCTTCTTTTTCACTTCATTAACTTTTGCTTTTTGCATTACACACTCAATTAGAGAAATTAAGCAAAAAAATTAAGGTTTAGTAATAATGTAGAAATATCTATAAAGAAATTAGATATTTTAGCAATTTTAGGGGCCATTTGATTTATTGAATGGTAAAAAAAATTCCTTTAGATGTTCTCGATTTTTTTAAATTGAATTATGTATGAAAATTTATAGCATTATTGAATTTTCTAGTACAAAAATGAAGAACTTTCATGATAAGATTTGTTGCGATTAAATTATTCTTTAGCTTCAAATCAATAAGAAATAAAATCAATACTTTCTGATGCATGTAGGGAATTGAATTTTAGATAAATTATACTAGCAATTAAATTTTGGAGAAAGACAAATCAATTTGAACTTCGAGATACAAATCAAGCAAACTATTGATAATTAAAATTCCAATTGGATTACTTTAATTTAATAAAGTTAATTGATTATTTACGATTACTCATATTTTAGGTTTGAATTTTGTTAACACTTACATTAAAATATTACTCATATTATTACATTTTATAGTTTTGAGTGTATAGAGGATGATCACAAACTAACACACTTTAGTTTTTAACTCAATTTGAAGGCATCCCACTAGGCCATATCGACATTCCATCTCTTTAAAAAGTATTTTGAATGAAAAGCTCATAATGCATAAGTAGATATACTTTTTTTAAATCATCATAAACTCTTTTCATGACACTTCAGGTGTCCAGTTCACACAAAAAATGCATAAATATGAAGATAAAAATGTAAGAATAAAAAATACAAGCTTTTCAAACTCCTTCAAATTCTCTATTCATGCCAAAATTATTAAAATATGCACAAACTTAGGAAAATTAGGAAAAATAGTATGCATGTTAAACTGATCCCAAATTTTAGCCACAAACCTCTACAATATGCTTGCTTTTTCCACTAAGTCTTGTCCATAATTGAGCATGTTTGCTTATCAAACTATTTTAACTACAACTTGTGACATTCTCCCCCACTTCAAATATTAATGTTGTCTTTATTTGACAAGGCTCCATCAAAATATAACTTACTCTTTCAAAATTTCATGTTATTCTTTAATCTACTTCTCTGAATTACTATCTCGACCATTCATGCCTATTTTGTTAAACACTATGACTATTCGCCATCTCAAAGATAGGGTTGTCACCTTTGTAACATTGATATCCTCTTAGCTAAATGCATCTTCCACAAATTTCTCAAAAGGTTACTTTTATAAATTCCTTTCAAAATGTCTCAACACCTTCTAGTGCTACTTTCCCACTAACTTTCCTAAACTCGTTACCTTTGTAACTCATCTGATGGGTAGTTGCTTTTACAATTATGTGCTCATTACTTTTATAGTTTGCACAAATACTACCTCTGTAGCAAAAATATGCGCTAACTTGATAGCTCGTAAGCAATGCTTAGGACTTTAAATAACCTATTAATAAGTATTTTACATTTATTATCCCATTGCATCGATACAAAAGCCAAGTTTATGCTGGATCCATACAAAAACCCCATAATCTTGCTCATAAGTCTACTTGCATTACTTTCGATCAATTCATAATACTTTGTAATACCACTTTCACACTCAATTGGATCCTCTAATCTTCTCTAAATTAATACCCTTTGGCATTTCTTTAGCCACCATAGCTTACTTTAGAGTTAATGTACTCTAACATCATGGTCCTTACAATCCCTTTTATCTCAAGCAATATCCAACAATGTCTAAACTCTCATAATCTTAACTTAAGTGTGTCCCTTAATGATTTCTTTGAGCACATCCTTTGATGACTTCTCCATATTAATGGCTTATTGGAGTTGAGCATAGAGTCCTTTCATACTTTAGCTCAATTTCTACTTTACCTCTCCATGAATGAACATGAACTCAATTGCCATAAAGTTTTTCCACCCTAGGACTATGTAGTGCTAATTTGCTACCCTTCCTTTGAATCATTGTTGCTACTCCACAAAGTAACTATGTAACCAAACCCATTATATCAAAATATCTTGTGGGAGATTGCTGTCAAGCTCACAAATTATGCATATTGCATTAATTCCTCTAAATCTTTACTCTGCCCTTTAGTTATGCTTTTTCAAGCAACACAAATGATCATTCTAGACTACCTCAATGCAGATTTGGACTATTCCCTCTAGAGCAATCCACTTTATTTTCTAGCTATACTCCTCTAAGTAGCACAACTAACACCTCCAGACCATCTTGACATAATTTTTAACTCCTTTATAATAGAGTTATTCACTTCACACATTATTCCAATATGCCATGCCTCAACATGTGTCCATTGACTATGGCCATGCATTTCTACATGACCAATGTTTCCCCTTTTAGCTCCACTGATCCTTCCAAAAATAGTCAAGCCCTTAAGTAAGATCAAGGCTTCTCCTTTTAGATTAGCTATCAATTCACTTATCTTTTTGAATGATTGTTTGCATCTTTTCATGCTATTACTATGAATGAACACATAACGAACATTCCTTGTACATAAGTAAACTAGTCCTCTAGCATAAATGCTTATACCCAATGCACTAATCCATAATCACTCTGATGTATCATCCTCCGATATATTAGTTTCTTAAGCTGATTTAATCTTTTGCACATTTTGGTTAAGTCTTTGGCAATAATTCCTTTGAATTTAAGAATGATAATTTTGCACATCTCTCATATAGAATTGGATAAGCCGCATCCAAATTAATTATTACCTACTCGATCTTAGCCCTCTAGTGCAAATCAAGCTCTAATACCAAATGTCATAAGTTAGTTCTCTGGCTAGAACCATGCAATGTATACTTGCCACTCTTAAGAAACACATTAGCTTTATCATTAAAACTCTCTAGCAGCATGCTTAGAAAGATAGTGGGACATCAAAGACGTATTGACCATACAATAAAATCTTATGTAAATCATGTTCAAAAGTAATAATTGAATGTCACCAAAACACCTACACATACTAAATCGTAAGATTTCCCCATATAAGGAGCCTTCAAGCCTAATGGTTTTAAAAAGGGATAAATTTGAATAAGGAAAGGAGCCTTTAACACACTTGAGTCTCTAGTTCAATGCAAAGGTGCCTTGCTAGTCTTTCTTAATACTCCACCCCCTTAAAGAGTATTTTGAACAGAAACGCACCTAGTATAAGTAGATATATTTTTTGAGTTATCATAAGCTCTTTTTGTAATGCTTTGAGTGTCCAATTTGCACAAAGATGTGCCATCACAAAGATAAAAATGCAAGGATAACAAATACAAGCTTTTTGAACTCCTTTTCATCCATGCCACAATTATTAAAATACCCCAAACGTAGAAAAATTATGAAAAATAGTATATAAGTTAAATTGATTCCAAATTACATGACCTCTACTGATCTTCATGTCATGTATTTAATGACTCTAGATGAATTTTTTTCTTTTACAACACAGATTTTATTTTGGAAAAAAAAATTTGTATACTACAATCATGTCACATATCTTTAATTAGTCATAACTAATAAATGAAATAAAATTATCATTGTTTTAGGATATAAAAACAAAGAGTTAGAAAGCAAGAAAATTATGAAAAGGTGGATTTAGGCTCTATTGGTTTAGTGAAAAATATCTTCTATAAAAATATTATTATAAATTATTAAGATAATATAAAATATTCTATATATTTAATGCTAAATGTAGAAAAATTAATGGAAATAAACTTCTTCTTTATTTAAGACAAAGTTTGTTTTCCTCTATTATCATATATTTAGATATTATATTTTTAATAATAATATATCATTCCCTCATTTATATTGGAACATATGAGATTTTTTTATGGAAAATTTTGAAATTGTAATGCCTTTTAGGGTTCCATTTTGGCTGTATATCAAAGTCCATAATCTATGAGGACACGGCTTACAAGTCTTCCACTACATAAATTCTTTAATTTTATGTCACTTTCACTTCTAGAAATTGCTTCAAAGTAAATGTGGTTTAAGGTATTTCTAGGAATTTTTCAAGTATTCTTGTGATTAATGAAATTAATTCTTTTTAAACTATTGTTAATATTTAGTGCCTTAAGTACATGAATTATATACTCACTGAACTAACAAAAATTTCTCAAATATATATATATATATATATAAAATCAAATTTTTTTCTTCATCATCAATTGTAAGTCTATAAAAAACAAAAAAATCCAATCTTTGGAGAATGATAAACAAGGAGGAGGATGACCAAGAAATAAAGTTGGAGAATAAGAATAGTCAGAAAACAAGTGTTTCTTATGTAATTATCAACTAATGCTTTCTTTCCATCTATGATATGATAATAGTGCAAGAGATATCTTTACATATATATATATATATATATATATATATATATATATATTATTATTTATTAGGAAAATCTTTATTAAAACAAACACATAGTTATTGGTGTTAAATTTTGCTAAGTCTTGTTTTCGATTTTGATTCGAAAATTAGGAGATTTTAAAGAGTTGAGACTGAAGTTGATATTTCAAATTTAGTTTAAAAAGGCAGTTTGAGTGTAACGATTCAAGTTGTACAATAGATAAATTGAATAATTTGAAAGAGTCTCGAAGAGAGTTATTGTGGTAATCAATATGATTTTGAAAAAAAGATGTCCATTTCGATTTCAATTCAAAAAGAAACGTATGTAGATTGAAGTTCAATTGTTGGAATGGTTTCGATTCAATTTCAAAAATCGAGAAATGCCTTGATTTCAAGAGTTGATTGAAAATTGTTGAAGATATCGAAGTCTGGTAGTTTTCAATTTGATTTTGAAAATTGATGACAATTATCAAAAGCAGTTTTTAGCAGTTTTATGTAATGTACACTTGTCATATTCTTAGAAATTAGCCATTACCATTAGAAATATATAAATAAGACTTCTGAATAATGTAGGGCATTGAATTTTTCATTTGCTTACAAATCTCTTTCATGCCTAAGATACCTACTGTCATGGCAATTGGCAAATAGAGAAAACCAAGTATTTAATTCCACCATTTTCTATTTTAGTTCTAATTTATTTTTAAGTTAATTTATTTTTTACATTTATCTGCTCTTTTCTTTGCACTCTTTTTACTATTTGTTCTTAATTCGATTGACATATAAATCTATCAAACTAAGATCCCTTTCAGGACACGATTCAAGTCCCATATTGTTCTTTGAATCAAGTGTATTTTCGATTTCATATCAAAATGAAAATTCACCATAAACAAATTGGCATGCCTAGTGGGACAAGTTTAGAGATAGTAATGTCAAATTGCATGATTTTGCATAGTGGAAGAAATTTAAACATGGTTAACAATGATTCAAATAGATGAGGCTCTGGTAATAATTTGAATGCTAAGAATAATGAAAGAACTAATGAGAATAATGATTCTGACTCAAATTAAAGTAATGTTCGTAATCCTTCTATGTCTAGACTGATGGTTATAGGAGTTCCACAAGACCATCCTATGACATCTCAGATCGGTTAAATCCTAGTGGATCTAGAGGAGAATCTTAGAAATTTAAATATTGATATTCATAATCCTTTATATGGCTTACCTCAGGGATTTATTCCTAGAATGGTCACACAGACCATAGAAACTGCTTTGATGGCAATTCCAGATCTAATCATTTTGATGATTTCTATGGTAGGACCTTTAGGATATTTAAATCTGAATGCAAACAGAAATGATATGTCTTAATTTAGCATGTTAGGGAACATGCTGACTTGATAGCGAAGTATGTCTAGAGAGTCTATTCCTTCAACATCCTTTATAGGTGCCATACTTCATTCCATATGTCAATAAATGGATAAGAGTAACCATGAGATGGTAAATATATTGTCACACCAATTGACAAGTGTTATTAATCCCATGGTGGAGTTAACCAGTACCAATTATTTATTATTGGCAAGACAAATGGGTCGAATTGTAGATGTCCTTGGTGCATCAGCGAACCCTATTATCAATCAAGTGGCAAACGCAAAGCTTGCAAATATAGCATTTACAAATGCAGGGCAAGCTGATACGACACCTGTAAATGTTACACATAATAATGTGATACAAGAACCTTTTACTAATCTTAGACACGGGAATGTAGTACCTGTAAACCTAGTTCAAAATCAAAACTTAGCAACAGATCCTAATGTCCCTAATAATAATGTGGTTCTAGTAAATAAGAACCAAAACCTTGATAATATTCTAAATTAAGTTAGGCATAATGTTATAAGGGGCATCAAAACATAGTTAATGTTGTGGAACAAGTGCTAAATTAACATGGTTTTAATGTTGGATATGCAAATAACCTATATTTTGTCTTAGCCTTTCTTAGGATCGTTTTACAAATTGAAATGCCTAAGGGTTGGAAAATCCCTAAGTTCATCAAGTTTGCTAGTGAAATCGGAGAATCCACAATTGAGCATATTGCTCAATATCAAATTGAATGTGGTGATCTTGCTAATTATGAAAATCTAAAAATGAAATATTTTCCAAGTTCATTAACTAAAGATGCTTTTACTTGGTTCACTACTCTACCACCCAATTTGATTTATACTTGGAATTAGTTAGAAAGGAGTTTTCATGAACAATTCTTTAAGAGTAAAACCAAGTAAGTTTAATAGGCTTGTTAAATATTAAAAGAATACAAAATGAATCTATTGATGATTATCTAAGTAGATTCAGATAGATGAAGGTTAGATACTTTACTCAAGTACTAGAACATGAGTTAGTTCAAATGATCGCAAGTGAATTTGATTATTCTATTTGAAAGAAGTTAATTAATCAATAACCTAGAGATATGGCCTAACTAGCAAATAAAGTGAGGCAAATTGAACAACTCAGGTTTGAAAAAGATAAATATCAAAGAGTTAAGAGACCAGTCTAAAGAGATAAGATTGCTTATGTAGATGTGTTTAATCAGGAAATCGAAAATGTTACTGATGAAGATGATGATATTGATGTCAAAATTAATAATGAAATAAATATTACTGAATTAAAGCCTAGACCTCCTTATGTATGTACTTCTTTAAAACTATACGAGTTCAAGGGTAATTCAAAATTTTTGAGAAAGCAAGATTATAGTTTTGACATTACTAAAGTTGATCAAATATTTGGTATTTTACTTAAAGATAAACAGATAGTGTTGTCTAATGATCATAAATTTCTGACTCCAGAACAAAGAAAAGGTTAAAAATATTGTAAATATCATCATGTTTATGGCCATTGGACTAACCATTTTGTGCATTTAAGGGATATAATTTAAAAGATAATCAAAGAAGGTAGATTGAAATTCAAAGGAAAATCGAAGCCTACCATGAAAGTTAACTCTAATTCTTTAAAGGTCTCAGCCAATTATGTTAAACCTGTCAAAATTAACATGGTGAATATCCATATTGAGGATATTCAAGATGATGTTGAATCTGCTATAGAATAATATGGAAAAGAAGTAAAGGATATTTATCCTAAACCTGGATAATCTTTGTTGGAATTTTTGATGAGGAAAAAAGATTCTGACAATGAGGTAACTCTTTGCCCAAGATGCAGTGCAGTCTTTGATAAGTCTACCGTAAAGGCATTCGAATAGTTTGAGCTCAAGAAGCAGTATGAAGCAACTCACAAGTTAAACAAAAATTAGGCTTCTAGCTCGAAGCCGAAATTCAAGACTATGCTTGTCAAGGGCAAGAGCTTTATACTTCCTTCGAATGTACCCCCAAATAAGTGGATAAGGGGAATGAATAAGACTAAGAATTGGCAAGGGGCTAAAATAGGAAAAGTATATCAATATTGGAAGCCTAAGTTTCTAAAACATGTTCCTAGCCCTTCAAAGTACCATTTTTATAGAAATCCTCCTATAACCAAGAGTCAGTGGTGAAGGGTAGATCTAAAAAAGCTGCTCGTGAAAATGTACAAACTGTAGAGCAAGGAACTCAGAACAAAAGATCTTACCATCATATTTTGCAGAGGAATTCTGTTCTGCAGAACATGAAACAAAAGGAGATTGTACCTAAAAATGAAGATAGTATGATTACAAGCTCTTTTGAATCCAGATTTGCTAATGATTTAGAAGATATTTGCAGCATGGTTTCTATCCTGCTAGCTGGATATGCGAAGGAGTATAATCAAGTTTAAAATAAAGATCTTGATGAAGAAGACTTCAAAGGAAGTGAGGTAATGAAGGAACCTACATTGGCTACTTATACAGCTCGAATCCTTCCTAAAGAGAATTCTGCAATATTTGACAGGCCAACAAAGAAGATAAAAAATCATTTAAAGCCTCTCTTCATCAAGGTTGAGGCTGATGGTAAAGTTATTCACAGAGTGTTGGTTGATAGTGGTGCTGCAATTAATTTAATGCCAAAGGTAATAATAAAGAAGTTGGACAAAATACAGGAAGATCTACTTCCCCATAACATGGTAATTACTGATTTTAATGGTCTTCGAAATAAGAAGGATTGCTAGCTTTGAATGTTCAGGTTAGGTTAGTGATTTGACCTACTATCTTCATTGTTGTTCCTTCAAAAGCTAACTACAATATGCTTTTGGGTAAAGAATGGATTCATGGTGCAGGGGCAATGCCTTCGACTTTGCATCAGAAGATATTTATATGGGATGTAGAAGGAAATTTGGAAGTAGTGGAAGCTGAAGATTCCTCCTTTCGAGTTGAAACCAATGTGATGGAATTCGAGAAATGTCTTTTCTATATTGGACCTTATCAGATAGATAGCATGGAGCATCTGGTAATAAAATCCAAAGTTCCTACTACTATGTATCTTCAACCTGAAGTTAGGTTTATTTTAAAGTATGAGGAACCATAGGCTGACTCTGAAGCGGCCTTCAAAGAGTCGAAGTTGACATGAATATTTTGAGCTATTTAGCTTGAATTTTGGCCTACGTGGCCGAACAAAGGTTTGAAATGGCCATGAGGGCTGATTTAATTTTAGAATCTTTGAATGAAGTTAATATGAATATTTCAAACTATTTAGCTTGAATTTTATCCTGTAAAGTTGAACAAAGGTTTAAAATAGCCATGAGGGTTGATTTAGTTTCATTTTCTTTTGAATAAAAAGAAGAATTAATTTGTGAAGTTAAAGAAAGTTTGAAAGATGTTATTCGAGATCAATTCGAAAAGGTTGACGTTCAAGAGAAAAGTGTTGAAAGACTATATTGTATTTTTAGTAACTCACCATTTAGGTTTAAGACGTCTTTATCTCATGAAATAAAGAAGATAGTGGCTCAAAATCCTCTTGAGGAAGTAGATCTTGGTGATGGAACAAAGCTAACACCTACCTATATCAGTAAATATATTGATCAAGCCTTGAAGGAAGGGATAATTGAGTTGTTGAAGGAGTTCAAAGATTGCTTCACTTAGGACTATGATGAGATGCCTAGGTTGGATCGAAGCTTAGTGGAACATAGATTGCCAATTTATCCTAGAAAGAAGCTAGTAAAGTAGCCACCAAGGTGGTTTACCCCAAAAATTGTTTCAAAGATCAAAGATGAAATCGAAAGACTACTGAAGGCGAAGTTTATTCGAAAAACTAGGTATGCTGACTGGATTTCTAATATAGTCCCTGTAATTAAAAAGAATGGAACTCTAAGGGTTTGTGTAGATTTTTGAAATTTAAATTTGGCAACTCCTAAAAATGAATATCCTATGCCAGTTGCTGATTTGTTAATTGATTCAGTAGCTAAAAATGAAATGTTAAGTTTATTGGATGGATATTTTGGTTATAATTAGATATTCATTGTCGAAGAGGACATATCAAAAATTACTTTTTGATGTCCTCATGCAATCGGCACTTATGAATGGGTAGTGATGCCTTTCGACCTTAAAAATGCTGGTGCAACATATTAGTAGGCTTTGAATACAATTTTTCATAATTTAATTGGAAAATTTATGCAAGTTTATACAGATGATATTGTTATCAAGTCAAAAATGAAAAATGATCATATAGACCATTTAAGGCAAGTTTTTGAGAAGATGAGAAAACATGATCTAAAAATGAATCCAATTAAATGTGCTTTCAGTGTTTCCGCAGGAAAATTTGTTGGATTCTTAATTCAAAAAAAAGGGATTGAAGTTGATCAAAATAAAGCGAAGGCTATTTTGAAAACTTCACCATCATCGAACAAAAAGTATTTACAATCTTTGTTAGGAAAGATTAACTTCTTGAGGAGGTTTATTTTGAATCTATTTGGCAGAACAAAGATCTTCTCACCTTTGTTGAAATTCAAAAAGGAAAAAGAATTTTGATCGGAAGACGTACACCAAAAAGCATTTGAAGATATTAAGCATTATTTAATGAATTCTCTTATCATGACCTCTTCTAAAAAAGGAAGACCTTTAAAATATACTATAGGTAGTATGTTTGCTCAAGAAGATGAAAATGACATCGAAATAGCTATTTATTATCTAAGTAGGGTATTAAATGATGCTGAAAGTAGGTATTATATTATTGAGAAATTATATCTTTGCTTGTATTTCTCATGTACTAAGCTAAAACATTACATCAAACCTTTTGATGTAATTGTAATTTCTCATTATTATATAATAAAGCACATGTTATGTAAACCTATACTTCATAGTAGAGTTGGTAAATGGACTTTAGCTTTGACTAAATATTCTTTGAAATATATGCCTTTGAAATCCATGAAAGATCAAGTGGTTGTTGATTTCTTGGTTGACCATTCTTCAAAAGAGATTAATGAAAATTATATAGGATTAAAATTATGGAAATTATATTTTGATGGTTCTAGGCATTGAAATGGAATAGGAATTGGAATTTTAATTATTTCTCCTGAAAGGTATCCTATAAAGTTGATATTTGAAATAAAAATGCCTTGTTCAAATAATGAAGCAAAATATGAAGCTCTTCTTGTTAGGCTTGAAACTTTATGGTTATTTCGAGCAAGAAATGTAATTATTTATGGTAATTCTTAATTAGTAGTTAAACAAATTACTTGAGAATACAAATGCATAAGTGAAAATTTAGTAAGATATTTTACTCGAGTTATGGAACTACTACAAGAATTTGATGAATTCACCATTGAACATATCCCAAAATTGCAAAATTGTAAGGCTAATGAGTTAGTACAAATAGCATCGGGTTATAAAGTTTCGAATGAAACTTTGGATAAGCTAATCAAAATAAGAAATATGTATGCTATAAAATATCTCAAAATACTTAACATAAGTTTGCTTTCAGATGATGATTGGAGAAAGCCAATACTTAAATACTTAGAAAACCTTAGTTCAATTACAGATTGAAAGATGAAGTATAAAGCTTTGCACTATGTGACCCTTGGTGATGAACTTTACAAGAAATTCATGGATGGAAATTTGCTAAGATGTTTGGGATAAACTAAAGCTTTTATAGCTTTAGTTGAAGTTCATAAAAGGATCTGTGGTGCTCACTAAGTTGGTGAAAAGATGAAATGGGTGCTGAAAAGATAATGACTTTATTGGCCTTCAATGATAAAAGATTACCATGAATATGCAAGATCATGCAAATAATGCCAGAAACATGGAAATATTCAACATGTGCTAGCAAATGATTTGCATTCAATTATAAAACCATAGCTATTTAGAGAATGGACTTTATATTTAATTGGCCATATTCATTCGACGTCCTCAAAAGGCCATAGGTATATTTTAGTGGCAATTGATTATTTTACAAAATGGGTCAAAGTTATTCCTTTGAAGGATGTTGATCAGAGGGATATAATCGATTTTATCGAAGAACATATTATATTTTAATTTGGTGTTCTTGAAACTTTGACAATTGATCAAGGTACATTTTTAACTAGGAAGAAAGTAATTCAATATGTTGAGTCGAGAGATATAAAATTGATTAATTCGACCTCATATTATGCACAACCAATGGTCAAGTTGAGGCAGCTAACAAAATAGTTATTCCTTTAATTAAAAAGCATGTTGGGTAGAAGCCCAAGAATTGACATGAAACACTTAGCCAAATTTTGTGGGCATATAGAAATTCTTCTAAAGAGGCCATTGGAATAACTCCTTATAGGCTAGTATATGGCCATGATGCTATTCTACCTATATAAATTAATTTGCAGTCTATTAGATTATAAAAACAGAATGAATTACTGGTTGAAGATTTTTGGAATTTAATGTTTAATGAGTTAGATGATTTAGATGATGAAATATTGTTAGCTTTGGAAAACATTATTCGACAAAAAGAAAGAATTTCTCGATTTTATGACAAGAAAGTTGAATAAAAATTTTTTAATGTTGGTGACTTAGTGTGGAAGATTATATTGCCAACAGAAAGAAAATCAAAGAAATTTAGAAAATGGTCTCCAAACTGGGAAGGATCATTTGAAATTGAAAAGGTGTTTGCTAATAATGCCTATTCGATTTGAGATCTAACTATAGCTAATCGAATAATGTCAATAAATGGTAAATATTTAAAAATTTATAGATTAACAATTCATGAGGTCAAAATAACTATTTAAAAGTAGTTTAAAAGTTGAAATGCATAATGATCAAATGAAAATAAAAGAAACTTTTCACAGAAAATAATCTTGAATTTTGCTAAACTTCACCTTCAAAACTGTTTCAGTTTGAGCATGGGTATGTTTCAAGGCTTTTAGCTTCTCTATTTTGATTAGAGAATCCTTCACGTGATGATTCATGTCTTTGATCTGCAAAGTAATGTCATATTTTACTTTTGTACAATTGCAACAATAATATTCAAGCAAGCTTTTTTCCTTTCTGGCCTTTTAGAGCAATTTTTCAAGATTCTAGATTTGAGCCTTAACTTTAACCATCTTTTAAGTTCCAACCTTAATTGAGTTTTCGGCCTTCATTATAGTTGAATTAAAATCTTTTAATTTCTCCACTTGAGTTTTTCGAAGATCTTTAGTTTCGATTAGTGATTTGTTCGTCTCAAGTGTGATCTTCAAGTTGCTCTTAAATTGTGCCAACCAGCTCAAAAACTTTGTGATATGGGCAAACTGAAGAACATTTGATCTGGCCAGATGATTATTAATTTTTGAAAGTAAAGCTTGCAAATTTAATAGGAAGTCTTGGTTAACTGAAACTTTGTTGAGATTTCAAAGACAGAGAGATAGTCCTTATAATCAACTGATCCATTGCTGCTAAAGGATCATCTTCAATGAATTTGTTCAGGAGCTCAATATCCATAGTAATGAAAGGTTGCGTATCAGAGGTTGCTTCACCCACTAAGACTTTAAATCCTTTAGTTTGTTTTGCAGGAGAAGAATCAGATGTACTTGAAGCCTTATGTTATTCTTTGTTCGAATAAGCATCTTCAGGCAAAACATTCTGATTTAAGCCTTGAGAATTCACCCTCAACTCTATACTTTCTTCTTCTAGATTTTATTCCTTTGATATAGGAGATTCTGCATGAAATGTTAATGGAGATTGCTCATACAGATCAACCCCCTTAGACTTATCAGACTCTGGTGTAGTATCTTGAATGACCTCTTCAAGTTGAGGGTTCAGATTTGAAACATTCTCAGTTTCTTCAGAGACTTTTGCTCTCTTCTTCAAAGAATCATTTTCATATTTTGAACTAGAATCCAAAGCTATAGTCTAATATAAAAGAAAAAAATATATATATATATAGTTAAAAAAAGTGGGGATATACCTATGATGCTTTTGGGTTCGAATCTAATTTTTGTGAAACTTTTTTCCTTTCACTTTGTCTTGGTGGAGATTTCTTTTCAAGCTAATAAAGAAATGAATTTAGTCCTAGTAGACTAATATCAAAGGGATAAGGTGGGGTTTGCCAATATACCTTTATTTTCTTCGAAGGGACATTTTTGCCTGCTTGATGTGCTGCTATAGGAAATTCTGAAGTATTAGATTCCTTTGGTTTTGTTTTCTTTAAAGTCTAAAAAGAGGAAAGAAAAGTAAGCTGTTGTTTATTGAGAAAATATTTATAAAAGAATATGCTTACTTTCTTTGTAGGTTTTGGGAACTTGGAGGAAATAGTAAGTCTTTTTCCTTTCTTCTTAGAACCTTCTTCTTCCCAGTCTTCACTTTCATGAGGTTCTTTGAAGACTTTAGTGCTTTTAGTCACTATAATAAAGATTTGGTTAGAAGAAGTGGGGAGATAAAACAAATCAAATTTGAAGGAAAAAATTACTTGGAATCACTTTTTCTAATAGGTAAGTTCTTTGATGTGGATACAAATCAAAAGGATAATTTGAAACATTGTATTTGATTTTTTCAACCTTTTCCATTTTTGATATTTGCTTTGATTTTGGCTTAAATAATATGTTTACTAAAGAAAAATCAATTAGGTTAAACCATTTTGGACAAGGTAAAGGTTTTACTAGTCCAAAAGGAGCATTTGGCAAAGGGGGAAATGAAGGACAAAATTTCTAAAACTTGGATCTTGTGTCAAATTTTATAGGTCGATAAGTTATACATCCAGTCTCAAGGTCCTTTATTTCAAGGTAGTTGGATAAATCAAATACATGTTTTTCAGAAATATTATTTATTTTATCCTTTAAAGTGTGTGTTGCATCAGAAATTGTTCTTCCTATAGCTCCCCGTACATAGCTAGTTTGAAAATACTTTTCAAAGGTAGAGATTTCTTGAATATGCATACCTTTGGTCTTTCAATTGAGGTCTCCTTTCTGCATAGATTGATCAGAAGTGAGTTAGTCAATCATCCTTTTGAAGCAAGTAGTTAGAAGTTTGTGAAAACAAGAATAATAGTGATCCCACCACTCTATGAAGTCAAGGGTGCAGTAGAAAGAAGATTCAAACTTGAAAGAGATTAATTCCGGTTTCTTCTTCCCATAATGTTCTATGAGAGCAAGGAAATCAGGTAAATTAATAGCTGATGATTCGAATATAACTTTAGAAGAATTCTCATACATGGTAGTTGGAATATTTTGGCTAAGGCCGAATTGTCTTGCCACTAGATTAGGCTAATAAGAGTAAACTCTCATTTTTAGCCCAGAAATGTGGGTATATAGAATATCACAAGTTAAAAATTCCTTCTAGATTTCATTGTTTTTAGCTTGGATCTTAGGGATTTTAGAGATAACAGAATGGGTAAACCACTTTGAACCTCGAGTCTGACTCGAAAAAGGAGAAAGAGATGGAGAATGGACTTTGAGGGAATGAAATAAAGAAAAGTAATATTGAAATTATTCTAAATTATGGAATTTTGAAGAAGTGATAGTCAAATGGCTAAGTGTTACACTTTCAATGGTTTTTGAAACATCATCAGGGGCTTTTATGCTTAGCTTATCTGCAAAAATAGCGTTAAGACAGAGTTATAACAACCAGAAAGGCCTTCTGAGATTATGAAGAGGCTGATTTGATCTTAAAACAATAACAACATCATTCATAGGCTCATAAAAATGGCCTAGAATCAATTTAGTCAGATTAATGTTTATTCGTTCATGGAAGAGTTGGGCTAAACAAAGAAGGGATTTAGAAACCTAGTTACTTTTCGAACAAAAGACATAAAAGCATAACCAAAGCAAAAGAAAGGCAACATGTTTGTTATTCGAAACTTCTTCATTGTTGGAATAGTTATTAGCAATAAATTGGGTGTAGGTAAGTTTCAAAAAATTTAGGAGAATCTAGTTGTTCAGAAGCTTAAGATCAGGATGCAAAGTCACTCCAGTGGGTTTAAGACTAGCAATAGCAGCTAAATCGAAAAGAGTTGGAGTGATCATACCATAGGGAACATGAAAAGAATTAGTGACTTTGTTCTAAAAAAAGAAAGAGCTAGCTACCATTGCGAAATTGTAATCGAGATTACAACAACTCAACTGGATAAAATTATAAATCCTTAAAGCTTTCCAAGCATCCCTTTTATGGGTTTGCATCCTAGTTAACCAATAACAATAAGAAGAACGATTTGCAGGAGGATTTGTTCTGAAGGTTGATTTTAGGTTTTCAATAAAATCAGTTCTAATGACGAAGCAGGAAGCTAAAATCTTTTCTTGGCTAAGTAAAGGAAAGAAATCATTTTTCATTTTAACCTCAGCAAGTGGTGAATATGGACTAAGAAAGGCAAAAGTTTTATCATTTACAGAAAAAGGAATCAATACTTAAGACTTTCAGATAACCAGTTTTTCTTCCTAGTCTTCCAATCCAGGCACATAATCAATGTGATCTTTGGATATGAAGCCAATGACCTCAATAATGTTGGGTAAAGAGCTAGAAGATGAAGAAATCTTTTCCTTTTAAGCCATTTTTAAGGTTAGAGGATGAAGGTAGGAAAGACTCAACCAAGAAATAATAGGGTTTTTAGGGCAAGGCGACGAAGACTGAAGGAGGCGAAATAGTGAAGAAGACTATAAAAGATAAAAGGTAAAATGGTCATTTTGATATTTTTACCCTTTTACCCTATCTTGATGGAATGGATGATTAAGATGATTTCAGATAAAAGGAGTTTATTAGGAATAAGCGATTTTTATTACTAATCATGGCAGGCCCATCTTCTGAAGATGTGATTATTATGCTGATCGTGACAGTTGAAGTTATTGCCATTTATTTTTTTTCCTCTATTTTTGGAATTTAAAATATTTGTTTTTTTGTTACACATAAAAGACAAATATTTTAGGGGGCATCTGTTAATGTTGAATTTTGCTAAGTCCTATTTTCAATTTTGATTCAAAAATTAGGAGATTTTGAAGAGTTAAGGCTGGAGTTAATATTTCAAATTTAGTTCAAAAAGGCAATTTGAGTGTGGTGATTCGAGTTGTACAACAAGTAAATTGAATAATTCGAAAGAGTCTTGAAGAGGGTTATTATGGTAATCGATGTGATTTCAAAAAAAAATATCTATTTCGATTTCAATTAAAAAAGAAAGGTATGTAGATTGAAATTCGATCATTGGAATGGTTTCAATTCGATTTCAAAAACCGAGGAATGCCTTGATTTCGAGAACTAATTAAAGATTGTTGAAGATGTCAAAGTTTGGTAGTTTTTGATTTGATTTTGAAAATTGGTGACAGTTATCAGAAGCAGTTTTCAACAATTTTTAGCAGTTTTATGTAATGCACACTTGTCAAATTCTTAGGAATTAGCCATTAGCATTAGAAATATATAAATAAGACTTTTGAATAGTGTAGGGGGTTGGATTTTTCATTTACTCACAAATCTCTTTCATGCCTAACACGCCTACTGTCATGGCAATTGGCAAATAAAGAAAATTGAGTATGTAATTCCACCATTTTCTAGTTTAGTTCTAATTTATCTTTGAGTTAATTTATTTCTTGCATTTATCTGCTCATTTCTTTACATTCTTTTTACTATTTGTTCTTAATTCGATTGACACATAAACCTATCAAACTAAGATCCCTTTGAGGATACGATTCAAGTCCTAGTTTGTTCTTTGAATCAAGTGTATTTCTGATTTCTTATCGAAATGAAAATTTACCATAAACAATAGTATAACTCATGAATAAATATCTTCCCTGATTATATTTGGGAAAAAGTTTCGTTTGAATTTCTAGTTACTACATCAAATTAATAATTTCTTGTCAATCCAAAATTTTGAAACATATTAAAGCTTCCCCTAATCATTAATTTTTTTTAGACATTCAAATCCAATAACCTTGAACATATACAGTTAACGACGATTATATGTGTTCAGCGGTGATTATAACAGCCACCATGCACTTACGGGCGACTTCTACGAAGGCGTGGATGTTAACGGCCGGATTTAGTTAGATCGACCCACACCAGATTAGATATAGATTTACAAATAATTTATTACTTTAAAATCGTTAAAGATATGACAAGACACAATTAAAAGATTTAAAATAAATTTATTTGGATTCAGTAATAAAGTATAATTCAAAACCTTTTTTCACTAAAAATTAGAAAGTTATTTTCTTTATTGATAATAATTAAACTGACAAGTATAAATCGTATCTATATTCTTATTTACATTCAAATTTGTTCTAACTTGTCCTTTTATACCGTTCATGTTAGCTTTAAGATAAATTTGAGTTGTAACATTATTGATTTTATCAAATAAAGTTCATATTGAGTCAAATATAAATAATTATTTATTCATTTATATTTCATGAGATATTCTTCTATTGTAGAGACTAATATTATAAAATAAAAATAATATTACTTTAAAGTATCTTTATAATTTAATATAAATTTAAATATTTTCAAAATTATTTATTTCATATATATAAACTATCATAATATATTTATATATATAATAATATTAATTTTCATACAATAATATGATAATTATTAATATGTTATTCGAATAGTTTAATGTGATATCCAAAAGAAATTGAGGATCTATTGAATATTTAAAAGAAATGAATCATATGTACATTGTACAAATTACTACTATAAGATAAAGAAAATATTTTATAATTAATTTAATATAAATTTTAATAGGTCTAAGGTGATATCCAAAAAGATTTATGATTTATTGGATATTTAATTGTTAGAACCAAAATCAAACTATAATGAGTTCAATTTATGTAAGACTCATCACACAAAGAGGAGTTGAGTATAGATATTTTATGGGGGAAAAAAGGGCTAATTATCGCTTTTCAATTCGGTAGAAAAGTCTATAACTATGGTCCCTTTTCTCTGTTAGTGGTTAGGAAGTCCATTTCTTCCACTGAATAATTTACAGGGACATCTCATTTAAGTCTCCCATTTTACGAAGTATATCGACTTTACATCATTTTCTACATTTCAATGATAAAAATTTAACCAAAAAAATTATGGTTTAAACCTTTTTGGTTCCTTTTGTAGGAAAAGTTTCTGGCCTTAGGAACTGTGCATGCAATATTACTAATATCAATCTGTAAATATTATCTTAAAAATCTGAAATAATGTGAGAGAAGACCTACAAACACGCAGACGCTTACAGGTTGAAATTAAAACCATCATAATACCCAGTGGTATGATTGGCTAAAAATTGAAAAATTCTTCTCTACATAATTTTGAAGTAACTCTGCTCACAAGAAAGATAGAAGTAAATAAATTAGATAAGTGTAAAAGCTTATAAAAATTTATAGGGTTATGATTGAATATGTAACAACATTTGCACCATTATGTATTATTGTAATTTTTGTGAAAATTTTTTTATACTTTTAATGAATTTTTATCAAAAGATAACAATGTTAAAAAAATTAAAAATTTCGAAACTTTTTTTATGCAACTTCGATGAATGAAATTGCAATTTTTTATATATGTACATTCTACATGAAAAATTCTAAATATAATTACAACTTCTAGGAAAAGAATTGCGAGATTTCTATCTAAGAATGTAACTTCTTGTTAAAATTTGCAAAAATGTTTAAATATGAATTAAAGCATTTTTCATATTCATAAAACAAAGATTATTAGAAAACGAAAATCATCCCTCTATATCAACATATAGCGAAAATAGAACTCGTGAATATCCTGAGTTTGAACCAAATTATAACTTGCTTTGATAATTAAGTAGCAACAGTAAGATCAAGTTATATTTATCACTCAGATCAATCGACTTAGACATAGGAAAAGTGGAAGTACTCTGGTTTTAGTGTATATGCCACTAAATAACAAGAGCCTGTTGATGCAATATTCTATTTATTGTTTCCATAATCATTACTGTGTACTACTATCGTTAGTATTTTAAAAGGGATAAACTTCGGCGCACTATTTTTATGGTGCACTAATAAATTTAATAGTTTAAATATGTCAATTTGTGTAATATTGGGCTAAATGAAATCTAACAATTTAAAGCTACTAATATATTGCAAAGTAGTGTACCATAATCTATAACTTTTAAAAGTTTAAAGGGAAAAATGCAAAAAATTCTCTTCAACTATATGGTGATTGGATTTTACCTGATTAAATTATGAAAACTTGCATTTTATTCTTTGTGATTAAATAAAACTTGGATCTTACTCCACCATTACTAAGTTAATGGCTTAGCGGCACTTCTTTGCACTTAACAATAGTTTTATACACTTAGCGGCAATTAAAACCAATGTTATATCGCAACACTTAGCAGCAGTTTATAAATCATCGGTAAATTAGCAAATATGGCAACAGTTTTTAATTGCAAGTAAAGTGAAATATAATAGTAGCGATTTTCCTAACAGATTCCGTTAACTTAGTAATAGTGAGAATAAAATTCAAGTTTTATATAATTACAGGGGATAAAATCTAAGTTTTTATATTTCAAGAAAGTAAAATCCAATCATCCCATAGTTAAAGGGAGTTTTTTGCATTCTTCCCAAGTTTAAATTAATTATGTGTGTGGGGTTTGTTAGTATTTCCCGTTTTACACTTCACAAGGACACCCATTCCCGGTCTTCTTATCAACTTGTTGTACTCAACTTACCTCACAACAAATTGACTGAGCCAATTACACGACGCATTGGAATCCTTCTCATTTTTTCAGTCATGGATCTGCAGATGAATAATCTTTCTAGAACAATTCAGTTTTTAACTCTTTCTTCAATTTGTTCGTAGCTACTTTCCACGACGGAGGCAAGGGAGGTCCGACCCTTCTGTCTTATTAAAATTTTTTATATAAACATTTGTATAAAGTACAGTTTTTCTCGCTGGACCTGACCCCACAATTTTTTTAAAAAATTCATGAAAAATTATGAATTGTTCTATTATTTTTTGTTATGCAATGCACAAATTATGACTACTTATAGCTAACTTAGGGTTATTTTTTTGTTCTTGTTTTTTAAATCAATAAAATGTAAACTTTTGTTTAATTAAGCTATTAATAATGAATCGTTGATGCTGTTATTTATGTTTGAACTATTATATTAATTTTACTTATTTTATATTGTATTTATTTTAAATTTATTGCATATAATATCTTATTATTAACAATTTTTGTTTAATAATATAATTTTAAATTAAAAAAATTATTGTTGGCCCCAGCTATCAAGTTCTGAAATCGTCATGGCTATTCTGTTTTGGTGACTATGATGCATACATACTTATTAGCAGGATATGATTAAGATCCTCGATAATGGAAATTCAAATAATAAAAGTGGTAATTGATACAATCATTTAGTTCTGTTTTTGTTTTTCTTTCCTTTGCATTGGAGTTGCAATTTTACCACCCAAAAAAAAATGATTATTATTACTATTGTCATTATTATTATTATCCCTTCTCCCGTTAAATTGTCACAAGGCAGGTCTTTTAAGTCTTTAATTCTACAGTTACTTCAATTTTCTGTCACTTTCTCCTTTTTTGCTTCAACCTTTGCTTTTGCATTACAAACTCAATTAGAGAAATTGAACAAAGAAATTAGCGTTTTACTGTTTTAGTAATAATGTGGAAAATACGTATAAAGAAATTTGATATTTTAGCAAATTTGGGGACCATTTGATTTATTGAATGGTACAAAAACTTCCTTTGGATGTTCTCGATTTTCCGATATTGAATTATGTTGCAAATTAGTAGCATTACTGAATTTTCTAGAATAAAAATAAAGAATTTTCGTGATGAGATTTGTTGCGATTCAACTTATTCTTTATTTCAAATCAATTAATATTTTTTATAACAAATAAATTATGTTATCACTAAAATTTATTTTAGTGATGAATTTTCTTCTCATGTGAATTTAACCTTTAATGATAAAAAAATATTGTTGTCATTGATAAACAATTTTAGTAGTAATTGCTATTGTTACAAAAGCCATTTTTAGTGACAACATATTTACGTTGTTACTAAAAATATAACAATTGTGACAATTAATATTGCCATTAAAGTTTTTGGTGTTAATAATTTATATTGTCATTAAAAATAGTTGCTTTAAAATTTATTTTTATTTTATAAATATTCCTTAGTCACAATACGACAAAATACTCTTGTAACTGAAAACCACCATTTTAGTGACTAAAATGCTGAGTTGTCACAATAAGTTATTGAGCACAATGGTTATTTTCGTATTTAAAAGCATACATTCTATACAACGTTTATACTTGTCACTAAAATTAATATTTCCTGCAGTGAAATGAAGCTTATGACATATCCAAACTTAAAAATGGATCAACCATATAATATAATTTTGGTTGCAAAAAATAAAGGACAAAATGTAATTTTATCCTCCTAAATTATGGGATATGCATATAAAAAATACAAGTTTCAAAGTAAGGACAATTTAATGTCCAAATTATAATTATTGTGCAATTAACTCCTAACATTAAGTTGCGATCCAAATTGATAAGAATAGACCTATTTTTCTTTCCTTTCACCAATTTTCTTTTCATTTTTTATCTTCAAAGTATCTTGGGTCATAAAACTTCTTTTTTTTTTTTTACTTTTACTAATTTAAAATCTTTTTTCCTTTTACTATTTAGTTCTAAAATATCCATTTTTAGTTTTTTTCTTTTGTTTTACCATAAAATTCTAATATCTCCACTTTTAGTATTTTTTTTATTGTAAAAGGTTAGATCATTATATAAAAGAATGTCCTGAATGTTGCAATTTGCCATAACTATGGCGTACCGAGATAATAAATTTATTTATTTTTTCATAAGAATTAAATATGCAATACAGTGATATTGAATTGAATTTGCTGTATATTTTGGTTCAAGGTAGAGGCACGTAATTTAAAATATAATTTGTTTGTTAAATCTTTGATTTATATCTTACCTAATTGTATTTTCTTTTGTGTAATAGTTAATTTTTAGATGCAATTATATCATGCATTTTTTTATATTCTTTATTAACTTTTATACTAATTATTTTGAAGAGATTTGAATACAGTTGAGTTTTCTTTTTGAAGAATACCTATTACATAGATAGTGAAAAAATGCATCCATGTTTGGACATACCTACAAGTCAAAGTATATTATTAAACAAAATGCGCCCACGTCTCGCAATCTACACTTCTTATGGATATATATGTCTTTTAAGACTTCTATCCAGACTCCAGGGTGCCATTTCTGTCTCTTTATTCTTCTGCGTTTTTTTTTCATTTTATTCATTAATTTGTTGGTACAGTATAAATTAAATTTAATTAGATGCTCCATTCCGTTTTTCTAATTACGGTTAGTTGAATGCAATGAAATGAAAAATCAGATGGAAATGGTTTACAAGTTTGTTTGTTTAGTACCAGGAAATGGATCATTTTACACACTTTTATTTGTCACATTTTTATCATATTTCAAAGTTATTGTTATATTAATAAATAATAAGCACAATGTGTACTTTTTAATATTCTACTATGAAAACATTTTACTAATTATATTTTTAGAATAATACTTAAAATGAGATTTTTTTATTCTTTATAAAATAAATATGATTTATTATTCAAAATAATTTTAAAAAAATAAAAACCAATGAATCAAAATTGGCAATGCACTTATTTTTTTTTTAAAAATATTGACTATTTTTTCTGACATTGGAGTTTAAAGTATGACATATGTTTTATTTCTTATCATATAAATATATTTTCATTATATAGAATTATATAATAAAATATTTCATTTTAATTATAAAATTGATAGATATTATTTTCTATATGATATTATTGCCATTAACTAATTTTTCCTATTTTTTTTGGTAAATTACTTCTTATTTCATTCTTATGTTATTTCAGTGTACTAAGATTAGAAATGATTTTAACTATACCAAATAACATTATAAAATAATCATTCCATTTAATGTTTTTTAATGAAAAATATTTTCTGCAAAATATAATTATAAAATATTAAGATAGAGAAAAATATTTTATTCATTTAATGTGAAATTAGATAGATTTGAGAAAAACCACTTCTTCTATTTTTTTAAAAAAATATTATTTTCTATCACTAACATGACTTATGGAATTACTTTCTTAAACTATAAATACAAATGTTATATTATTTTTTACTAACATACAAATAAATAATATTTTTCAATGAAAGAAACAAAATTTTGATTTCATATTCCCCTCTCAGTATGCCTTTTTATTCCATCCAATTAAATTACAAGAAAGAAATATTTAATTAACTCAATAAATAATTAATTGAGAACATGACTTTTAATATCATTTTAATACATGTTGAGAATTCTGGACAACATCCATTCATAAAAATATGAAAATATTATATTTTATTTCCTTGTGATTTGTTTAAATTCACCTAAATCATTATTTCAGAATATTCTATTACAAGTTGGATAGAAATAAGTTTAGGTGGATAAAGCATTAATATTATAAGCACATATGGCCAAAAAACATGTATGAATTAAGTGAAAAACAATAAATTCATATATGGGTAAAGTATAATTTTTATATAAAATTTCAATTTTTTACAAGATATTGTAAGTCTATATGAATTTTGTGTGAATATAAAAAATTATAATTTTATGATTTAAATGTTATATAAAAGATTCTCCAATAATTTTTTTGGTTTTTATATAAATTAAAATGATAAAATTTAATAAAAATTATAAAAAAATAAAACCTTTTCACAAAACTTTTAAGATTATGTATTTATATGTGCTTTCACAACTTTTCTAAAAGATTTTAACACTTATTTTACAATATTTTCACTGAAAATTATAACGTTACAGTAAAAATCAAGTTGAATAGTGAAGTAACAAGTTTTATGTAATTGTTAGCGGCGTAGAAGGAGCGACATGGCACGGGATCAACTCCAATATATATATATATATATATATATATATATATAGTTGTGTAGCTTTTATGTATAACAAATTTAGATTAATTTCTTCAAAATTTAAAATTTAAAAATTAATATATTATACAAAATTTTGCTTACTTAGCCCTTTAGGTTAAAAACTCTAATTCTGTCATTATTTGGAACATGCAAAATGAATACACATTTTAAGTGTAATATACACAGGAAAAGTTACAAAACTATTATTTAAAGTTCCATTAAAAAAATCCTCTCTTTTCATACAAAAGTTAAATTATTGATAAAAAATTACGAAAGAGATAAAAAATCTCATTAAAATGCCTAAAATGGATCAATATATTTTTCAATACTTAACTAAGATATAATTCCCGAAATTTTGCAGTAATCAAAATGGGAGACATTACGAAAGCTTGTATGTTGTAACAGGTTCTAAAATGGAATGAGTCTAACTCAATCAAATGGTTGCAATTTAGAAGGAAAGTTTTCAACATTCGCGATTGTGACACGGTTGTGTGTTGCATTGTATGCAACGAATTAAGTAACGGCACCATAGAAATAGCTTTACCCATAATGACTTTAAATTTAGTTATATTTTTGTCGCTTTATCTAAGTCGATGTGGTTAAAATATGATAAATGAAAAGTGAAATTTTGATATAATTGTAATTTTTTATTATTTGAGTTTAGTTAAAGAATATCATTTTTGTAATATTTTTCTTCTTCCTTGTGTTATGAGATTCTAAGTCTATTGTTTTGGGGCAGCATTACAAAATCAATAGGTCAGAAATTCAAGAAAGTATCCGGTTTTAACATTAGTGGTCAATGTTTGAAAATAATATATGTTACAAAATGTACTCCCGCTATATATTAAAGCATAAATATTTATACATAGTTACAAAGCTTATCCATCTATCCATTGATAAGTATTTAAAAGTGGTTACAATTTGTAATAAAAGGATGCTACTTCATACACTCACATGCAATATACTCAATCTGAATCCAAGATACCAAAGGAAAAATAGTTAAATTTATTTATTTATCACTTATAATCTCAGATTATATAAAAATTCTTAATTAGAGAACTAGTGCGTTCTTATATGCCAATGATTGTAAGTAGCTTCCATAGAGCTGGAGCATTTGCAGTTTGCTATATGTATTTCAAAAAAATGGTTAATAATGTTGTAGCATGGAAATTTAAAATAAAAAGAAGGAAGACCAAAGGTAGGCTTATATCCAATTGAGATATATCATATATGTATAAGGATTGTCACAGTTCCTCCTAAATAACAAAATGCAGGCTTATTATATATCTGATTCCAATTCCGTATGCTATATTTTCTTTGCTGTTATTATTATTATGGTTTTAATAGGCGGTTATGGATGGGATAGTGGTTGAGGGAATATTATAGTAAAATTGCAAAACTCCACTTGCAAATAATTAAAGCATTTAAGTTGGGTTCTTTATAAAAACTTAAAAGTAATGTTGCCAAGATTGAACTAGATTGGCCCATCTGACTGGGAATTATTTCTATTATTATATTTTATATTTTTAATGCTTATTCAAATTTGGACAACTCTAATCAGACCATTAAACTTTGAATTGATTCAACAACAATAAAGGAAAATATTGTTCAAATATTATATAAAAGTGAATATTGCTATCACTTAATCCAATAATTTCTCTCCGTATGCGGTTGCTTCTGCACAAATTTTTTTCCATCTTAACACTCTAAATTATGTAATGGCTATTGTAAGATAGCAATCAGTTCTATCTTTGTTTTGCCTCCATATGTTTTGGGTCCCAAATTTGTAGAGAAGTCTATTATTTTGCTATCTCTTAAATAGCATTTTAGAAATATTCCATACCTCTCATTGTGTTATTTACAAGAATAGGAGTTTTAGGCAACAAATACATCAATTTTTTGTCACTTTTTGCTTCTTCTTAATAGATCATGTGAAAGTGAGCTTATATTTGCCAAGTGACTTTAATTATGTGCGGAAATTTTGTGGCTTTATTGCATTTTCTGATGCAAAATTTACAACAATTTCTTGATCTTGGAATGAAACTTGTTCTGAAATGCATTATCTCAAATCAATGAGGAACATAAGTTTTTTCCAAAAAAATTAATAATTAAATTGATGGGTAGGGTTGAAATTGTAGAATAAATCAACATATGTAATAACACTATTAAAAGATCTTTCTTTCTTAACCATTTATGTTTTATTGCAATAATACATCTGTCATGTTCATCTTCCTAATTAAGCAATAAAGATTTTGCTCAATAAAGGACTTCAATTCCAAGATCATATATGAGCATATTACTAGGTGTGTGAGAGAGAATATATATATGAGCATATTACTTGGACTTAGTACTTTTCCACAAATTGAATGCTTACGAATCTACTAAGCAAAGACTTTCAGTACTATAAATATGTCCTTTAATGTTGCCCCATTTATGTTTGCTAAAGCAAAAACTAACATCTATAATGGTGTAGTGTCATTTTTAAAAATAAGTACAACTTATTATGTTGGTTAGAATAATAAGTTGATGTTATGAATCCTTATTTTCCAATGGAAGATGGAAGGTCTAACATTGGGAATCTTAAGATGATATTTGTACAATAAACTAATGTATAATGATATGTCAACAACTAATTATTGATTATATTTATAAATATTGGTGTTTTAGATGTCGGTACTTGAAAACAAACATCCAAAAGTTATTGATGTATGTTGTTTCACATTAAAAAGTTAATGCTAAGCCTACTATAATACATTGGTAGAAAGAGTCTAGGTTGAACCTAGGAGAATAGAAGTTAATTAATGAAAATATAAAGTAAAAATAAGGGGCTTTCAAAAGCAATTTAAATGAAATAATGAAAACAAAATCAAAGCATAGAAAAATAGAATATAAAAGCTCAATCCAATGAATTTTATGTTTCAATTCTCAAAGTTAGCATAACTTCCAACAAAATTCATAACTAGTTTGACTACCTAATTAAAAAATTACCCGAACACTGGCAACAATCATGTAAAGTTCCTAATGATGATTAATCAAGAACAAGGGCCTTAATTAACCTCCCATTATTGATTTTAATTCAAGACACATGCCTAAATCTAATTAATGGTAGCATTGAACATCAAGAACAAGATTAAGATCAAATTAACAACTTTACACATGAAAATTGCTAATTCATCCTTTGTTTTTCTTAGGCAACTAATGATTTACCCATGCATCAAATTATAAAAGCCTAATTGCTACTATTTTCATTCAATCACAACTAATCTACAAAAGAGAATTAATTGTAACTAATCATTTAACTATAGACTACAATAGATAATCAACTAACCAATTGTAATTAGCAAATTATATAAGCAATCATTCATAACAAGAGCTAAAAAATAAGTGATAATTGAATCAAAATCAAAATTAAGAGAAAGATCTCAAAATTAAACCAAATTAGGGTGATAATTCCTTAAACTAATATAAAAAGGTAGTCATCCATAATGGTTTTATAAGAGACATATGGAGAAAAGGAGAAAGTTGTCTAGGGATTTGGAAGCACAAAACTAAGTTAAATATGATTCCTAACTACAAAAACTAAAGGGCTAAGTAGATATATCTTTTATTGTTAAAAGAATTAGACCCTACATAAATTAGAAGCTTATAGTTTGGTTTACAAATAAAATCACTAAAAAAGTTTACTATCATAAAATTTCATAACTTAGATTCTAGCAGAAGTTTAACAATCAAAATAGTGTAATTTTGCTAAACTACAAATATGAAAGTTGTTGTGCTTGATCTCATCTAACTTTAGGTATTATTTTTACCTTGATTGAACTATTCGAGCTCCAGATATAGCCCAAAAACTATGACTAGGTTAACAAGAATACAAATAGAGCTTTAACTTCATAGTCAATTTTGACCCTCGAAATATCCAAAGTAGACTTTAGTAAAAATATGAAAGTTCTATAACTTCTTAATTTTACAATGATATAAAGATCACTTTATTTATACATCTATAACTTAATTTATAGCTAAAAACCTAAAATAGTATAAAAATCTAGCATTAAACAATCAATTCAAAATCATTGGAAAATCATCACCCAATCATATAAAAAGAATAATTTCATAAAATTAAGAATATATAATACTATAAGAAGCATAAAATAGGGGAAATAATATGGATATTATCTAGCATACCAAATACCCTCACATTGAGTCTTTGCATGGCCTTGGACAAATACAACTTTATTCAAGACTAAAGAACAAAATACTTGCTTTACAAAGACTTCAAGATCACAAAATTCACAAACAAGAACCAATCAAAGTTATCAAGAATCATAACATATCATGAATAAAAATCATGAAAAACTCTAAATTAATCAATCATAGTAACTTTATTGAAATGAATAGATCAAATTGGTAGACTTTGACAAAATTCACTCTTCATTACTCAAATATGTAGGCTTGTGTTTAACTTAAATTCAATTCATAAAATTTCTCTACCATAAGCTTGATTCCCATTTAATCTCCATTGCTCAAACCACATGCACAAAATAAATTAAAAGGACTTTATCAAAAGGACTCTACCATAAGCTTGATTCTCATACAATTTCCATTGCTTAAACCATATGCACAACACAAATTAAAAGAACTTTATTGAAAGTTGTCATAGGACTAGGAAAAAGGGAAAAGAAGAAAAAGATGTGAAAGGGTGAAAAGTAAAGAAATTAATAAATCACTTGAAACATAAACATATGGTTAAATTATGAACAATTATTACTCAACACAATAACCTAATTTTTAATTCCAAATACTTATCATTTCTTTCCTTTCTTTCCCAATTCCTTGTGCCTTATTCTTTCTTTTCCACTTTTTATTTTCTTCTTTTTTTCTTTCTTTATTTTTATTATCTTTTTATTATTCTTGTTCATTGTTTTTCTTACATTGAAATTGAAGTTAATGTTTTCTCATAGCACACATACACCCTCACACTTATTCAAAAATCTATCTTATAAAGATTTTAAATCGTCTACTAATCTCTAAGCTTAGTTGAAGACACTTATTTTTCATCAAAAAACATGTTAATGGCTTAAAAATCAAAGAAAAAGTAATTAGGTTCAATGGGGCTCAATAAAGATAAAATTTTAAGGTTAAATATTTAACATTAACTCATACAAAGAATGTCTTTATTATATTCTTACATGGATATGCAAATATAATCTTAAAAAGAATCAAAGCAAATTCTAGAAAGATAAAGTCCAGGGAAGAATATTACACATAATAAGGAAAGATGATGGCATAAATTTTTAACAAAAAGCTCAAAATGTCATGAGATAAGCCATGCTATCAAAAATTTAATCTACCATTTGAAAACCTATGACTACATCAATCAATTTTAAGAAGTAAAATAATTTATTCAATCATATTATAAAACCATCAAGTTCAATTTTTTCTGACACATGAAAAATGCAAAGTCACAATTAATGGAAAGTAACAAAAATGACTCAAAAGACTTTGAAAACACATATAAAGCAAACATTATTTTTTACTTTTTTGGTTTTTTTCAAAAACTTATAAGTACAAAAGGAAATTTGAAAGCTTAAAAGAAAAACATAAAAGAAATCCTAGAATTTCCTCCCTTTCACATAAAATTTATATTGTCTTTAATGTAAAACATATTAATATAAAAAAAAGATAAAGAACAAGTAAAAATAAAAGAGACGAGAGATAAAGAAATCAAATATGAAAGCGCTTGAATCACCTCTCAAGAAGTAGCTTTATTTAATGTCTTTGACTAGATATTATAATTGCTTCAATCTAAATTCAATTCATAAATTCATGCCTCATTTAGTTTTAAAGCACCAAGTTTCAAGTGGTCCTACAAGAATTTCTTTTCAAAATCTTTAACATCTAGTAAATTTTCCCTAACGGTTATTTTCAATCATTCTTGTGCAAGTCAAAATCATCCTATACTAAGAAATCAATAATATCGATAAGAAAAATAAAATGATCATTATTTTCCTCAAAAATATTAAATTGTGTTATTTGGCTATCAAATTCCATGGATGGGCTTCCATCTTGAACATTAATAATGACTTTTGTAGTTTTCAAGAAGGGTCTCCCAAGAATGATTGGAGTTAGATTTTTTGTAGTCTCATTTTCCATGGTTAAGATATAAAAATCAATTGGAAAGGTTAGGTTAGACAATTCACCAACACCAAAATATCTTCAACCATACTTATAGGTTAAACATTAGAATGATTGGAATGATTGGCAAATTTCACAATTGCACAAGTTTGTTTTAAAGGGCCAAATTTCAAAAATTAATAAACAAAAAGATGTATAACATTAATTGAAGCACCTAAATCTTGTGTTGCATAATCAATTTGGTTTACATTTATGACATACAAGATGATCAATATGCCTAGATTTTCATATTTTCTTGGTAATTTTTTTTGAATAATCATTGGTACATTCTCTCCCATATTCATTTTCTTTTTATTACTTCTCAATTTCCTTTTTATAATGCATAATTCCTTCAGGAAGTTTGTGTAGTTAAGAATTTGTTTAATCAAATCTATAAGAGACATGTAAGTATCAAAAAGATCTTTTTCATTAGTGTCTTTCTTGGAATTAGCAAGTTTACTAGGAAAAAAAAAGTGGAAGAGTAGAAAAATGAATAGAAGACTTAGGTGTAGATTTTATCTCAAACTTTCTTTTCTCTAGTTCCTTCATTGTATCTTGGTTCTCTTCTCCCTTTGTTAACTTTGATTGCAGTCCGTTATTACAAATTTACCATTTAAGATCACCACATTTACATCAATTAAATAGAAAATCATTGTATATAATGGTTGGTGATATTTATATAAATAATTATAACTTACCATGTCAATTATATTAATTAGTTAATGTTATAAAGATATATATTTTTAATGACAGATGAAGGGTTTAACATAGACAAACTTAAAATAATAGTTGCATATTAAACCTACATTGAATATAAATTACCATGTCAATTCTTAATTAATTGTTGCCTAAATGAATAAATAAGAAATATTAGACATCAATTATATACTAAACCATCATTCAAAAGAATGTTAATAGCCAATTAATGGTTCTATTGATGTACTAAACCATCATTCAAAAGAATGTTAATATCCAATTAATGATTCTATTGATGATGCATTGAAAACTATGAAATTTTAGATGTTAGTTTCTCTTGGAAACGAACGTTGAAAGGTTATTTTAAGCTAATTAATATTCATATTTACAATTTTATTAAAAATAATAAATCTTATTTGCATTTTAATAGTGAGCTCATTTAAAACATACTATAGTATTCATAAGGTGTATGTTTACAATGTCGATTGCTAAAATAAGCAAGGTATAACAATGGACCCAACATGAAAAATCCACTTTTAACATTGGTCATATGTTAATAATTGACAAATAAAAGGGTGCAAATGAGCCAAGTCAAATATCTAATTGCTCAAGCTTGAACTCGTTAAAAATAAAGGAATTTGAGTTCAAAGCCCTAAAATTTGAATAATTCAAACTCAAACATGAGCTTTAATAAGTTTATACAAACTTATTCATGTAATATGTTATTTATCTAAAAGTTTTTATCAAGCTTAAAATATTCAAATTCAAACCTAAGTTTGTAATGAATATGAACGTATACAAGATTATGCAACCTTATCCAAGTAACTTGTTATTTCACCTACATTTTAGTATATAAAAACTTATCTTTTGCAAAGAAATAAAGCACTTGGGTTTTTTTATCTTATTTTACTTTTCAATAGAAAATTTTCTATAACCAATAAAATTTATCAAAAATATTTATCTAGTTGTTACATAATAACAACAATTATACTTAATAGAAAGTAATAAATATTAAAAACCTAATTACTTCAATCAAAGCATTATACTTCATCTATACTATCTGAACAACTACTAATATGATTGAATTTTTATTTATTATATTATTTACATTCAATATAAAAAATATAAATATATTTTTTATTATCAAGCTCATTTAGGCTTACAAACAATTCAAGTCAAGTACTATAAAATTCAAGCTTGGCTCATATAATAAATGAGTTGAGTTTATTTTAGCTTGACTCATTTAAAGTCAAATTCAAATTGAGTTTTTTGCAAATTAATCTCAAGTTACTCATGAGTAGCTTGACATATTTTATCCCCATGTCACTATAAGAATTACTATTTTGCAACACCTTTTATTGAGAGATATTATTTCCCTTGTTAATTAATTGATTTAGTGAGGGATTAGCAATAACATGACTAGGGATTGTAATAAATATGAATCCCAAATATATTAGTTTTTTTTTGCAATAGATTTAGCAAAGGATTAAGCTATCGCTACATTTAATGGTGGACATTTCCCTAATTCCTTTGCAAACTATTAGTGGGAACTAGACTTTTTCATTGACTATTTTAGTGCTATGCTAGCCCATTTATTGAGGGTTGAATTAAGGACTTGGGCCTCATTAATATTTAGCAGGGGATTAGCCCTTGGTAAAACCCTCGTTAAATATAATGGAATATTATAATCTTCATTTTGCGAATTTGACTTTTTCAAGAGTCTATTTTGTGTTGACACAACTCAAACATTATGGTTGTGGCATTATGTGACTTCTTACTCCATCCAACTGCTCCACTGACGAGACATTTCAGGTGACTTGCCCACAGTTGGTGGCTGTTGCGGTTGGCCATAATAAATCGGGTAGTGCATTGTTGCAGTTTACAAAGCATTAGAGTCCTCATGCTTAGGTTTGTCTTGTCTCCATTTCTACTCCATTAAAATTGCTTAAGTTTTCTATGAGCCGTTGGGTAATGTCTTAGGGGAGATGACAAGGATATTCTCAGTTTTTGGTTATACCTTCTGAAGGATTTTACTAATATTGATTCTTGCATCATCAAAACTCTAGTAATGAAATCGTATTGGTTTGTTATTGTGTGTGTTTGGACATTATTATACTGTTTTATTGATATTTGTGTTGTTTGATTTGATTTTTGCTTCTATTTCTTAGTTCTAATTGTTCTTTGATGAAATTGTATTGCTCTATTCTTTAGCAATTAAAAGCCGCTGAGATTCCTATTATGTTAATGCTAAAGTAGGCATATCTCTATTTTTTTTAATGTCCCTTAATTAGTTGTAGCACCGGGCGTGGTGGTAAAGCAACTAAATACTGTACGGGGTTATGTATTAGAGATAGAACAAATAGGCCAATTATACTTTGTTTCGCCCATTTAAATCTTTAGGTAAGCCTCACATTCCTACTTATTATTTTTCATTCATATCTTTTATGGACAGAGGTAGATTCTCATGCAATTCGATCCAAAAGAGTCGGTGTGGACAATATTTTGTGTCATGCTAAGAACATTCAACCAATAGGACCTAAGAGAGAAAACTCCATAAGATTTTAAAATGGCTCCACCAAATTTTTTCCATTTAAAGTTGTTTAGTGTGATAGTTGAGCTATATTAACCCCAGTTTGTTCATTCGTAATCCTTCTTTGCGCCTATACGTGATCTCATCTGGTTGTCTCTTTTCTAACTTTTTGTAGATGTGGTAATACTCCTGATGCAAAGATTAAGCCTTCTAACAATGTAATGTTTGTGTGCAAATCAATCCAAGCTACTAAGGTCGGTGCCCTTTTCCTTGTCTTGTTTTGGATCTATACTATATATGTTTCCAATGTTTCCCTAACTTGTAGTGAGTGAACATTTGGTAGTTTTCTTTCATGTCCTGACCATTTATAAGTATTTTAGGATGAATAAAAGGAAATTACAATCCAATTAGAGTATTTATTGTTCTATCTACAGATATGTTTTTCACAAAGAGCCAGACAATTGAAATTTGAGCAAGTTGGTAGAGCAGTAAGTAATAATAGAGTAATATATAGTTATCCTCGTGAATAAAACATCTGAAACTAATACAAATATCAGTGCTAGACAGAACGTCCTTACAAAATTTGGTTAGAAACTAACACAACATTCACATTAATAAGGTAATGGTAATGTCTATAATATATGTGTGTGTGTGTCCCTAATGAATATCAAATTTTTACTGTTAGATCTCAATTTTTATTAGTAAAATTTCACTAATAACCGTTGACAAATTTACTGGCTAAAGTGTGATACTTCTTTTATTTTATATTACGTAAACAATCTTTGGAAATATTGGCTACAAATGAACAAATTCATTGTTACAAAATTCCTTTTATAACCCTTCCATCTTGAGGTACAGTACATTGGGCTTGTCTTGAAAGTTCCTTTTGCATAAGATGCAGTGCATCTGGCTTGGCTTGAAAATGCATAGCTTCTAGCATTATTTGGAGGTTGTGCTGATTATTTGGTAGTAAGTTAAGACTTGTTGGAGCTGTCTTTTAGAGTTGAATTTTCTTTTGCTGGTTTCTTTGCATCTAGTCCTGCCATTAATTATTCTAAATGCACCAAAAGTGAGTGCTTTTTCCTAATAAATGATTCGTCATAAGGTATTAATTAATTAGGATCATGTTTTTCTCTCTACAATCTAGTCTGCTGTGTTGGAATTAAAGAGAGCTGGTCAACTAAATGTCATTATTGCCACTGTGCTACAAAATGAGTTAAATTCAATGCAACTGATCATCAACTAATCTGTAGTTGTTTATGTTTGTCCCTTATTTTTTTAAGTTTTTAATCCTTCCCATTTTTCCATGTTTTTATTTTTTTCCTTGTTTTTTTATATGTAGTTATATGTTTTCTATTTTTTACCTTGTCTCTTTTGCTTTTGCTGAATTGTTTTTGCATATTGGTTTATTTTCTAGATAATAACAAAACAAAAACATTTTAAAGTAGAAACTTGTCACGTTTGAACCCAATCGCTTACCTTTTTGTAAAGGATATGAAAGGGATCACTAATTAGAGTTAAGTTATAAGTGTGTGACTTAATGATAAACGATTTTCTTGAAAGTTTTTTATTCATAGCTTTGCTACTAAAAAGAGAAACTACTATATTTGTTTGAAAAAGCTAAGGTTATAATTTTATCAATAGAATGGGTTAACAATTTCTATCACTACTTTTGCTTATCATTTTGCACATTTGTTTAATTTTATTTGTTAATTTGAAGTTCGTGAATTAATATTTTATTTAATGCCTTACAGGTTAACCATGACTCGAGGCAGAGATAGAAGAGAAGGTGGGAGATCAAGGCGTGCTATTTGAAGAGGCAAACATTTAGCCGACAAAGGAAGGAAAGTAAGTACAAAGTCGACACTAGATATCGATAATCCTTCACAGACACATGATGTGGGTGGATTGAGTACACCAAGTACAAAGCTTACACGTTATGAAGGTCACTGGCCTGGAGGTGATACCTTGGAAGCAACAAAAAAAACATAAACATGTTTCCATTCATAGGGAAATTCTATTTAATATTTCATAGTATGGTATACATATGGGTATATTGTGGTTCGGTAGATTAACAAAGCCTACTACTGGGAGGTGATTAGGGAAGATTATGAAAGGATTTTTCGATGGTCCATTGATCAAATAGGCTAGAGTACGAGATGAAACAAAGAGGAATTATTGGTCAACATTCAAGATTAGGCCTAAATTTCTTGCCCATTTAGCTTATTCTTTCATTTATAGAATAACCATATAACTTATACCATTTTTATTGCATTTAAACCTGAAAAGAGGGTATATCAATAGGATGCTTGCTATAAAGCTCAACTAGAAAATGTTTGAAAGATCAAATGTAGCATAGACTATCTGATCTTTTGCACAAGGCTAGAGATACATATAAGAAGAAAGAAGTAATCCCCCAATAGATAGGCAAGCTGACATGGCAAGTAATGCTCAACATATAGGAGATAGATGAGAAATCACACAAACTCTCAAGACAAAACAAAAGGAATAGGAACTCAAATTGTGTTGACTTAGGACCTTTCTTGCACATTAGAGGATCAATACCCATGATAAAACACAAGCAAAATCATGTAAGAAATTTCTAATTATAGGTTAATTTTTAAATTTTTGGCTTCATTAATTGACATGATTTCCATGGTGCCCTTTAAATAACTGTAGGAAATGTTAATTGGTATCAGGATAACATCATCCCAATTATTTCTAAAGACCTATAGAAATGGTGAATAATTTATTTGAAAGAATCTCAAAGAATATAGGTAAGTGGCCTTCCACCATTATTTCCAAAAAATGGTTCCATTGTAAAGGTATAGTGCTTGTCTTTGTTTTGTTGAAGTGTTTTAAGGTCTTAGTTAGGTCTATTTGTATTACAAATGCTAGTTTTAATGTTACTTTATGAATTTATTGCATCAAATCCAAAGCTAGATACAAGTCACATCAAGCTTTTAGAACTTTAACAACTACTTGATGGAAGCTTTATTAATAAAAATTGTATTTTTCAATCCCATTACATTTGCCCTAATCGAGAGAATGGCCTAGGAATTCTTGCCATATGACCTATTGAAACATCCTTGCAACTGATTCCAAGTGACATTAGGAGGTTGTTATACATAAATAATGGCAGTTAATATTCTTACAAAAAAAACAACTTATATATATATAAACTTTATTGATAGAGGGAGTACATATTGATACTTCCACTAGGTATTGAATGAGGACTATTAACTACATGATAAAGGTCCCACGGGCTTATCCACTATCTAGACCATATCATTTGGCACTAACACCATAAACTTATTGACCAAGGGCTTGTTGACCACCACCTTAACTTGATTGTTAAGCAATGATCAATGGTGTAGTTAGTGGTTAACCAAAATTCACCTATTTACAACCTTTCACTAAAGTGGTCTTGTTATTATTAGAGCACATCAGGCTTCGCCCTATGCAATGTGAACCTCCCACCATAGAAAACTCAATTCATGTATAGACATATATAAAAATGTTTCAGGGTCAATTGTGATATTTCCCTTAGGAATAGTCTTTATCATTTCTTTTACTATAGTGGCCGGTGCATCCTCCTTGACAATCACAAAAAGGGTTAGAGTATCCCATTGTTTAAGCATTTGCATAGGTAGTAGCCTTGGTTATAGGAGCCACCTCATATATAGAAGCAATGGTCTTAGGGTTGGCTAAATAGATGCAGTAGAACTATGAGCTACAATATGTTAGTGACCTTATGCTTTTGTATGATGCAAAGTATATCGCATTGCTCCTATAATGTTGTTGATAAATTGTTGCACTTACAAGTGCTCCACAATTATCTACTATAGCCTTACCTCGAACTCAACATTAAGTTTTCATGTCACTTTATTAGTGGCCTTTGCTTCCATGTGCACTAAATCGACCTTCAATTATCCTACTAGAAAGTGTCTCACTAGGTTGAAGACTTCCTCATGGCTAACTACACATTTAATTATTTTATTGACTAATTTATTTTATTTTTAATTGAACTTACTTTAATTGAATTGATAGTATTAAAATACTTTTTTCACATTACAACATTTTTCTTATACAATTAAATAAACATAAATAATAATATATTGAATGGAAATGAAACATATGAGAAAGTAGACCTATTACGAAAGTTTAGCTTGCCATTTTACTTATTTTCATATTAGTGCATGAATATATACAATGAAAAAATTGTTATTTACAATGAGCAACATACTTTTCATTTACAATAAACATACATAGCATCTTTACACAAATTAAAGAAAAAATAATATTTTGCTCTCATAATTTCTTCATATTGCTTGATAGCTTCTGAGTTGAAGGGTATAGATGATTGCAAGGTGATAATAAATTATAGTGAAATGGACTTAGATAATGATCATCACGAAAAATTGATAGTGTAATTTCCTCAGCTTCATAAATGCCATTCATTTATCTTTAGTTTCATTCATTTAAACTTCTCAGAAATGCCATTCATTTAGTCACCTTAAGTTCCATTCATTTTGACTTCTTCGTAAATGTCATTCATTTACATATTTTTAATTTTGGAGGAAATGTCATCATATTTGATGTTAGTTAATCCTAAAATAGAAGTTTTTATGTTTGCAATTTCCTTAAAAAGGACCTTTTGATTATCTTTTGATTTCTATTATGTATACAACCAATGTTATAAGCATCTTCAATTGATGCCTTAACATTGTGAATTGTTCTCATATAAATTTCACAATATATCTAAGTAGAAATTATTAATATGAAAAGAAAGTTATTTTTGAACCAATTTAACATACAAAGTTATATTTATTTTGATATGTCTTCTTTTTTTAATCCATATAATTCAAATGTCAATTATAGATTGTTAACATAAAAATAACCTACAAATGTGCAAAGAGAAATAATTATGCAAATTCATATGATTTATTTGTTATTGCTTTGTTCATGAAGAAAGTACAAACAAATGAGTAAAAAAATAATATTTGCAAATTTCTACACAATAAACAAAAATTACATGTCTACATGAATACACAAAAATAATAGCAAAATTACTATGTATCAAAATCTTCATCCTTGATACAAACTCTAGTTTGTTGCTCAAATTTTTCTAATTTGTATACTTTAGTGGTATTGGAGTGAGAATACAAAAGAACTATGTATCAAATCATCATTCAATAGCTCTTCCATTTCACTTTTACTTTATTTCAATTAAAAAAGTATACAATAGGGACAACCAAAGGTTAAGATTCTCCCATTGTTCATTCTTTCAATAAAAGTGGAGTGAGAGAATAGTAGAAACACTATGTATCAAAATCATCATATTCAATGCAAATTCTAGTTTGTTAATTATTTTTCTCCACCTTAATTATGGGAGTATATTGTATACTCTAGCAATGAAAGTGGTTGATCATTGGATAAATATTGAGAGAATATTGGAGAGTAAGATGTTTGAAGTTTTTTCGTGTGGAAATAGAGAGTAAAAGAAAAAATTCATAGAAAAATAATAGATATTGATTATTAAATAAAACAAACACTCTATGAATTTGTGATTTCCAATGAAACTTTTAAAATGTCTTTTAGCTGATATGCTATGAACTAAAATTGATGCCCTTTTTATTTGTTGTTTCTAATGAGACTTTTAAAATGCCCTTTAGATGATATCCTATCCATTAAAATTAAATTATGCTATCTCAAAGATATTTTTGAAATACCTTTTATATGATGGTTAAGCCAAATTTAATGTTTTAAGTTTTTGTGCAAGGTTTAGATGCCATTTATTTTATAACTAATGTATTAAGTTTCCTACTATGAACATAGATATCAATCATGTTCTTGTTTGTCATCTTAAATTTTCTTATAATTTTAAAAATGTTACCATATCAAAATAAACATCAACGCTAATATAAATTGACATCGACATAAATCAATATTTTTTGTAGTAGTGTGTCAGTGATGGAAAAGCTATCAATATTGTAGCTAGTTGTATAAGAAAAAATATTTAAAATTAGTGATATACCTATGTATGTTTGTCACTAATTTCTATTCACAAATCACTAATAGATTTTGAGACAGAACTAAATTACATATTGCAAATTAGCGATGGATTTTGTAGTGGACGAGTGGAGGCATCAAAATTTAATACATATATATTGGAATGATGAATTTTTTAAAAAAATTGGAAATGGAATTTATAAAATCCATTATTAATTTCATTGTTTTTTGAAACATATTATTTCATTTAAATATATTAACGACAGGTTATTCTATTTGTAAGTTTGTCAATAAATTGTAGATATTATGGGAGTCCATCGCTAGCCCCTCCCTTTTCCTCTTTCTCTATTTCTCTCTTTCTCTCTTTCTCCTCTCACCACCACCATGCATTAACCCTTTTCCACCAACCTTGTGTACTATTGCCACCGCGATTGTTTCCTCTCCATTTTAATCTGTGAGTTTTTTCAATAACAAAACTTGTTAGTTCTGCAATTTTTAGCTTTTTCAAATTTAATTTGTCGAATGTGCTGATGATTTATTAGATTTTGTATTTATTTTCAGGTAATTTATACTACACTAAGCTCAAGTATGGCAGATCACTGTACTTCGCAATGTAATTTTTGCTTTTATACTTACTACTTCTGTGAGTTGTGGAAAAGCTTGCAATTATTATATAAAATAAAAATTGTAATTTTGTCAAAATTTTATTGATGCAATATTATCTAATGTTACTTTAAAGATTTTACTTCTTGTCATGTTTGAGGTTTAATCCCAAGTTTTTGCATGTGCATATTAAATGCATTACTACTCCTACCATTACAAACTTTGTATAAATTTTTTCATGTAACAATTATGCAACAAATGGTAGTTCTATTGACAATTAAGAAAATTTTTAAGTATTGGAGTATTTAGTAAAATTTTGTTTGTTAAAAAGGTAAAAAAAATGAAAATTTCTTTTTCCTTGTTATATATATACTAGCTGTTGTATATTATTATTACAAGAAAAACATTGCCAATTTTTACAAAATTGCTGGCCGTAGACTTCTTGTGATACTCATATGTAGAGGGTTTGAATAACCAAAAGATAAATTAACAAATAAACACCACAATTCCTTTCAAGGGCCAAAGTTTTTACAGCACCTATTTTTTCATTAGGAGACTTGAACTCAAGATTTTTTTAAAATGATTTGTTTAAAAGAATTGATCTCTTAGTCACTCCAATTAACAAGAGTCAGTAAACACCATTATTTTATATTTTAATTTTTTTTATTCTTTTAAGAGTAAAAATATTTTTTATTCTTTTAACAGTGAAAACAAATAAATGAAATTTTAATTTTGTATGATTTTGACCTAGAGTTATACTAATTTAAGATGGTGGGGGAATTTAGAGTGAAACAAAATCTGTTGTCTAAATACATAATGAATATTGATATCGACTAGTTCATTTTTTTTTGTCAACCGTGTGTATTACGTTCCAATTTCAGAGAAAAGTCTTTAACAATATAATCCCTTCTCCAACTAAATAATTTATGATGACAAATCTTTTAAGTCTTCCATTTTATGAGCATATCAATTTTACGTCATTTGCTACATTTCACTTCAACTTTTGTAATAATGACAAAACTTCTCTTAAACCACTTTAATAATGTGTGGAATTTTCAGCAACCTTGCTACAGTATCCCAAGGGTTCCAAACCTAGGGTGGTGTGACAAATTTCAAGCCATTGGATGATATTACCAAGAATTTTGGTACTCTTAGTGTGGCAAATTTCATGCCATTGGATGAGATTACTAAGAATTTTGGTAATCTCATCCAATAGCTAGAAATTTGCCATATCACCTTAAGTTTGGAACCTTTGGGGGCACCTTAGAATTTCTCCTTTATTAATTTTTTTTTTCAGTTCAAAAATTCAACTATTTCATGTATTATGCATGGCACTTGTTCTAAAATGCATTATCCCAAATCATGAGGAATAAATTCTTTGAGAGAAATTGGTGGCAATTAAATTGACATGTAGAACAAATTAATTAAAAATCTATTTTATTTTTCTCTTTTGAATATAAGATTAAATTTATTTATGGATCCTCAAATCACATATTTTAATATTTCTTGAAAGTTTCGTTTTTTATACATACCAAAATTTTGAAAGTTTTATTCTTCTTCACGTTCTGAATTCTCATATGTGTACATCTAACAATCAATTCTTATACTAGAAGAAAAAGGAAATAATAAGAATGAGGGTGAAATTTTCATCTTGAAATCTTCTTGTTGCTTGAGCATTGTTTTTGAAGTAATAACTTATTGCTGCAAATTTCAAATTTGAATTCTTCCATTATTTGGAATTTGATCTTCACATCACTACTTATTTCAATTTTGGACCCTCACTCCTAGCTTTTGTTTTTAATATAAAAAAAGTGCATCTTTTGTGGTATTGAACTATGTCATCCAAAAATTTTTATCCGAGCAAGTTGAAATATCATCATATTCTCATCATCTTCATTATACTTCATATAGTTCAAAACAATATTAGCTTAGAAATTATATATCACACATTTTAGTATGGAGCTCCCTGTTCTTTTCAAAAAGAAAATATAATAAGATTCTAAATTAAAAACGAATAAAAATAGCCAAAAAAAACAACATCAAATATACTAATATTAGGTCTTCCAGTGTCACTTCAATGTGGCAAATTGGTTTCCCATCCACAACTGCATCTTGGACGGGAAAATTGTTTGATCCACCCAATGACATATTACAAAAGAAAGGCATACCAATCATTAAAAAAAATGTAAGAATTCCCATAATATATCCACCATAGTGGAAAATAAGTAAAGAAAATCATGATTTGAATTCCAATTATTAAACTATGACAAGATCTTACCAAGTAAAAACATTCATGAACATGTCTATTAAGTATTTCATTGAAAGGAATGACTTCAAAACCATTGTACAAAATATCATAATTGCAAGATACCAATTTAGTACTAGCGGTAAAAATTATATGAAAACTATGGTGCGTAGCTTTACAACATCCAATATTATTTGTCACTTCAGAATTTTCGATTCAATAACAATGACCTTCAATTAGTTTTGCTTGGAGATAACCAACCAAAGTACTACCAAGAGTGGTTTGCATCTTATTGTGCTGAAAGAGGGATACAAATTTTTTTTTCCCGAATTAATATGAAATTAATTATCAACACAAAAGAAACAATATCTCCCAAATGCCTAGTCGTAAGATTTTTTAACTTTCTATCCATAAGGATAGTTTCAATGGATTGCAATTTGTTTACAGATCCATACCGCATAACGTTTCACGCCCAAATTGCACGACCCACAATATCCCATCTATTTCTAGATTTGTTGATCAAATGGGAATGATCCAATAGCCGATCCACATTCTTTTTAATAATGAATTTATAATATATTAATAAATAGTGAATAAACTCTTTACTATTTTTATGTAAACAATAATTAAAATGTCATAAAGAAATAAATATTTAGGAAAATTATGATCATAATATGAAACCTCAATCTAAAATTAAAATATAAAGAATATCTAAAAATAGCATAAATATATGGATTACATACTTGTATATAGTACAAAAGAAGATATAAACAAAATTACTGTCCAATTTTCAAAGAAAGAAACTTGGGATAGAGACTATTCCATGTTGTTTTTAAAACTGGAAGATGAGATAGAGAATGGTTTAAAAAGTGAAAGATACAAATAACTTGCAAAGAAAACTTTCATAGACAGAATGACAAACTAAAGAAACATTAATATCAATAATAAGATAAAGCACCACTTCAAGTTTTCAGAGGAATCATCTCAATGTCATAGAAAGATTTACTTCAAAGAATCTTAAGAATTGACCAAATAGAGAAGTACAACAACAAATATATCATTTTTATAGAGTCTTAGACAAACAAAGTTAAAAGGCAAAGTGATGCTATCAAATATAAAAGCTAAAGACCTATATGGACTGAATGACTTACTTCTAGAAACATGAAGAAGAGAACAAAAGAGAAACTAATATGATTTCCAGAGCAAATAACAAAATTAATAAACAATAACTTCAGTAGGAAACAAATAGGAGGAGAGAGAGAGAGAGAGAGACTACGTGAAATGAAATATCAGAAACAAAATCAATAAACACAAACACCGAGGGAAAAGGAAATCAAAATGAGTTTTGAATTTGAATTCAAAGAATACCTCAAGTTGTAACACAAAAGAAGCAAATATGGGTTTAGCACTTCATTCTAAGAAAGGCACTTGAGTGAGAAAATAGCAATTCAATATATATTTTAGGGTTTAGAGAATTTATTCGTCCAAATAAACACACCGATTGCATATTATAGCAATAGAAACTTAAATTTCAAATATTGATAGCCCCAAAGATAGAAAAATTTAGAACTAAAATAAGGTTTATGGTCTGAAATCATATGACAAAAGAAAGATTGCATATTACAGCAGCAGATACCAGATTAGTCTAAAAAAAATGCAAAAATCACCGTAACAGAAAGAAAATTGAACATACTCATTTCTCTATCAACACAAAACACAAATTAATAAGGCAAGCAATAGAAATAAAATATACAAAAGGCATCCCCAAAATTGCAAGAAAGCATAATCATTCATGACTTTTCATCTACAAACAATAAATGCAGATCAAAGCATTGCACGAAATGGAGGACGTAGTAAAAATTAAGCCAAGTGATCCGAAGTCCATAGCCATAACGAAGAACCGAAACAGAAATCAGTAGACGTGTCAGTATGAATGAAGGGCATGAACAGTACTCACCCTTAGAAAGAAACAAGAGAAAAGATGCTGTTATTTACTAGAGATATAATATAGATTAGATTACGAATTGAAGGTCTTTTAGGCAATATTACTTTTGTGTTTTGGTTGATCAGTTTCGCTTTGCTGGAAAGAGCTTTCCTGCCAATTCCGTCTGAACATTTGGCTATGTAAAACTGTTGTTGGGCCTCCTTTTGGATTGCATTTTTGCGGGCCTTATTTTAAAAACATTTCCATATGAGCAGCAAAAAAATGGAGCTTCCCTTACACTCCCCATACTTGCTTTCAAATTTGATTTCTCCAATTTACTTCTTTTCATTGTTTTTGTTTTCTCTCTCATTTTACTCCTTCAATTGTTATTTACTTCGATTCGATTTTTATTCCTATTTTGTTTGTAAAAATTTTTAGTTTGTGTTTTTTTCCGACAGCTGCATTTCAATTTTTGTTTTTTGTGTTAATTTTGAGTTCTGAAGTTTTTATCTTGAAGGTGCCAAGTTTAAATCTTTTTTTCAACCATTGTGGAGGTTGAGGTTCCCGAATTCACACAGACAATGAACTCGCCAGAGGAGGACTAGGTTTGTATCTGTAACTCATTTACGATTAGTCGCTATCTTTCAAAAAATTAGTTTTCTCCCTCTATGATTGTGATGTGACTTGCATCTTCAATTTTTCTCCTAATTTTAGTTTCAGAATGTTCATATCAAGTTTTTGTTTACTCCGTATTTATTGATAACCAATTTGCATATTAAGTATTTGAGGAAATGCTTTCATAATTGGGCTTAGAATTACCATAGCTTCCTTTTCACAAACAAGGTAATGTAGGATGAGGTTTAAGGAAATTAGGATCTTTTATATGTAAAACATTATCTCTATTAAACCTTTTCAAGTTTTGTTTTGCAGCTTAAATGCAATTACCATGTCTCAAATTTTCAAACTATATTATTAAAGGCTGCTGCAACAATTTTTTAATTCGACCATTCTTCTTTATATTTTGGTTCATTATATATAAATACACATACATACACACACTCTTTTAGGCTTTCAAACTAATTTATTACAGTTAAATTATGTTAAGGCTTTCTAAAAGAGGCATTTCCATTCAAGCTTCAATTCAGACAGTCGAAAGCGAGGCGTTGAGGCAGTCCTCTCTATTTAATGAATTATTCAATTATTTTGAAAGATTTCTATCAATCATAGCCATTCCTGTTCAAGTACAACAAGAACAAAGAACTCTTAGAATAAAAAAGAAACAACATTCTTCTTCTTACTCATGTTCAGTTTCCTCTATAATTCGTATCTAGAGTCTCAGTCAATCCTGAGGTTGTTTTTGAAGTACATTAAGAACAAAGAGCTCTTGGAATAAAGCATGAAAAGAAAAGGAAAGTGAAATCAAGAGATCAAGGCTATTTAATGAAGAACATAGGTACGACTTGTAGCAAAATTTCTTATAAAGTTCAATTTAATCTTTGTTTTTCCTTCGTTTGTTTAATTTCTTCGATACATGTTATTTCCTTGCATTTGGTTATAGCTGCAGTGATTTATTTTGCAGTGGTTTAATGTTTGTTGTAAGTTTGATTTTTTTTAAGTGCTTTAATGGTTAAAAATTGTGGTGATGCTGAAAATAAAAATTATCATAATATCTTGCATAGTCGTTGATGGAGGTATTTTCATTAAATCAATGATTCAAAAGCCATGTGATATTGCAGTTGTACTTGGAATTGGGTTATAGATTAAAATCATTGTATGCTTGGGCATATTTTTAATTCTAAGAGTGCATATTGGTTTTAACAATTTTTTTCTGGGGAGTTGAAAGTTTTCAATTTCCAAGTTCTATTGTTATCACGGTTTGCATAATTATTATATTTAGTTGAAACTTCTTTCAAAAAATATATCTTATGTCGTATGAAATTTACATTGATATTGTTCATTTTTATGAAACTAAGAAAGTTTAGAATAAATCCACTAGGCTTGATATAATAGTGAGGAGTTTGAATAATATGTGCTTTAAACTTTCATGCTCTTAATATACTAAAAAAGGTTGAGATATATATATATATATATATATATATATAGAGAGAGAGAGAGAGAGAGAGAGATAGTCTGGGTTATATTTATATGCTTTTCATTATTTTTCAAGTTAGAGCTACTTTACTGATGCGATATTAAAGTTGGTTACGGATAAAGCATGTTGTTTTCAAGATATAGGCATAATTATTTGGTTTAGTAGTTTCAACACGCCTTTTGTTGCATTAATATGTTTATAAATTAAGTGACATTACAATTTGGGTTTAGGCTTATAATTCAATTATTACAGCTTTTTTTTAAGTGGAATTTTTTATGATGGTTGTTTCTAATCATTTATTTTAAATAATAAATTAAATAATATTGTTGCATCGTAAAATGTTAGTTTGAACTATACTTCTGCATTGTTTTCAATTTGTTTTAGGGCTAGTTTTGGTCGATTTTGATGCACCAGTTCTTTACAATTTTGAGACATTTGAATACGGGGAAAAATAGAAAGCAACATAAGAGAATCACAAATATAAACAAGGAAATAGAACAAAACCTAAACAATGACCAATTGTTATGCTCATCATTGTTGGACTTGGGGACAATCCAACCATCATTTATGTCTTATTTTTTATGTGTGCCATTTGATTCCTAAACAAATTAGATATACTTTATTGTTTGGCTCGGGAAATATAACATGAATTACATGCTTTGGATACATTTGAACAAGATCATCTGCATAAGCGTCAAGAGAAGAAGTACAATTCAGATCCAACTCAGAAGGTGATTGCAAAGTGCATTCTTGAAATACTATACAACTCATATTTGTGATAATCATTTTTGTCTAAGAATCCAAAGGTCTTCATGAATTTAGTTGAAATAGAAAATCAATTTGGTATTTCTTGAAAACAAAAATTAATTTCGGTATACGAATATATGATATAATCATTTACGAGGTGGGAAATATGTTTAAAAATTGAAGGAGACTCACTTTGAACATGTAATTCATTTTAAAATATTGAATTAGATGTGTAATGGCGTTATCTTTCTTCTTCATTCATGTTTTATTATAAAATGGATAGTTTTATTGGCTTCCTTAGTTTTCTTGCTTATGATGAAAATGGCAGGCCATTTTCAATTATGAGGACATCGGTTAAAATGTTTCCAGTTAATGAACCTTATGTCTAACTTATTGGTTCATCATTGCTTCCATATAAATTATTTTAATCTTTGTCAAATTAAACACAACTTAATACGTGTATGTACAATTCTGACAGTTGACTAGGATCCTTCTTTAGGTTTTTGTGATAGAAGCATAGAGTGTTAGCTAAAATGATCATATGCAATCTTAGTAATCGGTATGCAGATGAATACATTAAAATTTGAGGGGAAAACTGCATGGAGTTTTTTAATGTATGTGTGAAGGCATGAAGAGTCATTCATTGTATGTTACTCGTGTTCGACCTTCAATGTCTGTTTTTATGTTATAGGTGGTAGCCATGCAATCTTCAGGGTATGAGTTAAAATTCAAAAGAAACAAGTTATACAAAAGTTTCAAGGAAGAAACTCTAAATTACTTCTTTATATAAATGTGTTTTTCTCATATTTTACTCTCCTCAACTCTTATATTTGTTGTTATCCTATCATTTTTGTTTAGTGCATGAACAATGTCTTCCATGGTTTGGATCAGAGGTAGCTGTCTTTGAGTACTTTTTTTTTTTTTGGGTTTACCTTCGATTGGATTAGCAGGCTATCTGTATTTTTCTCCTATGGTTCTTTTAGGTTTGTTGGTAATTTTGGATGATCTACCAAGTAGTCCAAGACAGAGGTAAACTATTCTACTTTCTTTTCTTTCTTATCCTATACATAGCTCTCATGCAAAACTTGTAGAAAATTCTGACTTCTTTTTCACAATTATTGTAGGCATGTTTGCATAATTAGATTTCATCTTACATATTTATCTATCACTACCTAAAGAATTTCTTTGTGTTACACTCTACACTAACAATGCTAATTATGAATTTTTCTTCGTAGATTGGACCACTTAAAATCACAGTAACCTGCTTTGAGATGTTCATGAAAATTTTGGATCAAGGACATGTGAGTGATTGATAACTTCTAATTACTAAAGCCATCAAACATTCAATTTGTGTTATCAAAACTCAGGATTTGGCTTTGGATTATTTAGTAAAATTTATTTTTTTTATTTTTGGCCCATGTCAGTATAATAATGCCAGAACACTCAAGTGCAAATATTTAAGTTCTTTCTACAATGATGATGTCGATTTGGTAGTAATAGTCATTTGTCAGTTATCACATAGTAAGCTATTGTTATTGAACAAATTAAATGAACTTGATTGTGTGTGGAAATTGAGATCACTTGGACATCTAAAATCAAGTGGCTAACCACATTCTAGGGACAATTTGACTTTCTGGTGCAGATGGTTGTTGGGAACTTTTATGTTTCACATGATCGCCGTATTTCACACGGCCAATGATTATTAAGTTTCAAGCTTTATTTTTTTTTGCTCAAGGTTTACTGTTTTGCATCTCTTTGCTTTGTGAATACCTTTTAAGGTCATAATTTATTATCCCTTTCTTGACTTTGTCTATGGAGATCAATACTATGTTACATTGGTCGGAATGGGTATATTCAGTATAGGAATTTAGAGTCTGTTCTATAGGAGGTTGAAATGAGCATAAATGATGCCCTACTTGCAAGTTTTTCTTAATTTAATTGTGTTGTGATATGAATCATATGATACATTGCATTACCAAGTTTTATTGTGGCCATGGGGATAACTTTTGATTAATCTATTGTTTTGTGAATACCTATAGAAAAAGTATTAGGATGCTTTCATATCAAGTAGAAAATCATTTGCTTTAGCTAGGACAGCAAATACAAAAGATCCATATTGCATCGGTCTCTGTCTTTCAGACTTAAAAAACTTATGATTACCGAAATTGACAAATGATGAATATTAATAAATTCATTTAGAATTGTTTTAATTTCCCTTTCTCTTGGCCTATAGTTTATAAATTGATTTTAATGACTTTATAAACCTGAATGTCTTTAACAGGATATAGTATATGTATCTATGTAATTGGTGACATATATAGCAAGTTAATAATAAAAGACCCGTTGAGAAACTTATTATGATTTGTTCCCCACTACTGGAAGAAAAGTAAGAAAGGCAGCAGCAATGTTTACACTCTTGGGTTAAATTATTAAGGAAAATACTCTTATACGGAGGAATGAGAGTAAAGGTTATCATCAGCCCCTAATTTTTTTCCTCGTATTTTAAGTATGGCTTATGTTGTATATGTTTTATGTGGAGGGCAACCTCTTAAAATATCAGAGACCATCGAAAAGGTACAACTGAAAACGTCGATAAGCTTTGCGGTTGAAGTAAGATCAAGATACATAAGCTAAATTCTTTATTCCCCTACTAAAACAAAACCCATTTCTCTAATTTGCAGATAAAAATGAAATTCACTTGACTAACAACATTGCAGAGAAACAACGGCAGTGGATGTTGGTGTAAAGTTCTGGTGTTTCTGCTTTATGAATATGGAGTTGCAGAATTTTAATTATAATTCATTTAAACATAGAATGAGTAGGAACTTATGTGGACTTTGGTTGAACACATAAATCATATCTGCTGGTATGTGTCTTATAGTCATAAAATTAGCTATAAAATGTGGGACATATGGGGCTGTTGCCTTAGAATTTACTGGACTAGAGACATTGTTTTGTTCATCACTTGGTTTCTAATTTTTGTTCTGATTTTTAGAAAATAGATTTGAAGACCCTTTAAGTATTTAGCATTGGAATCATGCAGTATGCAGGGTTTATAATATAAATTCAATAAATCGTGTGGTAGACGGGATATAAAGTAGTTATGTTTAATGGGCAACAGTTGAAACTATCATCTATGATTGCTTTGCCCTCAAAATTGCTTTACATGCAAGATTTTTTTTTCCGTTTGATTTCTTCACAACAAGGGGAGTTGGGAAGGTTTGCACCAGGTCTCCAGAAATTTTCTTCTCCAACCACGTGACGAACAACTTTTATTGTAATGAGTAAAGTGTTCCAAAGACATTCTACTGTAACAAATCAAATGCCTACCATTGACAGTAATCTATTCATTTTTTTAAAATCCTCTTTACAATTTTTTAAATATGTACATGCTAGAAGTAAATTCTGAATAAAATTATAAATTACAGTAAAGAAATTGTGAGATTTAAATCTAAGAATTTAACTTTTTGTTAAAATTTGTAAGATGTTTAAATATGAACTAAAACATTTTTCATAACTAGAGAATAAAGGTTATTACACCCAAAAAAAAAAAATTATCGCTTTATTCAAGCTTCAATTGCACTCTGTTAAATATCAAGTTATATTTACCACTCACGATCGCGACTTATATATTCTATTTTCTTCTTTACGTAATTACTAGTCATAATAATATCTTCCGCATTTCAAAGGATGAAAAGTTTATGCGTGTGAGGTTAGTCATTTTTTCTCGTTTTACACTCTACAAGGACAGCCTTTCTCACTCTTTCTTATCCATTACCCTACAGATCCTTCACGACTTCATTTTCCTCTTTCTTAAATGCTATAAATTTATGTTCCACAACAGCGAGAGGATGCAATTCCTAAGTTGGCACTTAATTGTCTTAAGCAAAGTCACAAAAGAGAAATTATGGGCTGCTCTTTCTTTTTTTATCCAATCCTCTGTGTGCAATTCCTGTTCTTCCTTTTTCCTTCATATTGTTCTTCTTTTAACGCATTGTGCAGTCTAGATGAGACCTTTGTCTCGTTGTAATTCAAGAGATCTTTCACTCTTGATAGTTCAACTTCTGAAGAGTGTGTTGACTCGCAGTATTCTTATCCTAGGACTGAGTCATGGGAAAATGATATTGACTGCTATATGTTGGATGGGGTCACATATGACACTCTGCTAGGCCATGTGGTTGGTGTTAACCTGCGTTATAGTTGGCTTTACGGCAAACTTCATCCCAGCAACACTCTTCCAATTTACTCATCTTCGAACACTCAGTCTTTCTTACAATTTTTTCAAAGAGTCTCAAATTTCTTTTAAATTTGGTGGGTTTGTGAGTCTCACATCTTATCTTCCTCTGCATTCATTGGTGAAATTCTACATGAAATCTCGTATCTGTCCAAATTGGTCTCCCTTGATCTCTATTGGAATAGTTATGATGATGGAAGCTTGACACTTGAACCATACATTTGGAAAAGATTCATTCGTAATGTAACTGATTTAAGGGACCTTCATCTCGACCGGGTGAACATGCCTTTGGTTAAATCAAACACCTTTGTCTCCATTGATGAATTTGTCATCCTCTTTGGTCTTTCTTGGTCTCGGACTTACTGAATTGCAAAGAACTTCGCCAAACAGCATTCTTTATTTACCTAACCTTCAACACCTTTCTCTTTGGTCATGGAATCAAAATTTTAGCATTCAACTTCCAAGGTTTAATTGGAGCACTCCTCTCAAGTACTTGGATTTGTCTGGAATCGATTTTTCAAGGCAATCATTTGGTTCCATTGGCTGTTTCAAGTCCCTTAACAATTTAATTCCCTTTTCATTTGGATTTCAAAGGCCTATTTCTCAATCCCTTTGGAACCTCACATAACTAATTCTTTTGAATCTTTTGAGAAATAACTTCAGTGGTAATGGTGAAATTCCATTATCACTTTTAAATCTTCAATATCTTATTTATTCGGATGTTTCAGAAAATAGTTTTAGTGGCCACATCCCATCATCAACTTCAAATCTTCAACATGTCACTTCCTTATATCTTTTAGATAATAGTCGTAGTGGTACAAATTTCATCATCAATTTCAAATCTCCAACATCTCACTTAGATTTTTCACAAATTAACTTAAGTGGCCAAATCTCCAATGCATTTAGCAAACTTTACCAATTAAAATATTTAAATCTAGCAAATAACTTATTAAATGGAATGATGTCTTCTTGGTATTTTTCTTTACCTTCCTTAATATATTTAATTTTGTCTAAAAATAAACTCACAAGTGATGTTGTTGAATTCTTGTCATGTTGGTAGTATCCCTAGATTCTTATGATGTCTACAAAAATTACATTCTTTAGATCTTTCTAATAATTAAATTCATAGGAGATTTCTTGACTAGTTAATTGAGTATCACTTAGGGAGAAGAATGTGGTTTTCGGATCTCAACTTTAATTTATCAGGAGATCCTCCAATTCATGGATTTGAATTCTTTTTAGTCTCAAATAACAATTTGATAAGACAAATTTCTTCCAAGATCTTTAATGAAAGCTTACTCATCATATTAATTTATCTCATAACAAACTAACTAGCCAAATTCCACAATGCTTTGGAAGCTTTCCATATCTTTTAATGTTGGATTTACAAATGAACAATTTTTTTTTGGAACTACACATGGGAATATTTCCAAGACAAATATGTTTCAAACATTAAAATTTAATCACCACCAGTTGAAAGGACTAGTACGTAGGTCTTTGACTCGATGCAAACAACTTGAAGTCTTGGATCTTAAGGTTAATGAGATAGAAGATGCATTCTTCAATTGGCTTAGACTACTTTAAAGAGCTATAAGTCCTAATTTTACTAAACAATTGATTTCACAGTGTGATTGCTAGCTTAAAATTTAAGTAGTCCTTCCCAAAGTTGAGGATTTTTTATATCTCTAACAATCATTTCAATGGATCTTTACTAGTAACATACATGAAAAAGTTTGAGGGAATGATGGACATGGATGATTGTAAAATTAGCTTACAATATATGACAAATAAAAATTGTTAGTCATATAATGATTCTATGCTCATCATAGTGAAAGGGGTCTTTGTGGAGCTTACAATCATCTTAGTCACCTATATAACAATTAATTTTCTAAACAACAAATTTGAAGGAGATATTCAAAATGTCATTAGGGAGTTAAACTCACTAAAAGATTTGAACTTTTCATGCAACAAAATCCTTGGTACAACGCCACCACTATTGGGAAATTTGAAGAGTTTGAAATGGTTAGATCTTTCATCAAACAAGCTTATAAGTGAGATACCTAAAGCCTTGGCTAATATGGAATTTCTTTCCACCTTGAACCTATCCCAAAATGAACTTGTAGGAACCGTACTGCAAGAAAAATAGTTTGGCACATTTTCAAATGATTCCTATATAGGAAATCTTGGACTTTGTGGTTTTATTTTCTAAAAAACCTATAACAATAACTAAAAGTAGTAACCATCTTCTGTAATGTTTAATGATGAAGATGAGTTTGGATTTGGTTGGAAATTTATAGTAGTGTGTTATGGATGTGGGTTCCTTTTTGGAGATTTAATAGGCTACCTTGTCTTCTTAACCAAAAAACCTCAACAACTTAAAAACATAGTTGAAGGTAGGTCAAAGAAAAGGATAAGAATCACAAAGAGTAGGGTTTCTTCAAACCATGGAAGAATAAAGTAGAATTATTTCATGCATATTCCAATGGATTGTAATTTCATTTGTTAATGTTTTTAAGTTTTTCATTGTTTTAGGCATTTTAATTTCTTACTAATTTATCAAAATGTTCTATTGTTTTCAAGAGCTATTCCAATTGATTTCATTTGATCTTGGACTTCTTTGTCATAATTTGTTAAATGCATAATGGTGAAGAGGTGGATAAATGAGTAATCCATTAATTAAAGGCTCAAACTATGATTTTCCTATAAATCTCATAATCATAAATATAATGCAAAGCTTAAAGGCACATTTGAAGTTATTTTAACCATTTTTTTTGTATAATACACTTCTAAAAGAAATAACCCAAAAAGACAAGGAAAACTAAAAGGAATCTCCTTAGAGGATGTAATGCAACATCAAAGAGAAGGATATTAAATAACTAGGATCGAGTTTAGAAACCCATTCAAGAGGACATAATTTTTTTTATGGGAAATAACAAGTCAGTCAGCTCTTTTATTTGCCAAACAAGAAACTTGATTGAAACTAGCAAGAAAATCATGAGGGAAGCTTTGATATCCTTTTATGATAGGCATTGCTCTCTAGCTACACTTAATGAAGAAGGCTTCCTAAGCTTAGAGATTATGTTAAGAGCATCAAATTCAATCATAAATAGACCTTCTAACTAAGAGACACCTAACTCAATCTCATTCTTGACAACTAAGGTAATAGTAACTTTAGTAGAAGAAGCATAGCTAAAGCAGACCATCCTAATAATAATAAAACCAAAGCTACCCTTGGCAATGGTAGAAGTAAAAGCCAGCTTGGAAATAATAGCAAATGAAGCATCAATATTAACCTTTAGAGCTTCAATAGGAGGAAGGGATCAAACATATGGAAAGTAAGTCAAGGAGCTAGGAGAAGAAATAGACCTAGAAAGAACATTCCACTCTATAACGATACTAGAGATCTTTTTCAAAACAATAGATGGATTACAAACATATTTCTTGAAGAACGATTTCATCTTTGGCTTTCCACATAAACCAGCAAGAAAAAAGATACATTGGCAAGAATATTAATTTTATCCTTAGCATTGGGATTCTAATTCCTAAGAAAAATGATCCAATCACTAACATTAGAAGAGGAGGAAGCTAACTTGAAAAAATATGGAAGACCAAACTGGACTTTTTTAGTCCATAGGCAGCCAAATAGGTAATAGAAAGTGTCTTTAAATTGTTTCTTGCAAATATGATAAAGGGGATTATAAGATCTTACTTTTAAACAAAGTAGCAGTAATAAGAATGACATTATTAAAGGCTTTTTGCATAAAATGTTTCACTTTTTAAGGACAATCTAATCTCCAAATTTAGGACTAAAGAAAAAAGGGTAGACAAGAATATAGAGAGAAGGCACCTTTAGATGCTTAGTCCTTTTGGGATAACAATAGGTTATACCCTAATTTTTCTAGATAATCACCATTTAAGTTATGAAACTAGCACAATTTAATAGAGGAGAGCTAGAAGAATACATATTAAGAATAACATTCATTTTTAAAGGAGAGACCATGGCTCAATAGGTAATAAATTCCATCCACTATTGGAATAGTCAAAAAGATCAACGAGCACTTGATGAGAGGAATCTAAAGAAGACATGGTAAAGAGCAATCCATATCCAGACAAATCAAGTAACCATAATCTATCTGCCAACATATACTCTCCAGTCAATAAGCTAGACTAGGCTTAGAAAGTTCTTCTTCCTTTAGAAGCATTAAGGATATTAGAGTTAGGGAAATAATGAGTTAAATTTAGGCTAAAAAAGATTAGGGTTATGCAAAGCTCTGCACACTTGTTTAGTAAGAAAAGCTTTATTAAGAATTTCTATCTTTTTAAAGCTTTTTCTTGCCATGATTTGAAATAGTTTGGACACAATAAATTGTGAAGTTTAATGATCATTCAACTTGCATGATATATGTGTTGAAAATATTTAAATTAATTTTTTTAAAAAAATAGGTGATAATTATATGAGATGGCAAAAGTAAGTCATAATAGTTGAAGAATCTTTTATAATTAGCACTACAAATAGATAATTAGAATAAACATAGATTTCTTCAATAATAATATTATATTACAAATGGCTTATAATTTGCCTTCTAAAACTACTAACTCAAGGCTATGTAAGGATGTTAGTTTTCTTTGTTCATGTAATTCAATAAAAAAATTGCTTGTAATCACAATACTTTGATGTTTTGCCCTGCAAAGCATATATTGAACGTTGAGGTTTCATCAGTGAGTAAAAAATGAGTGATATTTCATAATAATGTGTTGAAAAAAATATATTATATTTATATTTATGAGAGTTGCTATAGTTATAAAGCCAAAAAAGAAAAAAAGCTTTTCTCATTTCTACTCTTTCTTCATAATTTTTTTTGTTATTTAGTTCCAATATTATTAGTAAATATATTGGTTCCAACATTTAGTATCAACGCTTAGTTATACAATGGCAATAAATTTGATCCAATTGCAACTTCATAAATTTAGTGGCAAAAACTTTAACAACTAGAGCATCATGTTGAGAGTGTTCTTCAAATCTCAAGATTGGTGGAATTTATTAGAGAAACATTGTGCTAAGGTAAAAGATTAAAAGAAGTTTGATACATTGGAGAAGATAAGGAAAATACATTGATGGAGACCCTAAAAAAGATCAAAAAGCATTATATGTGATTTTTGAAGCCATTGAAGAACATATATTTAAAAAAAATATTGTTTGTAAACACATTAAAAGAAGTGTGGAATATTTTGGAGAAATCCAACAAAGATGACAATCATGTCAAATGAGTTCAACTATAAACACTATGAGGTGATTTTTAAGTATTTAAACATGAATGACTTAGAATCCATTCCAACATACTTTGATCGAGTTCAAATTATTATTAATCAGTTGAGAGTTAATGATAAAGATATTTTAGACACTAAAGTTGTAGAAAAGATCATGCAATCTTTAACTACAAAGTTTGAGTTGTTGTTATAGCAATTGAAGAATCATAGGATATATCATTCATGTTAATAGATAAGTTAATGAGTTTGTTTTGCTCACACGAACATTTAAAATGCAAAAAGGTCACTAGCAAGTGGGATAATTCAACAAAATTGTGAAGGTATCAAGGTGGTTCAAGTCATGGCAAGCAAAGATGAGGACATGGAAGAGATGGTCATTTTAATACCACCAATAGAGAAAGATCACATGATGGTAATCCTTTAAGAACTCAAGAGGGTCATGGCGGAGCAGAAAATAGATATAATGTCCAATGTTATAAATGTAAAAAATTTATGTATTATTGATATGAATGTTACTTCAAAATGCTAAGTAAACTAATAAAACATGCAAATGCAATTGATGTTGAAGAGAATATAATGCTCACATGTAAATCAAATAAGCTAAATATGTACCATGCAAATATAGGATACCTTGATATTGGATGCAACAATCACATATGTGAGAAAAATGAGTTTTTCTCACATCTAGATGAATCCTTACGTGCAAAAGTTAATTTTGGAAGTAAATTCATAATTGTTGTTATGGGGAAAGGCAACATCAACATTCAATCCAAAGATGGTATAAATATTACTATCATTGAATTTAATTTTATGCTAAGACTTTTTTGAAACTTATTGGATGCAAAGCAACTTTTTGAAAAAGAACACAATATTAATATTTGAAATGGAGTTTCCAAAAATACAAGCAAAAATAGCAATGTGATTATAAAAAGTGCAAATAATGTAGAATCATATGTTTCCTTTGAATTTGCAAACAAAAACCTTGGTGAATTTTTCAACAATATTGAAAGATGATAATTGGTTATGACATCCCCAGTTTGGTCATCTAAACATTTGTGTGTTAAAGTTAGTAGCTCAGAAGAAGATAATTACTAGCTTATTAGTAGTTAATGCTCTTGATTAGTTACATGAAGGATGTATCCTTAGAATGTAGTATAGAGATTCTTTTCCAATTAGGAATTCTAGAAAAGCTAGACAACCGTTGGAGTTAGTAAAAATAGACATTTGTGACCTAATTGGCACTATATTTTCCTTATATTCTTTATTTTTATTAATTCTAAAATATGCTAAAAGTCCATGAGTCTACCATATCTACCATACCATCTATTTCTATAAGCATAAGATTAAAGCCTAATAGTTGCCTCATACAATGCATCATTTACATTATTTCCTCAATCTCAAGAATAAGTCTTAAAAGACCTATCCACATATAACAAACCAAAACATAATAAGAGTTTGTAAAAGAACTTCAGATACTAACATTGTCACAAACTAAACTAGGTGTTGTGACTGATGTATGACCTAAAAATATATATAAACTAGGCCATGCAAGCCTCTCTTTAACAAAATCAACCTATATAATATCAATAATTATTATAACATATGTGTACCTATTATTACATTAACATTCACATTTCTAATGGTCCCAACATGGACATCACATTTTCATCATTAACATTATATCACATTTTTTGCATATTCACTGGTTTTATAATGGACTTCCATCATTCTATTATCATTTAAACATTTTTATGGTAAATCATATTTATATAAATATAGTCTTTTACAATTTAAACAAGTTATGATACAATAGAGACTAGATCTTGCCTATAGGTTATGGAGCAATTCTAAGAGCTCAAATATATGTTTTAATATAAAATAATAACTTTAACTCTTTTACCTGCATGAACAATGTGTGTAGTTTACCACCATACGACACTCCTTTATTATGGTGTTAAGAATAATAGGCCCAAAACTTCATTTTTATCTAAAAGATATAAAAAATACAATAGTGAATTTTGACTTAGTGAGGAAATAAAATGCACCCTAATAGAAATGGGACAGGTTAAGATACAAGCTTTTCGTAGAAAACTTAAATTTTCTAGTTGGAGTAAGTGTAACAAGAATAAGTTACAAAAATAAGATCATAATTATCAATTCAAAAATAAGCATAAATTAAGGAGCTCCCTAAATAGACAATATAAAGATACATACAAGTATTTAAATCATAATAACATAAAGAAATGACTTGAACCAATTGATGCTAAAATAATAATTAAGTGGGAGGTTCCTAGTCTATTGAGCACATAATTTATAGAGTAAGCTAGGTAATTTGCCACATCTCATAATGTCACATTTGGAGCATAAAACTCAAGGGTAAATCAACTAACCTACCATATCACATCCTAACATGATGTACAAAGCACATAGCTTAAGGGTAAACTAACTAACCCACCATATCTCATTCTAATGTGATGTGTGGAGCATACAACCCAGAAGTAAACTAACTAACCCATCACATCTCATCATAATGTACTATATGGAGCACATAGCTCAATTATTTGTAAGCCATCATGTTACTAAGTTCCAATTCATATGTATTAGCTGACATGTGGGGCTAGCAACACTCATGCTAACTAGGATTTTAAGGTGCATCAAAGTTGATGTCATTATTGCCACCAGCTGTAGTTTGCAACCAATCTCTTCTAAAAACAAGTTTATAAAATAAGTTTATCAAAAATTAGAAACAATAATTATAGAAAGCAATTTTACAAAAGAAGATCTTTTAGTAAACAGTTTCAAATAACTTAGCTATGGTTGAAACATTTTTCAAAGCAGTAAAGGTTCCATCTTTTTATAGTCTATATGGGTTTTATCCATGAACCACACATAAATGATTTATCAAGGTTTCCAATCTTGTAATCATTGTACCACTTGATATTTCATTTCTAAACATATAAATTGTTTCATATGCCTTAATTCAATCCATTTAATTATTGTGCAAAATCATAGTCTTTCAATATATTCAAACAAATGTATTCCAAAAACATCTCATTTTTAATAGAACAACTCACATAAACTATTGAAATCATTATACCATCATTTCAATCACATTGCTCATAACCATAGTTTAAAAGAAGATTTTTAAATTGCTTAGCTCAAGAGTACCTAAAACTCTACCATATATAAAGAAGTAAAATATGGAGAAATTATAATAAATTAATGAATAATGAAAATAATGATTTGAAAACATAAAGTGCTTAAAAAAACATAAGAAATATGTTAGAATAAACATTATCTACTAATCCTTGAAAACTAGCAAAACCTTTGCTTTTTATTTAGTGTTCAAGATGTATAATCCAAAATTATATAGAGTTAACTGAGAGTTATCAAATATTTTAAGAAGATAAATGGAATTCACTTGAGTATAAGGAGTTCTACCTCTTCGAAGATAATCTTAATAATTAAAACTTTATGCATCCTCAATAGGCTTTTTAAGAAATTGCTTACTTTTTTTCTCAACGTGATGTTCACAACAAACTCACAGAGAAATTATAGGAGTTATTTTTCTCTCTCACAAGATATAAACCCTAGCACACTACTTCTCTTGGATTGTTGTTAATTAAACAATGGAGCTCTTTTTGATAGAGCTTTTCAAACTTGTGTGTCAAGTCTATAGCTTGCTTGATAAGCATAATTATTGTTATTATTTTTACATTTTTTTACCTTTTTAACATTTTTCTAATCTTATCTCTAATTTAAGTATATTCTAAGATGTTTTGTTGATGCCAACTCTAATTAGAATTCACTTAATCATCCTTTTTTACTAACTAAATTATCCAAATGTCATTAATGTTGTATTTTATTTTCAAGTAACTCCAGAATAAACTTTTTACCCACTAACACTATTAAATTCTTTTATCAATATAAATGAGCAATTCAACTAATTACCCAATTTCAAACACTATCAAATTTAATTCGATCAATCTCTATCTACAAATATTACAATACTACCTATCTACTATACTATAGCATATCTAATTTGCTTATATGGATCAACATTAGATCTCAAGATTCTAAAGTCAATCTCAAGTGATCACATCATGAACTAATGTTTTCTAGTGGATGCAAAGTGGTTACTTGAGTCTTCTACGATAAATGATGATTTAAATCTCAAGGTTTTTTCTTTAATGATAATCTTGAGAGATTAATCTAATGAGAGCTCTCAATTTTATTTTCTTTGGTGGTTGGACATGAGCATGATAATTCTCTATTAGAAAAAAATTGTTATCTTTGATCTATTTTTACTCTCTTTAAAATTATATATAATAAGATCTAATTATAAAGTTTATCTTTTTTTTTTTAGACATTATACGATCCAATACATTCTTGTACATAAATAAGTAGAGGCCATGAAGAGAGTGTAAGCAGAGTCTTCAATTTTTTATCAACTAACAAATAATATTATTAGTGCTAATTTTTGTCATTTCAAACTTTTTACCTTGTTTGAACATAAAGTCCGTATTTTTCAGGTTAAAAAAAAGTACATGATTCCACGTCATGATTCCTAGTTCTGCGAGGGAAGTTACTAAGAAAACTACTTCGGAACATATATTTGGCTATTTATTTAAACCTTTTTGTTTTATGGTATCTTTATGAGTTAGAATGGAAATGAAATGGAAGGAAGACAATAGGAGAGAGTAGAAAGGAATGGAAAAAGGAGCATAAAGAGTAATTTCATAAATTAAATTATAAAAGGAAAGATAATAAAAAAAGTAAGTCAAAATATATAATTAATTAGTATGTGTCTGTATAATTTTAACTTTTCTATAAATGCTAATTTATTAAAGATCTTTTGCAAATAAAAAAATCCAACAAAATCCTTCTTCAAATTTTTCTTCAAAATTTTTTCTCTCTATAAAAAAAATATTTTTGAAAAAATGATATGACATATTAACTTAGTATAATACTTATTTGACGAGGTCGATAATGATTTAATCTGCATTCACTCCAAGGATGATAAGGATGAATCAAAATAATGGTGAATGTGTTTGGGTAAATAAATATATGTCACAATTATTGGGTCTTATTATTATCAATAAAAAATAATTTTATATGTTTTATTAACAAATTTTTATAATTATATTATGTATTTTTCATATGCTAGGTACTTTAAAAGAAATTTAAATAATATATTTTTAAATATCAATAGTTTCTATGTGTGTGAGAGAGAGAGAGAGAGAGTTTTATTTGTCTTATAATGAAATACTAAAAATGCAAAATATTGAAATATTGAAGAATGAAAAGCTTTAGAAGATTAACTACAAACTCCTGTTAACTTTCTCTTTTACCAAAATTTTCTAACAAAAACCTCTATTTCCCTCTATCCAAACAAATTATTAATTTTTCATGACAATTTAGAAAAATATTTTGGAAATTTTAAATTTTTTTGAAGTTTTAACTCTTCTTAAGGATCATTGCACACAATCATTATTGGCTGCAATTTTCATAGAGCAATGATACTCATGATTTTTCTTTAATTCATTCTTGCACATAATTATTTGTGCTATTTTTCAACAAATTAACCTTTCTATTTTGTGTGAACTTAATTCCACATTTTGGTCTCAATTCCACGCAGGGAACTACTTGGAGATAGAACTTTCCAAGTTTTTATGGTCATTCACTTAAATTTTTCTTCTTGCATGTGTTTTGGGGTTCCATTTTGGCAACTTTGCAAGAGTCAAGTCAATGTTTGGGTCCTTTGTGCTTGGCACACGGTTTATCATGTCCAAGTGAGTCTCCTGATCAATGAAAGATGCAAGCTTTGGCTCTCTATGACGTACCACGATTTTGCATGTTTTTTAATAAAATTTAAGAATAAATTTGGCTTCATTTTAATTTTTAAAAAAGTCACTTTTTTATTTTTTTAGCAATTATAGAGTTTATAATACATATTTTTCTTTAATGTTATATCTGTTATATTACTTATGTTACGTATTAATTATTTCAGTATTTGAGCCAATAAACTTATAAAGTTTAAAGTATAAGAAAAATTTAAGCTTCCATTTATGTAACAATAAATCATATTAATTTCTTACTAATGTCCTTTCATTAATTTTTTTAATTGTCACTTGCCCCTCTGTTCTAGCTCAATGACCACACACACACACACATCAAACATTTTTTAAACTTCAAAAAATATTTGTACAAAATTTGAAAAATATGTAAGTAACACGCTGCCCAACACACACAAACACACATCAAACATTTTTTTAACTTCAAAAAATATTTGTACAAAATTTCAAAAAATATGTACCATTTCAGTAACACGTTGCCCTGTGATAACGCGCGCGCGCGCGCACATCATTGAAAAAATATGTACCACTTCAGTAACACGCTGCCCCATCATAACACGCTGCCCTATAATAATAGTTGGAACATCTTCATGTGAAAATTTATTGTATCTCGCATTAAACATGTTATCATTGATTCAAATTTTAATTGTAATTAATCAATAATTTTTTTATTATAACAGTTGGAACATCCATAGATGAACATTTATTGTATGCACAGCATTATACTGTTATTATCATGTTGAATTTGATTCAAATTATTTATTAATTAATAAGTTTGTAAAAGATATAAAGATAATGATTAGAAAGTTGTAGGGATATGATTGAAAATTTTAACAAACATTGTCATGTAACTTTGATTTACAATGAATGGTTTTGCATTAATGACTTTTTTGTGAAATTTAAAATTTTTTCATATTAAATTTTTATTTATTTTATCACGCTATGCTAATTAATTAATTGTTTGATGATTTTTTATTTACAAATGGATTTTTTTTCTCCGGCAAATCCCGGTTGTAAAGCCATCTTGTAAATAGGTAAATATTGAAATTAGGTTGTCTGAATTATTAGCACTATAGCGTTGAATATTGAGGTTTCATTTGTTTCAATGGAAACTATTTTTCTATATAATGTTAAAATAGAGGGAAATATTTTGTTTATTTAATATTAAATATGAAGAATTTAGAGAAAGTAACTTTTTCTATTTTAAAAAGAATTTGCTTTCCTCTACTGTCTTGCCTTAATGTATCATTTTTTTAAACCATCAATATCAATAGCATATTATTCTTTCATTAATATATATGTAAATGATATTTTTCTGACAAAAATGCATTCAAGTGAAATAAAAGAAGTATTAATAGATGTAACGTTACAGTATAATATAATTTTTTATTGTGTATAAAAAATGGGTTTTTGGAGAGTGAAAAGCCAAGAAAATTATGATAAAAATAAATCAATAAAGAAGCCTTTGATTTGAAAATTTTATGCCTTCAAAATCCCTAATTTTTACATGTATGTTTTGTGATTTAATCATTTTAAAAAAATTTAAGAGTCAAAGAGCAAGAAAAATTAGATAAAAATAAATCAACAAAGGGTTTGCAGAAGTCTTTGATTTGAAAACTTTACGCCTTCAAAATCCCTAATTTTTACATGTATGTTTTGTAATTTAATCATTTCAAAAAATTTAAGAGTCAGGGAAAGAAAAATTAGAAAAGGGCACATGGAGTCATCAATAAATGCTCTCTAGGAATGACAATGGGTTGGGTTTGTGTAAACTTAATCTAAATCCAATTAGATCTAGATTCATTAGGAATTTGCTATTTAGAATCCATTAAAAATCCATATTCCTTAAGGATCCAATAAGATTCAATTAAAGAATAGATCCATTTAGATATGCTAATACAAATATAATTTCAATTTTTAATAAAAAATTAAAAATTTATTCTCTTTTATTGATAATAATTACACTTGGTATTTATAAATTTTATCTATTTTTTTATTCATATCCATTCTTATTTTAACCCATTTTATTATTCATAATAATTTTACAGTAAATGTAGGTTATATTAAATCAAATCATAAATAATTATTTATCCATTTATATTATAATTGGATATTCTTACATTATATAAACTTATATAATAAAATAAAATAATATTATTTTGAAGATTTTTTATAATATAATATAAATTTAAATATTTTTAATATTATTTATCTTAAATAAACTATCACAATATTTTTATGTGTAATAATATTAATTTTCATATAATAATAGATTAATAATAAAATATATTTTTTAAATAAGTTTAACATAATATCCAAAAAATATTCAAGACACCTTAAATATTTCTAAGAGATAGATTCATGCATTATACAAATTAATATTAACGGATGTCAAAAAGATATTTAATAAGTAAATCCAAACCCAAATCATTAAGTAGTGGTTTTAATTTAGATAAGATTCATTAGATAAGTATCTATCAGTTTAGGATAAGATCCATTGAGTATGAGTATTTTTGCCATCCCTAATGCTCTCTTTCTGTAATGTGTTTCACGGTTCGATTTTGGCAGCATATCAAAGTCTTGCAACTTTGTAAAAGCAAGTTCAACAAGTCCATAATCTTTGAGGACGTGTCTTCAGAGTCTACCACTGTACAAATTCTTTCATTAAAATAAGATTGTGTTTGTTCGTCAAGTGATTATTTTGGATATAAATATTAATTAGATTAGATAAAAATTTAAGATACGAGAGAAGTAACATGGAATTATCTAGAAATCAGTTATAGAAGTTTGTAAGAGATATAAGATAATAATTAAGAAGTTGCAAGATGGTAGTTGAGAAACTTGACAAGTATTATCATGTAATTTTGATTTATACTAAATGTTCTCTTTTCCTTATTTCTTTTCATGAAATGTGGAATTTTTTCATGCTAAATTTTTTATATATTTTCTTGCACTGTTCTAATCATTTAATTGTTAGATGCTTGTTTATCTAGAGAGAGATTTTTTTTTCTCCAACACATACCTGTTATAGTAAAGCCATTATCGAAATTAAGTGGTCTGAATTATTAGTACTGTGGCATTGAACATATAATGTACGTAGCATTAGGCCGAAATATTAATTTTTTTTTGCTGAATGTAAAAGAAAATGGATCATAGGAGAGTGAAAAGCAAAGAACCGACGATAAAAAAATTAATTAAATAAAAAAAAGTCTCGTAACGTGTTTTAGGGTTCCATTTTGGCAGCATATCGAAGTCTTGCAACTTTGTAAAAGCATGTCTATTGTTATGGTCCCTTCTCATGAGTCAGTGTTCAACTTTCCAAGTCTTCCTAAATGGATGTACTTGTCATGATACTTCTATACATGTGGGGTGCCTTTTAAACGATAAATTCTTGGCATTTTTCATCTTTTTGTCTTCTTTCCATTTTTTTTCTTTTGCCTGTTTTTTTTTATTGGAATTTATATTGGTAAATGCAAAAATTTTCAAACACACGTGTTTTGTTAACTATCAGTGCTACTCTTGTGCATGAGTCAAGTCTAATGTTTTATTCCATTTTGGCAACTTTGCAAGAGTCTAGTCTAATGTTTTATTCCCCTTGTGCATGACACACGGTTTATCATGTCCAAATCTCATGGTCAATGACGGATGCAGGTTTGGGCTCTATGATGCACCCCGACTTTGCATAATTCAAATAAAATTTAAGATCAAATTTGGCCTCATTTTAATTTCTTAAAAAAGTTACTTTTTTTCTTAAATTTTTAGCAATTATAGAGTTTAGAACACATCTTTTTCTTTTATATTTTATGCTACATATTATTTCAGTATTTGAGCCAATAATCTTAAAAAATTAAAAGTATAAGAAATTTTAAGCTTGCATTTATATAACAATAAATCGTATTAATTTCTTGCTAAAGTTCTTTCATTAATTTTTTTTAATTGTCACTTGCCCCCTATGTGCTAACTCAATGGGGATGCAAAAAACTTTGTAGAAAATTTAAAACAATTTGTACCATTTCAGTAACACGCTGCCCCATTACAGAAGTTGGAACATCCGCAGATGAACTTTTCTCATACATAGTATTATACTGTTATCATCAAGATGAATTTGATTCAAAGTTTAATTGAAATTAATTATAATTTTTTATTACAAACTCTCTTCTCTTTGGGTTAAATTTTTTGTACACTAGAATAAGATTGTGTTTGTTTGTGAAGCAGGAATTTAAATTATAGTTGCAGTTATGGTCATAATATCATTGTGATGTAGACAAATGCAGGAAAATGCAGCCATAGCGGTCCAAAATTGTGAAAAATAGCAAATGCAATCTGGTCTGGGATTGCAATAACCACAATATTCCGGGTAATATTGCAGTCACGGACCCTTTTTTAAATTTTAGTTACCAAGTAAATATATATTAGGATATAAATATTTATATTGGAGAAGAGTTTAAAATATGAGAGTTGTGATGTGAGATTGTCTATAACAGATATAGAAGTTTGTAAAATATATGAGAATAGTGATTAGAAAGTTTTAGGATCATAATTAAGAACATTAATAAACATTATCATATAATTTTAATTTATGATAATTGTCTTTTTGTCTATATTTTTTCATAAAATTTGAAAAATTTTCATTTTAAATTTTTATATATTTTATTGTGCTACTCTAATTATTTAATTATTTAATACTTGTTTATTTAGAGATTAAATTTTTTCTCCAACACATCCCTCTTGTAAAGCCATTTTTGTAGATATGTAAATATCGAAATTAGGTTCTCTAAATAATTAGTGTTGTGGAGTTGAACATTTAATATACGTAGCATTACGCTAAAATATAATTTTTTAACTGTATGCAAAAAGGGCCTTTGGAGAGTGAAAAGCAATGAAAACACGGGATGGTGAGGAAGACAATGAATGTGTTTAGAGTTTTTGATTCATTAAATATTCGATGTTTCTTAGAAATTTTATTATAAAAGGGTGGATGTAGCAGCTATCAATAAGTGCTCTCTTTTTTAAAAAGCGTTTTAGGATTCCTTTTTAGCTGTATATCAAAGTCTTGCACATGTATTCCAAGTCTTCCACTATACAAATTCTTTAATTTTTTTGTCGCATTCACTTCTAGAAGTAGCAAACAAGTCAATGTGATTGTTGGGGGGATTGATAGGAAGAGCAAACATAATATTTACCTTTTTTATAAAAATAATGATGATTACGCCTTTTAAATTATGTAATAATTTTTATTTTTTATTTTTATTTTTATTTTTATTATAATTATTCATTTATTTTTATATATGATTTTAAAATAAATAGTGAAAAAATATAATAAAAAATCAAGCATATACTTAATACTATTAAAGAGGAATATAATAATAAATTTCAATACTTTTTATTCATTTTAATATTCTAAGTGAATTAAAGGATGAATAATTATAATTAAAATAAAAATAAAAAATCAATAATATTACTTGTAAAATTTGAGGAATATAGTAATTATTATTTTCATAAATAAGGAATTACATATTGCATTTCCTCTTCCACAATGTTTTAAGTATTTTTCTCATTAATGAAATGATTTCTCAATTATTATTTTTAAATACCTGGCAATATTTAGTAACTCGAAAACATACAAATCATATATCCACGGAATAAACAAGAATTTTTGTAAAAATACATGTATCAAATATTTTTTTTTCTTTATTCTCACTTGTCAGCCTATAAAAAAATTTCAGTCTTGGAAGGGGGATGACTAAGAAACAAAGATGTATCGATCCATATTACGAAGAGGATGCAATTATCAACTAATACCCTCTTTCCGTTTGTGATATGATAACCACGCAAGAGATATCATTAAGTATGTATTTCTTATGTCGGAAAATATTTTTATAGAAAATATTATTCATTTATATAAGTAAAAGAGTGTCACCTCTTTGTATCTTGTAATTAAAAAGAAAATATATGATATTATAATAATATAAAAAAAATATACTCAATAAAATAAATGCATTGTTTATTGTTACATTTCAGATATTTAATATTTAATAAATAAATATTTTTATTATTTTAATAATTTTTAATTATGTAAGATATTTTTTATTAAAATAAATAAATTGTATAACTCATATAATTATCTTCCCTGATGATATATGGGAAAAGTTCCGTTTGAATTCCTAGTTACTAAATCAAATTTGATAATCTCTTTTGATTTCAAATTTTTGAAACATATTAAAACATTCTCTAATCATTAAATTTTTCAGTCATCAAAACCAATAACCATGAACATACATTTAACAGCGATTATACGTGCGTTTAGCGGTGATTATAACCGTCACCTACTCACTAATGGGCAGTTTCTACAAATATAGGATTGAAGGGAATGGGTTTGGTTACAAGCCACTTATATCTGAACTGATTACTCTAGATTTATTAAAAACTCGTTACTTTGGATTATAAGGATCCAAACCTATTAAAGATATGATAAAAGCCAATTCAAAAGTTTAAAATAATTTTATTTTGATTTATTAATAAAAATATAATTTTAAACTTTATTTATTAAAAATAAAAAAATTAATTAATAATAAATGCATCTAATAATTACAAATCAAATTTATTCTTTCATTTAGATTCATTTTTATTTTGATTCATTCTTAATATCCAACCAAAAAAGTCTCCCATTTCACAAAGTATATCAATCTTATATCACTTTCTACATTTCAATGACAAAAGTTTAATAAAAAATTATGGTTTCTGGTTCCTTTTGTAGGAAGAGTTTCTGGCCTTAGGAACTGTGCAAGCAATAGCTTATATTAGTCAGGAAATATCGTCTTAAAACTTTGAAATCACGTGATCCCACCATTATATAAAAACCAACAAACACGTAGACCTTCACAGGTTAGCATGACAAGTAACATACTACCTATCGGCTTGATTGGCTATAAGTTGAAAAAACCTTTTTTACATAGTTTTCATGTAATTCTCGCAAGAGAGATAAAAGTAAATAAATTAGATAAGTGTGAAAAATTATAAATATTTATAGGATTATAATAGGATATATAAAAAAATTTGCACTATTATGTATTATTGTAATTTTTGTAAGAAAATCTTTTATACATTCCATGAATTTTTTATTCAAAGATAACAATATTCATAAAAAAAAGAAAAAAATTACAAATTTTTTATGCAACTTTGATAAATGAAATATATATATATATATATATATACATGCTACATGCAAATAGTAAATAAAATTACAACTTCTAGGAGGATAGCTGCGAGATTTATATCTAATGTTGAAACTTTTTCATTAAAATTTGCATAATGTTTGAATATGAACTTAAGCATTTTTCATAATTATAAAATAAAAGTTAATAAAAAAAATTATCCCTCTATTATTCAAGTTTCGATTGCGCTGTGTTAATAAGCAACACATGTAGCGAAAATTACAAAACGTACACATTTGGCAATCAATTTTAAGCAACTTAAAATCAATGAAAGTAGTTCATCTGAATATACTTACTCAGCTTGAACCATATTATAACCTTCTGATAAAATATCAGGTTATATAGGAAGAGTGGAATTACTCTAGTATAGGTGTATATGCTACTAAATAACAAAAGCCTATTGATGCAACCTTCTATTTTCTTGTATATATCTGTGTGAGGTTAGTTAGTCCTTTCCGTTTTACACCCTACAACGACAGCTTTTCTCACTCTTTCTTATCTATTGACCTACAGATTCTTTAAAGCTTCATTTTCTCTTTCTTAAACGCCTATAAATTAACGTCCTACGATAACAATAGCATGCAATTCCTAAATTGGCACTTAATTCTCTTCGGCAAAGTCACAAAAGAGAAATTATGGGCAGCTCCTTCTTTCTTTGTCTAATCCTCTGTTCGCAGTTCTTGTTCTTTGCTCCTTCCTATTGTTCTTTGAATCCGCTGTGCCGTCCTGATGAGGCGTTTGCCTTGCTACAGTTCAAGACCTCTTTCACTCTTAACAGTTCAGCTTCTAAATGGTGTGCTAACCATCAATCTTCTTATCCTAAGACTGAGTCATGGGAAAACGGTATCAATTGCTGTATATGGGACGGGGTCACTTGTGACACTTTGTCAGGCCATGTGATTGGCATTGACATTAGTTGCAGTTGGCTTTATGGTGAACTTCATCCCAACAGCACTCTCTTCCAACTTGCTCATCTTCAGTCACTCAATCTTTCTTATAATTTTTTCAATGGATCTCAAATTTCCTCTAAATTTGGTGGATTTGTGAGTCTCACACATCTTAACCTATCTTCCTCCGCATTCATTGGTGAAATTCCTCATGAAATCTCTTACCTATCAAAATTGGTCTCCCTTGATCTCTCATGGAACTGGTTCTGGAATGATAGGTATGATGATGAAAGCTTGACACTTGAACCATCCATTTGGAGAAATTTCATTCAAAATGTAACAAATTTAAGAGACCTTCAACTAGATGTGGTAAATATGTCTTCCCTCAGATCAAATTCTTTGTCTCTATTCATGAATTTGTCATCCTCTTTGGTTTCTCTTAGCCTTGAAGAAATTAAATTGCAAGGAACTCTGCCAAACAGCATTCTTCGTTTGCCTAACCTTGAACACCTTTCTCTTGGGTCATGGAATCATCAAAATCTTAGCATCCAACTTCCAAGGTTTAACTGGAGCACTGCTCACGAGTACTTGGATTTGTCTGGAATCAATTTCCCGCGACAATCACCTAATTCCATCGGTTATCTCAAGTCTCTTAACTTTTTGTCTCTCTCTTGTTGTGAATTTAAAGGATCTATTCCTCAATCATTCTAGAACCTCACACAACTAACTCAGTTGGATATTGGGGGAAATAGCTTTAGTGATCAGATTCCATCATCACTTTCAAATCTTCATGATCTCACTTACTTAGATCTTTCATATAATAATTTTAGTGGATTTCAAGAACCTATGTCTCAATCATTTTGGAACCTCACACAACTAACTCTTTTAGATCTTTCAGGAAACAATTTTAGTGGTGAGATTCCATCATCACTTTCAAATTTTCAAAATCTCACTCACTTAGATCTTTCACAAAATAAATTAAGTGGCCAAATCCCAAATGCATTTAGCAAACTTGGCCAATAACAAGATTTAGATCTAGGAAGTAACTTATTAAATGAAACAATACCTTGGTGTTTTTCTTTGCCTTCTTTAAAATATTTAGGTTTGTATAACAATAAACTCACAGGGAATGTTGGTGAATTCTTGTCATATTCTCTTGAGTCTGTTGACTTATCAAACAATATGCTACAAAATAGCATTCCAGAATCATTATTTGATCTCACAAATCTCACTTTCTTGGATCTATCATCAAATAATTTTAACGGTGTTTTAGATTTTCATAAATTTTCAAAGCTACAACATCTAAAGTTCCTTTGACTTTCTAATAACATTTTTCTCTCACTTAACTTCGATAGCAATATAAGTTACACCATTTCTAACCTTCGATATTTACCTTTATCCTTCTGTAATATCACTAGTATCCGTAAATTCTTAGGACGCCAACGAAACTTACAATATTTAGATCTCTCTAATAACAAAATTCAAGGGAAGATTCCCAATTGGTTAGTTGATATAGGAAACAAGTCATTGTCTTCTTTAGACCTTTCTCACAATGTCCCATCCCCCACTGACTATCTCTTAAGGATGGGAATGCAGCTTTTAGATCTCAGTTTCAACTTATTAGAAGGAGATTTTCCAATTCCATGCAATGGAATTAAATTCTTTTTCATCGCAAATAACAATTTGACAGGACAGGTTTCTTCCAAGATTTGTAATGCAAGATCACTCATCATACTAAATCTGTCTCATAACAAATTGACTAGCCAAATTCCACAATGCCTTGGTAGCTTCCCATATCTTTCAGTATTGGATTTACAAATGAACAATTTTTTTGGAAATATTTCTAGGACAAACATGTTTCAAACTTTGCAATTTAATCATAACCAATTGGAAGGACCACTACCTTGATCTTTGAATCGTTGCAAGCAACTAGAAGTATTGGATCTTGGGGATAATGAGATAGAAGATACATTCCCTAATTGACTTGAATCTCTTGCAGAGTTGCAAGTCCTAATTTTACGAGGTAATCAATTTCATTGTGTGATTGTTAGTCTAAAATCCAAGTAGTGCTTCCCAAAGTTGAGGATCTTTGATGTCTCCAACAATCATTTCAATGGCTCTTTACCAGTAATATAGATTAAAGAGTTTAAAGGAATGATAGGTATTGATGACCATAAAATTAGCCTGCAATATATGACAAATAAAAATTATTCGTTATATAACGATTCTACGGTCATCATAATGAAAGGGGTCATTATAGAGCTTACAAGGATCTTAGCTTCCTTTACGACAATTGATTTCTCAAATAACAAATTTGAGGGAGAGATTCCAAAAGTTATTGGAGAGCTAAATTCATTAAAAGGTCTTAACCTTTCACATAACAAAATCACTAGTAAAATTCCACCATCATTGGGAAATTTGAAGAGTTTGGAATGGTTAGATCTCTTATCAAACAAGCTCATAGGTGAGATACCTAAAGCCTTGACTAATCTAAACTTTCTTTCCTTTTTGAACCTTTCCCAAAATCAACTTATAGGAACCATACCTAAAGAAAAACAATTTGGTACATTTTCAAATGATTCCTACAAGGGAAATCCTGATCTTTGTGGTTTTCCTTTGTCAAAAATGTGCAACAATGACCAAGAGCAGCAACCATCTTCACCAATATTTGATGATGAAGATGAGTTTGGATTTGGTTGGAAAGCTGTAGCTGTGGGATATGGATGTGGGTTCCTATTTGGTGTTCTAATGGGATATCTTGTCTTCTCAACTGGAAAACCTCAATGGCTTGTAAACTTATTTGAAGGTGGGTCAAAGAAAAGGTGAGAATCATGAAGAGAAGGGTTTCTCCAAACCGTCCAGGAATAAACTAGAATTGTTTGGTGCATATGGCGTTTTATGATAAATTTTTGTTGCCACTTCTTTGTTCAAGTTTTCAAGTTTGACTGCTGTTGTAGCCATTTTAATTTGTTGTTGATTTATCGTAAGGTGGTATTGTTTTAATAAATTGTTCCAACTGTTTTGTTTTGATTTTGGACTACTTTGTTCATAATTTGTTACGATGCACATGATGGTGTAGTGGGTGGTTAAATGAGTAATCCAATTAATTAAAGATACAAACTATGATTATCCAATTATCCACCCAATCTCACAAATATTACGTAGACAAATCCGAATTGTTGGACTACTTTCTCATAATTTGTTACAGAGCAGACAAATCTAAATCGATTTGAACCAATTTAGACACAATAAATCGTAAAAGAGTCTAATAATTATTCAGTTGGCATATAAATCTGACAATTTTGACTCATATCCATTTATCCATCTATATCCATCCTTATTTTGACCCATCCATATCCATCCATTTTAATTTTAGGGTAAATATAGGTTGGGTCATTATTGACTCATTAAAACAAGGGTCATATTGGGTCAACCCATAAATAACCATTTATCTATTTATATTCATAGGAGATAGATTTGTATACTATAGAAATAAATATTATAAAATAAAAAATATTATAATAAAATATCTTTAAAAATTTAACATAAATTAAATATCTTTAAAATTAATTTTTTGAAATTAAATATTATAATATTATTATATATGTGACAATATCAATTTTTTTATAAAAAAATAAAATCAAGTCCAATCTTTTGTACTAAAATCTATATAATTTATCATTTTTACTTTTAAAACTTAAAAATAATTACAAAATTACTTTTTTCAATTTTTAAATAAAAAATCTTATAATGTTATGTGTTATATGTAATATACCGTATAACTATATGTTAGATTCTTCACTATACTTTGTAAATATCAATACACCAATAAGGTTAATTTTTATTTTTAAGTGATATTTTACAAATTAAAATCTGATTGTTGATATATATGTAATTTTAAAAGTATAATTCATTATTGTAAAAGAATACATATAATTTAGAATTTTTTTTTTTTAATTTTATTGTAATGTCTATTTTAAATTAAATAAGTTTTATTTAATATATATTAAAATTAAATTATTTAATCAACTACATTTAATATTAAATAAGTTTTTGAATGGATGTTACTTTCTTGTCATTTTTACTCGATTACTTCCCTCTCAGCCATCAACTTGTTTTGTCTTCCTTCATGTGCATGCCAGCTACCATTCTCATTTTGCTTATGAATCATGCTTTCATTATAATTATAAATTGTAAATTCAATGTAAAGTGCTGAAAATTAGATGAAAGAAGGCTTTTAATATTGGATTTCAATGAAACAAAATACATCTAAACCATAGATTATTAGCTGAATTCCTTTGCTTTATAATTCATTCTAATTTATTATTTACGATGATAAAATAAAAATATATGCTATATAATAGTTATCTACCAAGATTTGTTCTTTTTTTATCATTCATTGCCTAAATTTTACTGTTAATGATAAAAAAATTAAATAATTTTTGAATATTATTATGAAATTTTAAATAGCAGTAATTTTAATTCCTACTCTAAAGACATGGATTAAATTAATATAATTAAGATAGAACATGAGAAATTAAACTAACATAACAATAGCATGACAATAGAAAAGAATGCCTAAGAGTATAATATAGCTATATAAATGCCTAAGAAATTATTTCACTATGCATCAATTTTATATCATAATGAAACAGGTTATGAGTCATGTCTGAATGAAACAAGTACATACAGGGTATAAGGCTTGGACTTTGCTAAGGTTCCAATTATGGACACTAAACAATGAGCTGATAATGACACTGTCGAAAGATGGCACTCCACTACTACAAGAAGGTAAAAAATGCCAATCAGGAACCAAAAGTAAGCATATCCTGTTATAGTTCAGAAACATTCAAGTATATGATAGAGACCCTTATTTCTAATTATACAAGCATTGGCTACTTTATCTTTGAGTTTCCTGTGTAAAAGGAAATGTATTTCTTCACTGAAAATTGGAATTAGCAACAGAAATATATTAAGAATTTGTTTGATAGATATTCTTATTTTTCTTAACTAGTGAATTAATATTAGTCTAAGGCACAGATTTCTGGCGTACCTAGAAACAAAATTGATTGAATTCTGTACCCATGAGAATGAAAAGTATGTAATATTATATATGTACTTGTTTCATTCTAATATAAAATTGACACATACAGCTTTATTTCGTTGTTATATAATTTCATTCTGATATAAAATTAAACTAAAATTCAATTTCAACTATAGCAACATAGTATATAAGATAAAAAATAGTGTCCAATTTCATAGGTTTGAACTTTAGCTTGGTCATGTCTGAACTTAGTAAGAAAATTAATAAGGTCACTAAAGCTTTTATTTTTTTTAAATAAATTTGTTAGCAGGACATCAGACTTTAAGTTCTTCACTATGCCTAACATTCAAATTTCAAAGAAAAGGAAAAGATTTCACTATGAGAAAGCATTAGAAGGAATCATGCATTTGAGATTTGAGATTTTAAATTAATGTTAATTATACTAAACAAACAAGGAAAAGAATGTATATTATGAATGTTAATTATATTTTAAATGATTTAAGATTTACTTGAAGCTTATGAATCACATCTTAAAATGATTTATTGGAATCCATAATTTAATTATATAAATAGAGTGTACAGTTGCAACTAGGAATTCATAACTGCAATTGCGATCCCAATCACATCATAAATCATGAAAGTAACAAAAAGAAAAAAATATAAGATATTAGAATTAAAATTGAAAAATAAATAAAATTATTGATTATGTATATTAGAGATGGATTTATACTAATACTCTGCCATAACATTTTGCATCTATTTTCATTTTAAGTATAACTTCCTAACAAGATGTTTTAAGGTTGAATATATCAGGAAAGCTTTTTCGTAAATATGGAAGCAATGTGTCAAAAAAATAAATGAAAAGAGAGTAACTATAACCAAAACAAACAAGCATTTAACCATGTTAACTGGATGAGCAGACTGAGTAGCTAAACCAAGTGATGATTCCTTCTGCGAAAGAGAGAAGAAAAAATTATGAAATACAGCTATATATCACTATCTATGGTTGCATATTAGTTATGAATGCAACAAGCATAGTGCAGCTATCTCATGTTATTTACAAATTACACCTAAAAAAAGCTCTTAACTCATAAGCTTAATATGATCTTAAAATCACATGCACAACCAATTTTTGAAGGATTTCTCAAGTGATGCATAATTTAGTGTACGGATCATTAAAGACCCTATAAAACATGAGATTTTTCAAGTAAATCTCAGTATGGATTATTCATGCAGAACTTTAAATGCAACTTAAAGTTGAAGCATAGGAAGAAAATTAAAAAGAAGAAAATATAGGATACTAGAATTAGAATTGAAAAATAAATAAAACTATTAATTAAGTATATAATGAATGTTACTTATATTTTAAATGGTTTGAGATTTCAATTCTAACTTTTTTATTATTGGCAAAATGATAATTTTGGCAAGAGTTTGAAGGAAAAAAATAGTGCCATGTGAGAAAATCAAAAATTTTTCTAAAAAGATACATATAATTCATATAAAAATGAAGCCTACATCGATGAGTAACCATAAGTTATAAGACTTAATAAACTGCATGCTAAGAGAGGGGACCTAAACATTAGACTTGACTTTTGCAAAGTTGTCAAAATGAAATCCCAAAACACATGCAAGAAGAACAAAGAAGTAGCACTGATTGTTAACCAAGCTCATGTGTTTGGAAAATTTTGCATCGCCAATCTAATTTGCAATGAAAAATAGAAGTCAAAAGAAAAAAATGAAAAGCAAATAAAAAGATGAAAAAAGCCAAGAACTTGTGGTTTAAGAGGCAGCCCACATGTATAGAAATACCATAACAAATACATCCATTTGGAAGACTTGGAAAGTTGAACACTGACTCATGAGAAGGGACTGGATTAAATACCATAACAGTGCTACTACATGGGAAACCTATGTGTTGCCTTGTCTTAAATTATGGTTTGGACTCCGTCCATCACTCTACTCTCTACGTTTTTTCTAATTTTGTTTTTTAATATAATAGCAATAATTTTAATTCCTACTTTAAAGACATGGATTAAATTAGTATAACTAAGATAGAACATGAGAAATTAGATAACATAACAACAGCATGACAATAGAAAAGAATGCCTAAGAGTATAATTCAGCTATATTAATGCCTAAGAAATAAGGAAAGACTAAGGAGAGTGTAATATAGTTGTAAACTGAAAGAACATGAATAAAGAAACACCTGTGCACCAATGATATTGCCACCCAACCAATAAAGCCTTTATATATGTACAATAAAAAAATGGAATGAAGCATAGAATGAGTGTAACAAAAAAGAACAAAACTACAGCAAGGGAAGAGAAAAGAAAAATATTTGGCCACTAAAGAATAAAAAACTAATAGTTGTGCCTATCAATCTTTTGCATTAATAAAATTATTGATAGTGTAATATCTCAACAAGAGAAATGCAAAAAATAGAGAAATATAAAAAACAGAGAAATGCATTAGACAAAGTGATGGTCGGCATTAGACAGAGTTTAAAACACCAAATTCTTAAAATCAAATTAGGAAAGTTCAAAATAAAACTTAGTTTATAGATCCTAGATGCATTAGACAGAGTGATAGTCGGCAAAACCACTATGGCAAAATTAAATTATATCATAGAAGAGAAAAAATAAGAATAATATAGAGATGCATATTTGAAATCTGATTGTAAGTGACAAGAGAGAGCAAGGAAATCAAAGATTATTGCATTAGAAGGACAAGAAAAGATGAATAGATCATTATTGAATAGGAGACAATAATTAAGCCCTAAAACAAATCTCTAAATGAATAAGCAAAGGTAAACCAATTAAGCCTTAAAATAGAGCTCTAGATCAACAAACAATAGTAACAATGCAACAATAATAGAAGAAATAGACCATTCCTTAAGCAAAACCAATAAATATACCTATTAGGAAATATTTAACTTAAGGTTTCGATTAGCGGAAACTTTGAAGGATTTCAATCGGTGGAAGATTAGGAAGTGAGTCATTTAACTTAATCACACTTCATAGCTTTGAAGGGTTCTATTCAGTTGAAACTTAGAAAGAAGAAGGAGAAGTTGAGCAAGAGTTTAGTGAGAAGATGAGTCCTAAAGTGTGTTCAAAGAGGAAAGCCAGAAGAGGATAAAACTATTTTTGAGATTTTGAAAGCAATATTGAGTTTTTATTTTTTGCACAGAAAATGAATCCAAAGATTTAAAGTTAGCCCAATTATATTTGAGCAAAAATTACTCTAAAAAATTTTAGATGTTAGTTATGATCATATAAACATTACAATAACTTAATTTATTCTATTGAATTGCAATGATTAATAAAATGCTATTAAAATTTTAATATAGTGTGGCTTTAAGTAATCATCGTAAAAAAATCATTACAAATATTACTATTTTCTTGTAGTGTCCTGTTGTAGAAAAGTCCAAATATGGTTGTTCAGTGACAAAAAAATATCAAATTGTAATAACATCAAATATATATAGATATATGTATGTATATCTTCTTAAAGTTGTCCTTGATGTGCCTTTTATGTGTGGTTTGATTGGCAAGTATATTCTCTGCTACTATACTTAGAATTGCAATCATTACGGTTTAAGCATTTTATGTTCATTGGTTCTCTCTCATTGTATATTGGCAAGGTCTTATTTTGACATTTTCTATTGTGAATTAGGATTCTGGCTCTAAGTTCCCATCTATTAATATTGTGGCATGGTTAATTGCAGGGGATCCAAGTCAAACCTTTGATTCATATAAGACTCCTTATCGCCATGGGTTAATGCCAAGAAAAGGATAAATTATCTTGTTTGTAGGAGACCTCTCCTATGCAAATCACTATCTGTATCATGATATTGTTAGATGGGATACTTGAGGAAGGTTCATTAGAAGGAGTGCTGCTTATTAACCTTGGATATAGACTGCAGGCAACCATGAACATAACTTTGCTCTAGAAATTATAATAGAGCTTCTTACAATATCTTGTTTTTTTTATGAAATCTTGAATGATTGTAGACTTCAATTTTAAAATTTTAAACAGAGATTGGTGATTTATTGAAGGATTTACCATGTTCCTTTTAAAGCATCACAAAGCACTTCTCCACTACAGTATTTTAGTAATAGAACCTCAAAGCACATCATAGTCTTGACTTCCTATTTAGCATTTGGAAATGTTGGATAAGTGTTTCTCAAATCGAAGAACTTTCTAACTAATATTGAAGTTTTTCATCAAGCTATAGCAATATATTGCATATATTAATCATGTAAAAACATAAAATTCAATAGAACATACTCTATCAATAGAGCTTAAGCATCTATACTATTTTGAAATGCATTTGTCATTAAATGAGTATACATAATCCTAATCCTAATCTTAATCTTGGACTTTCACACTACTAATACTAAATCATGCCTTAGTTTTGTATAACTTCAAAGCAAAATACATAAAAAGAAAGAAGAAAATGAAAGCAATACATGGAAGTTGAATTTTCATTGAAACCAAAATAGGTGCCTGCTTATTGGGTCCCTTTTCCACTTATCAGAGGGGATGATCATGAGAGACTATGTCACAAGTTGGTAGTTGTAATAGTTTGATAGGAAAACATACTCGGATTAAGATAAGACTTTGTGAAAAAATCCAACATATTATGTAGGTCCTGTGACTGAAATTTGGGATTAATCCGGCTAGTATACTATTTTTTGTAATTTTTCCAAGTTAGGGGATATTTTGGTCATTCCAGAAAGTTCAAGAATCCGGCGGGGTTTGAGAAGTCCATATTTGTGATCCTTGCATTTTTATATTTGTGTTAGTTGGTTTTCATGTGAATTAGATGCTCAAAGCATGGCAAAAAGCCCTTATGATAACTCGAAAAAAGTATATCATCTTTTGACAGGAGAGGTTTTGTTTAAAATAGTCTTTAAGGGGGTGGAGTGTTCTAAGGGCCTGCGGGGGTGCCTAGAAAATGAGCTAGGGATGGAGAGTGTTAGCTTGTGGCCATTCCCCTACACACTCAAAGCTATGAAATAAGACATAAACCAAGCAAATGGAGTGTCCCTTTCCTTATTCAATTGTCCCTTTTAGTCCACAATGCCTAGAGGCTTCCTATATGGAAAGATCATGCGATTCAGTATGCGAGAGCACTTCGACAACATACAATATTGGTGTGTGGACATGTTGTACATGGGACTTATTGTATGGGTAATAAGTCTTTAATGTCCCGTTATCTTTTCCAAGCGTGCTAAATGAGGGTTATAAAGAAGGAAGGCTAGCATGTTGGCCAAAAGTGGCAAGCATGTACCGTATGATTTTGACTAGAGAGCTACTAACTCATGATAGATGGTATTAAAGCTCAGTTTGTGCCAGAGGGCTAAGATCGGGTGGGCACTGTTGGTGTCTGTCCTAGAACCAATCATATAAGATGATTAGAGTTATACACAATGTATTATATTTTATTTTAGGCAATTTAATTATTATATTTTGTTTTTATTATTATTGTGCGCAATTTATAACTTAATATAATAATTATCCTTGGAATAGCTTTGCTATTCCTAAAATGCCCCTAGTCAAGTATTATTATGAAGAAAAGGATAGTAATAATACATCGAGACTAGCATGTATAGTGACTGATGATTACGAATCATGGATATGTGATATCAAGTCAATACATGAGTACATTGCTAGTGAACAATGTACTGGACTGACCCACTATGAGAATATTACATGGATAAACATGTCATAAGTTATTCTCATATGATCACAACTACGCATAAACCTTTGACCTGAAGTCACTACGGTTTCCTACATGAGGAATTACTCACTTTAATATTGTCCTATGTCACCTTTAATCAGGTGACAAGTAGGGCATTGATTGGGTTGTCATAAATCATGCAGAGGGAAGTGAGTGATGTAAATGGGATTTTGTTACTCTTGTATAAAAGAGAAATATCCTTGGGCCCCTTGATTGAGTGAGACTTAGAAATGCATGGCCATGCTCAATTGAATTAATATGTGATATTAATTATTTATTTTAAGTCTACTCAGTATCAAGAAATATAAATTGAACATTGACGAGGATGACACATTCCATGCCTCTAGTTCAATTTGGATATTATTACAAAAGGGTTATGATGTAAAACGTTGATCATGTATTAGGTGGATGTCGAATAACAGACATTCTTACTACTTGAGTAGCAGTGATGTATTGCTAGATACCGCTCGCTGTCTATGGCTCAATAATAAGTCATTGTCAACGTAGTAAGAACCTACAGGGTCACACAAAAGGAGTAGGAATAAGACAATAATTAATTGGACTTTAATTTTATTAATATCCAATTAATTAGACTTATTTTCGTGCATATATATTATTAAGAATAATAAATTCACGTTATATATATATATATATATATATATATATATATTATGTGATATTATTTGATATTAAAGTAATATCAAGTAATTATCTTATCAGATATTAGATAAATACATTATGAGATAATATTATTTTGATATTTGATAACTATATGCAATTATCTAATATTAAGATATTTATATTATGAGATAATATCATTATCTAATATTAGATAATTAATAGATAAGTCTTATCTCTTCCCATTATCTCTAGGATAAGGATAAGATGAGTTGTTAAGTGTGATTAGGATTTTGGAAGCATTATCCTAGTAGGACTAGGATTATGGCTTGCCTAAGTTCTATAAAAAGGGACTTGAGGGCAGCACTTAATAATCACGTTTTAAGCTTCCATAAAAACCTAAAATCACTCAGAAAACATCCAATCCTAATTCTTAGAGAGAAAAATGCATCCTAGCAGACGCGTGGAGGGTGAGAGGTCGTTGTTCACTCCGTGTGGATACCGTAGAGACGCTGTACCTTCCGGCCGGCGTTTGATTCATCCGCTCTCAAGTTTTGATCAGTAGAAACACGAGTGCCCAATAGGTAAAACCCTAATCATTGACTCATGCTTTTTGCATGGATCCCAGGTAGAATTCGGATCAAAATTTAAAATTCCGCTGCATGTGATAATCCGAATTCCCAACAGGCACAATTGATTAGATGTGGCTTGTCCTTTGATATGCGGTATACACAAAGCTATCATTCTTACAAACTTGAAGGTGTCATTGCCAAAGACTTGACCAGAGGGTGCAAGAGATTGGATCATCCTGAGAAGCCAATAGGCTAAGGAATGGTACATACTTGGTGATCGAGGATTAGTATGTCAAGCCTAGGCATTTATACCAAGTGGGCTATCTTACTTGTCAATTGTGCCTGAGACATTGGTTATGCGCTCATTCATAATAGTAGCATCAAAGGATGCAAACCACCATCCAATGGGATGAGGGAATTAATACCTAATCTGGTGGAAGAAGCCTTGGTCTTTCCAGAGGGCTTAATTGCCTAAAGGATTGGTGAAACCAAAGGGTAAAGCCATTCGTCGTGCAAGAGTATGTGACCACAATTGAAGGGCATAAGTGGATTGTTCCAGTAGGAGTGGTCCAAAATCATGTCAAGGAGATCCAAAGGGATCGTCTAAATGCTCAAGGCAATATTATAGTTAAAGGGCTTGGCAAAGATTCGGAGGAATCATTGCTATACGTAATTTGTAAGTTAGATAGAGTGCATGCAATCTTCCTACATTATTGTTTAAGATAGAGTGTAGGGTATTTTATGCTTAACCCCATTTTACAAGTTAAAATAAGGGAGCCATCAAAGGATGTGCTCATGAAGTCGTTGGAGGATGCACGCCAAGGAGTGGTCATGAGGACTGTGATGCTAGTAGGTGTCAACTTTGAAGGTAGACCATGATAGCCAGTGATATGCCAAAGGGCATTGATCCAAAGAGGATCAAAGGATCTGATCGGATTGAAATTGACATTACCTAATGCAATAAATGGGTTGAAAAGCAAACAAGCTACTGGGGAGCAAGGTAATAAGACCTCTTTACATAGATCTAATGTAAGTCTTGTCTCTTGTACTTTGTATTATGGGATACTTAGTGCAAGATACCTGTTAGTAGGTAATTGAAAGTGCTAAGCATTTGTTATGAGTCATAAAGTTAGCACACACTTATGCCGTGGAGGTGGTGATAGTGCAATCTATAGGGGTAGTGAGAAGAAGTTATAAAGGCAACTACTAGTCAAACAAGTTACGAAAGTAACGAGTTCAGGAGAGATATATGGGATAATAACACTAGAGGACATTTTGTAAGGTGACTACAGAGGTAGCCTTTTGAGTGACTTGCGGAGGGTGCATTTTACCAAGAGGTACTTATGTTATAGAGGCAACAAACAGCTCAAATTTGAGATAGGGGAAACATTTCATAGTGCTCAAAGAGATAGGCTTTAAGATGGTCGAAGGATTAACTGTTAGTGTATATGCCCTAAAACCAATCATATTAGTGATTGTAATTTTGAATCATGTTATTTTAATGGCAATTCCAATTATTATATTTATATATATTGTTTGTGTAATATATTCAATTATAATAATAACCTTAGAATAATTGTATTCTTAAATGTCCCTAGTCATATATCATTGTGGATTAGGTTGCTTTGATATGTTAAGACTAGCATGTGTGAAGACTTATATGGGATATTAAGTTTACACATGAGTACAAGTTAGAGAACTTGTATACTGGACCGACCCATATTAAGAACACTACATGGATCATTATATGAGTGTCATAAGTGGTTCTTAATGATCATTATTAATATGGTCCTTTGACCTGAGATCACCAAGGTTCCCTACATGTGAGTTTCATATTTTGATACTATTCAATGTCACTAATGGTTAAGTGAATGCAAGGGTAGATATTAGATATGTCACATATCATGCGGAGGGGTTTGTGTAATCAAGATGGGATTTGTCCCTCCTATATAACAGGAGTAACATCTATGGGCCCCTTGATTAAGTAAAGCTGAGAAAATGCATGGCCATGCTCAGATGAATTGACATGAGATGTCGATTACAATTATTTCAGTCAGCTTACTTAGGAATCAAGAAACCTTAAGATTGGGCTATATGGGAATGACACGGCCCATGTCTCGTGCTCAATCTAGATGCATAGGACAAAAGGACATAAGTGATGATCACATGTAAAGGTTTAGTTAAATCACCGACTTTCTCATTACTCACCGACTTTCTCATTACTTAGGTAACAATGATGTGTTGCTAGACACCAATCATTGTTTATGATCATTAATATGATTAATGGTCATTGCCAACGTAATGAGAGCCTGTAGGGTCGCACACTTAGAGCCTAGTGAATTTGGAATTAATGGACCAAATTGTTTGGGCTTAATATTTGGGAATTCATATTATAATTATAAGGCCTAATAGTAAGCCTATAATTATACATGGAATAAAGCCCAAATAGGTTAGGTTTTTCTATGCACCTATTTAAATAGGCTTATTGGGTAATAATAGGATTGTTATCATTATTCACGCACCCCAAAAAGGCATAGAAAACCCTAGCACCTCTCCTTGATCAAAACCCCTGAAGAGGCGTAGCTAGCACTACGAGGTGTGAGGAGATCAATTCCAATCAGTGTGTGTAGCGGACATTCATCGGTGATTCACGGGTTCGTGTGGATACCACAGAGGTGCAGCCACATAAACGTTGTACTGGTGATCTGATTTTTTAGTTTCTATTCCGGTTCGTGATTTGGAAGCAGATCGGATTTGCTGTGTAGCGGATAAAAAATTTTTGGCCGAAAGGTATAAACCCTAATCCCTAATCTATGGCATTCTGAATTCGCATGGATCCTTAGTGAAAATCGTGCAAAAATTTTATTCTGCTATGCATGTATGATGCGCGATTTCCAACAGTGGTATCAGAGCCACTTGCGAATCCATAGATTAGTTTTCTGTGTTATGCATTTAAATCTGGATAATTCGTGTTTAATCAGATCATGCATGATGCAATTAGGGTTCTGGATCAATGTAATTCTGTATGTTAATGAATCGGTTTTGATTAGATTAAAAATTAGATTAAAACATACATAATTAATGATTCAATTTTAATGAGATTAAAAACTGGAAACGTAGCTGATGAAGGTTTCGTTTTAATGAGATTAAAATTCGAACAGAAACATGTCTGATTATATACATGTGATGTATGCATTCTGTTTCGTTTAATGAGATTAAATTAAATAGAACATGGACTAATGTTTGAGTTAATATGGCGGAACATCAAGAAGTAGGATTTTGGAACAGTTCTGGAATTAGGGTTCTTGATAAATTCTAATTTTAGCTGATTGTTTTAATGGTTAAAATAGAAACTAAAACATTCAAAATTTTCTGGATTTTTTCCCAAAAGTCTTCAAAATTTTGAATGTAAGATACATAAAAAAATTTAGGAAGGGGGCTCCGCCCCCTCACCCCCACGAGGGGCGGCCTCCCCTCGACCCTCACGCGCTAACCAGCTAACGGGACCGCCGTACTAACTCTGCATAGCGCAATAATTGATAGCCTGAATCTAAGCTGCATTTTAAAACCAATCTTTTCATAACCTTCTAATTTTAAACAAGTTAAAATTGGAAACAAGATCAATTTCAATAAATACCTATGGTTGTTTGTATGCTTACATGTGATGTTTGCTGCATGATGCATAGTTATGGCCCTTACACCATAATGTATAGTTATCTTTCATTTATTGGTTTTGATTTTATTGTAATTAAATACGGCCTGCGTGTCGTGCTTTTCTCTATAAATTCTAGTTATACATTCTTTCTCTCACCTTACTCCCCTCGAATGTAACTCGAGTTTTCTCTTTCATTATGTATTATAAAGCTAGAATAGTTTCCTTTCAAATGTATAACATGTTTAAGCTTGGAGCTTGCTGCCATGGAGATAAGGAGCCAAAATCAATATGAGGACAACTGTGGGAGATGCTTAAAGAAGATATCTTTACCCTAGGTTGACCTTTTAGTTTTCTCATTGGCTTGGGAAAATCAAAGTAGTTGGGCCATAACTATGCACATTTATTTTATGCTTTGTTGTATGCTTTATATTAATGTATATGATATGTTAGATATAGGCATGTTTGGATGGCAAATAATGGTGAGATCTAAAATAGACATTTAAATCCCTCAATGCAAATATTAAGTCAGTAATAAAAGTGATGCCTTCCAATGAATGGTACTTGTCAAGGTCTTGATCAACATAAGGTAGGTTTGCCAAAGCAAAGTGCCTAGTTTATCTTGGTGAGACATGATAGGATAATAGTGATGTCCAAATGCCAATAATTGGATTTTTGACTTAACTAGGCCATCTCAATAGGATTGGGGGCCTAGAGGCATGGAGTTGGGCTTAAGTCCATGAGATGGATTTGAACAAGTGTTGTTCACCTAACTATCCAAGAGTTACATAAGATGTAATTGGCAAGGAGTTACCTACCTAAAAAGCCAAAACTTGAGTGATCAACCAAAGCTAACTTAAGTCAAGGTGAAATATGGATCTTGGCCCACTAGAAAATCTCAAACACTATGATTTTCTGAAATAATAGTGAGGGCTATTATTTTAAGAAAAATAGTGGGAGTATTATTTAATAAAAGACCTTATTAAATAAATAAAATACATGATTCTCATTTTGCATATTTTTCTATTGTAGATAATCATGGCATCAAATGCATCAAATTTATCACTGCGATCTATCCTTGAGAAGGATAAACTGAATGGGACAAATTTTCTCGATTGGTATCAAAACTTGAGGATTGTCCTCAAGCATGAGAAAAAGCAGTATGTCCTAGAGCAACCTACTCCAAATGAGCCTGCTGCTAATGCTCCTCGAGCAGAAAAGGATGCTTATAAGAAGCATCTAGAAGATGCTCTGGATGTCAGTTGTCTCATGCTTGCTACCATGAACTCTGAGCTTCAAAAGCAACATGAGAACATGGAGGCATTCAATATGATTGATCACCTTAAACAGCTCTACCAAGAACAAGCAAGACATGAGAGATATGATGTATCTAAAGCATTGTTTTAGTGTAAGATAGCTGAAGGAACACCCGTTGCTACACATGTACTTAAAATGATTAGGTACATCAATAGCCTTGGAAGATTGGGTTTTCCTTTGCAACAAGAATTGGCCACTGATATAGTTCTGCTATCGTTGCCTGAGAGCTATAGTCAATTCGTCATGAATTACAACATGAACGAAATTAACAAGACTTTGCCTGAACTGCTTAACATGTTGAGAACTGCTGAGCAGAACTTGAAAAAGTCCAAGCCCAATTCCATTATGATGGTTCAAAAGGGCAAAGGAAAAGGCAAGTCTAAAGCCAAGAATAAAAAGAAAAAGGACAAGACTGATGGAAAGTCCAAGTCAAGTTCCTCTGCACTGAAGCCTAAAGGTGGCGTGGCCAAGGAAGGACAATGCTTCCATTGTAAAGAATCAGGACATTGGAAGCGAAATTGCAAGATTTACCTGGAAGAGCTTAAGAAGCAAAAGGAAAGTGGGACTTCCAACTCAAGTATTTATGTTATAGAGGTTAATTTATCTACTTCTACATCTTGGGTATTAGATACTGGATATGGTACTCACATTTGTGTAAATGTGCAGGATCTTAAAGAAAGTAGATCATTAACCAAAGGTGAAGTGGACCTGCGCGTTAGAAATGGAGCAAGAGTTGCTGCATTAGCTGTAGGGACTTATTATTTATCTTTACCTAGTGGATTAGTTTTAGAATTGGACAATTGTATTTTGTGCCTACTGTTAGTAGAAATTTAATTTCTGTTTCTTGTTTAGACAAGAAAGGTTTTTCATTTATAATAAAGGACAAATGTTGCTCTATTTATTTAAATGAAATGTTTTATGGTAATGCATAATTAATGAATGGTCTTTATGTTCTGGACCTTGAAAATCCAATCTATAACATAAACACGAAGAAGGTCAAAACTAATGATTTAAATCTAACCTATCTTTGGCATTGTCATTTAGGCCATATAAATGAGACACGCATCTCCAAACTTCATAAGGATGGATTTTTGGACTCATTTGATTTCGAATCATATGAGGTATATGAGTCATGTTTATTAGGTAAGATGACTAAAGCCCCTTTTACTGGGAAAGGTGAAAGGGCTAGTGATTTATCGGGCCTTATACATAATGATGTACGTGGACCTTTAAACACACAAGTTAGAGGAGGTTATCAGTACTTCATTACTTTTACTGATGATTTCAGTAGATATGGTTATGTGTTTATTATGAAATACAAGTCTGAATCTTTTGAAAAGTTCAAAGAGTTCAAAAATGAAATACAAAACTAACTTGGTAAAAGTATTAAAGCACTTCAATCAGATCGAGGTGGTGAATACTTAGACCGAGAGTTCCTTAATCATTTAAAAGAGTGTGGCATTGTATCACAACTCACTCCACCAGGAACACCTCAATGGAATGGTGTTTCTGAAAGGAGGAATCGAACTTTGTTAGACATGGTTCGGTCAATGATGAGTCAGGCTGACCTTCCAAATTCCTTCTGGGGACGTGCTTTAGAGACTGCAACTTTCACACTAAATCGTGTTCCGTCAAAATCAGTTCAAAATACACTATATGAGATATGGACTGGGAAACGTCCTAGTTTGTCTTTTATGAAGATTTAGGGCTGCGAAGCTTACGTAAGACGTCAGGCTTCTGATAAACTTGGACCTAAATCTGATAAATGTTTTTTTGTTGGATATCCTAAGGAAACAAAAGGATATTATTTTTATAATCCAATCAAACAAAAAGTGTTTATTACTCAAACTGGTGTTTTTTTAGAGAGAGAATTTATCTCTAAAAGAATCAGTGGGAGAAGAATAGAACTTGAAGAAATTCAAGATCAATGAGAAAACATTGAACTTAAGATGGAACCTGAGCCGGTTCCACAAACAGTTGTGGAAGAACCTGCTCATGTAACACAGAACCCACGTAGATCTAGTAGGATACATCGTGAGCCCGAGAGATATGGTTTTCTCGTGACTCATCACGGTGATGTGTTGCTCATGGACCAAGATGAGCCCACAACCTACCAAGAGGCTATGATGGGACCAGATTCTGAGAAATGGCTAGAAGCTATGAAATCAGAGATAGACTCCATGTATTCAAACCAAGTTTGAACTTTGGTTGATCCACCTGAAAAGGTAAAACCCATTGGGTGCAAATGGGTTTTCAAAAAGAAAACTGACATGGATGGTAATGTGTGTACCTTTAAGGGACAATTGGTTGCAAAAGGTTTCAAACAAATCCATGGTATTGACTATGATGAGACTTTTTCTCCAGTTGTCATGCTTAAATCTATCAGGATTCTTCTAGCTATAGCAGCATATTATGATTATGAAATCTGGCAAATAGATGTCAAAACTGCTTTCCTTAATGGAAATCTTCTTGAGGATGTGTACATGACACAACCTGAAATTTTTGTAAATCCTGAAAATGCTGGAAAAGTTTACAAATTGCAACGATCCATTTATGGGTTGAAGCAAGCTTCTCGGAGTTGGAATCTTCGTTTCGATGAGGCAATCAAAGAGTTTGGTTTCATTAAAAATGAAGATGAACCCTGTGTATACAAGAAGGTTAGTGGGAGCACAATAGTCTTTCTAGTGTTGTATGTAGATGACATATTACTCATTGGAAATGACATTCCTACACTACAGTCTGTAAAAACTTGGTTAGGAAATTGTTTGGCCTCCTATGTATTAGGTATCAAGATCTATAGAGATAGATCAAGAAAATTGCTTGGCCTAAGTTAGAGTACATACATCGACAAGGTGCTAAAAAGGTTTAGCATGCAAGATTCTAAAAGAGAATTCTTGCCGATGTCACATGGCATAAGTCTCTCAAGAACTCAATATCCTTCCACAGAGTATGAGAGATAGCGCATGAGTAAGATCCCTTATGCATCTACGATTGGGTCTATCATGTATGCTATGTTATATACTCGTCCTGATATCTCATATGCTTTAAGCATGACGAGCAGATACCAATTAGATCCTGGTGAAAGTCACTAGACAGCTGTCAAGAATATTCTTAAGTACTTAAGAAGAACTAAAGACATGTTTTTGATTTATGGAGGTAAGGAAGAGCTCATTGTAAATGGTTACACTGATGCTAGCTTTCAAACCGATAAAGATGACTTCAGGTCGCAGTCAGGTTATGTATTTTGCCTTAATGGTGGTGCTGTGACCTGGAAGAGTTCAAAGCAAGGGACAGTGGCTGATTCTACAACAGAAGCAGAATACATTGCAGCATCAGATGCCGCAAAAGAGGCTGTTTGGATTAAGAAGTTCATCAATGAACTTGGAGTTGTTCCTAGCATTGCTGACCCAGTAGAGCTCTATTGTGATAATAATGGAGCCATTGCGCAAGCGAAGGAACCTAGATCTCACCAGAAATCCAAACATATACTCCGGCGCTATCATCTCATAAGAGATATTGTTGACAGAAATGATGTCAGGATATGCAAAATACCAACTAACGATAATATCGCCGAGCCACTGACAAAAGCCCTAACGCAGCAAAAGCATGATAGTCATATGAGATCCATAGGTATTAGATACATGGATGATTGGCTTTAGTGCAAGTGGGAGATTGTTAGTGTATATGCCCTAAAACCAATCATATTGGTGATTGTAATTTTGAATCATGTTATTTTAATGGCAATTTCAATTATTATATTTATATATATTGTCTGCGTAATATATTCAATTATAATAATAACCTTAGAATAATTGTATTCTTAAATGTCCTTAGTCATATATCATTGTGGATTAGGTTGCTTTGATATGTTAAGACTAGCATGTGTGAAGACTTATATGGGATATTAAGTTTACACATGAGTACAAGTTAGAGAACTTGTATACTGGACCGACCCATATTAAGAACACTACATGGATCGTTATATGAGTGTCATAAGTGGTTCTTAATGATCATTATTAATATGGTCCTTTGACCTGAGATCACCAAGGTTCCCTACATGTGAGTTTCATATTTTGATACTATTCAATGTCACTAATGGTTAAGTGAATGCAAGGGTAGATATTAGATATGTCACATATCATGCGGAGGGGTTTGTGTAATCAAGATGGGATTTGTCCCTCCTATATAACGGGAGTAACATCTATGGGCCCCTTGATTAAGTAAAGCTGAGAAAATGCATGGCCATGCTCAGATGAATTGACATGAGATGTCGATTACATTTGTTTCAGTCAGCTTACTTAGGAATCAAGAAACTTTAAGATTGCGCTATACGGGAATGACACAATCCATGTCTCGTGCTCAATCTAAATGTATAGGACAAAAGGACATAAGTGATGATCACGTGTAAAGGTTTAGTCAAATCACCGACTTTCTCATTACTTGGGTAACAATGATGTATTGCTAGACACCAATCATTGTTTATGATCATTAATATGATTAATGGTCATTGCCAACGTAATGAGAGCCTGTAGGGTCGCACACTTAGAGCCTAGTGAATTTGGAATTAATGGACTAAATTGTTTAGGCTTAATATTTGGGAATTCATGTTATAATTATAAGGCCTAATAGTAAGCCTATAATTATACATGGAATAAAGCCCAAATAGGTTAGGTTTTTCTATGCACCTATTTAAATAGGCTTATTGGGTAATAATAGGATTGTTATCATTATTTGCGCACCCCAAAAAGTCATAGAAAACCCTAGCACCTCTCCTTGACCAAAACCCCTGAAGAGACGTAGCTAGCACTACGAGGTATGAGGAGATCAATTCCAATCGGTGTGTGTAGCAGACATTCATCGGTGATTCACGGGTTCATGTGGATACCACAGAGGTGCAGCCACATAAACGTTGTACTGGTGATCTGATTTTTTAGTTTCTATTCCGGTTCGTGATTTGGAAGCAGATCGGATTTGCTGTGTAGCGGACAGAAGATTTTTGGCCGAAAGATATAAACCCTAATCCCTAATCTATGGCGTTCTGAATTCGCATGGATCCTTGGTAGAAATCGTGCAAAAATTTTATTCCGCTGTGCATGTATGATGCGCGATTTCTAGCATTAACTTGGTAGAGTAAGCTGAAGACCATAACCATGTCAAATTAAGGTGTCAATGGGCACATTGATATTTGAAGTGGGGGAGAATGTCACAAGCTAGTAATTATGACAATTCGACAAGCAAATATGTTCTGATTAAGATGAGAATTTATGAAAAAATCTAGCATGTTATATGGGTCTTCTAGCTGAAATTTAGGATCAATTCGGCTAATGTACTATTTTTCTTGATTTTTCCAAGTTTGGGGGTGCTTTGGTCATTTTAAAAGGTTTAAGAATCTAGCAAGTTTGAGAAGCCCATATTTGTGATCCTCACATTTTTATCTTCATATTAGTTGGTTCTTTTGTGAATTGGATGCCCAAAGCATGGCAAAAAGTTTTTATGACAACTCGAAAAAAGTATGTTATCTTTCGAGTGAAAGGGCTTTATTCAAAATGTTCTTTAAGGGGGTGGAGTTCTCCAAGAGCTTGCGGAATGCTTGGACATTAAATTGGGGATAGAGTGTGTTGGCTTGTGGTCATCCCCCTGCACATTTAAAGTTATGGAATGAGGCATAAACTAAGTAAATAAAGTGTCCCTCTCTTTATTCAATTATCCTTTCTAATCTGCAATACTCGGAGGCTTCCTGTGTGGAATAATCCTACGATCTAGTTTGCGAGAGTGCTTTAACAACATACAATATTGGTGTAGACATGTTGTACATAGGACTTATTGTATAGGTGATAAGTCTTTGATGTCCCGTTATCTTTACTAAGTGTGCCAAATAAGGACTATAAAGAGGGAAGGCTGGCATGTTGGCCAAGAGTGGCAAGTATGCACCGTATGATTTCGGCTGGAGAGCTGCTAGCCCGTGACACCTGCCATTATCAAGAGAGATCACATATGATGGAGGAGATCGCATGTGATTGATTACGACAAGAATACAGAAAATCCCTAAAATTTCCTTTGAACGCGTGGTTTGAGCACGATAATGCAGAGCTTTAATTTTGATTATTATTTCTCTCTACTTTAGTAACGACAAATAAATCTGGTCACTAATCAACCTTTTTAGTGATGAAACTATCTCGTCACTGAAATTTAATTGTGTCCTTTTTTTATAGGGTCACTTTATATTATTTTCTCCACTCTTTATGCAGTTAATCAATTTCATATATATTGAAAAATAATTTAATTTATTTATTTTAATAAATTTTGTAAAATTATTTTTTATGCACAGAGTTTAAAATAGTTAAAAATAGAGAGAAATATAATACAATAAATGCAAATGGACTAAAAGTGGAGAATTATAAAATATATATTAAAGAAAAAGAAAGATAAAATTGAAAAAAAATTTGATGTTTCTTTGGAATTTCAGAACAATAGTTAAAAAGAAATAATTTTTTTTTGAAATTTGACAAATAATAAAGAACAGAAGGAATATATTCTTACTTTCTTCACAAATTTCAATGACAACTATACTAATGAAAAATAATATTTGTCACTGAAAACTATTATTTTCAGTGACAATAAATTAAAATTTTCATCAATTCGATAATTGAGTGACAACAATGATATATTGTCACAAAAGTATTGTTTTCAATGACAAAAATATTACTTATCACTAAAAGCTTTATTTTTTGTAATGCGTGTTTGGAATTCAATCCCAAGATCTTACATGTTTGCATTAAATGGATTATTATTTCTATCATTACTAAAAAAAAAAAATCTCACTGCTTTCTAAAATTTACCCCACTAGGATATTTAACCACATTTATTCAAAAGAGCTTTTGGATCTTTTATCAATCATTGTCTCAAAACTATAGAAAAGTGGTTTGTGTTTGTGTAATTTACCACTTATAAATAAATTTCTTGGATGATTGTAAAAAGTAATAGTTGTGAATGTTAAACATAACTTTCTAAAAATTAAATGAGGTAATTTATAATTTTTCCTATTTTTTTATGAAGAACGTTAAATTTATTTATTTATTTTTTGTAAAATGAAGGTTATCAATTATGCTTAAAATGCATGTTCATATCACTAATTTAATTCATGTTAAAATGTTTGTATACATAAACATGGACAAAAATAATATATATGAAAATAGTACTTTAGGAGATTATTCTATTATTAATTAATTAAATTATATTTATGATGGTATAATGCTATTAAATTATCAATTAATTATATTTATTGTGGCATAGTTCCAAAATAGTGAAAGACTTGAAGGCAACTCCATAATTTATTATTTATTACCCTCACCTTAAATAAAATTAGGTTCATAACTAATAAAAAAAGTGTGGAATACTTAGGTATAAAGAAACGAAAGAGAGAATGTATGAAACAAATTAGACTTTTATATTTGGAAGAGTGATCATCCAAAATTCATTTCAAATACTTGACGAGCTATTAATTTTGATTTTATTATTGCAAGTTTTAAAAATAAATAAAGTATGTATACATGTGAACAATAAAACCATTGGACACATAATTCTAACTTTTTCAATATGCACGTAAACAAAATTTTGTATGTTTGTAGTTGGCCCTTTACTTTCTCTTAAAATAATAATATCCAATACAATATATTAAATTGGACTATTAATTTCATTGTTACAGCAAAAGGTTGAGTACACAGAAATTTGGTTGGAGCACTAAAATAATCAACTATGAAATTAGACTTATAACATCACACATTTATGCAATCATTAATTAAAAGGTTTGCAAAAAATAGTAAAAAAAGAAGCAATTCTGCATGAATTACCTATCTCACACTCTCTAACAATTTAGTAGATCCTCTGGCAAATGAGAATGTCTCAATCTTGACTGGAAACTTTTGCAATCTACTTACTAGGTGGATTGATTTGAAAAAATGAGGTATTTGAGATTTGCCTGAAAAAATGGTAGCATGGATGACTACAAAAGCTAGTAGAATGTTAGAATGCAGAGTGTGTGTAAATGTATATTATAGTATTGATTTGGCAAAAAGGAGTTTTTAGGCTATTGAGATACTGCTATTTATAACCTTTACTAATTAGTTATCAAGACTGGGGAGTTAAGGACACATTATGTGCAATTACAAGATATTGTTTTCTACGAATGTGAGCTAATACTCCCTTTGAAGTTGCCCTATTATTAAGTAACTTTCTCTCACTTCAAACAATGCTTTTATTACATTTATTTTGCTTATGATGGCCAAGATTCCTTATGAACAACATGAAGTATGATGGTTGAAATTTTATATCAGCATTACAAAGGCCTTTTAGTTTTGATTCCCTGGGTGGAGGGAATAAAACTAGTTGATAAATAATGCTGACATCCTAAAAAAAAAAATTAAAAACCTCAACTCCTATATGATAGCCAAAATCTACTATTGTTGGTTGTTAGAGGTTAATTAGGTTGAGATCTCAAATTGGGGTTCCCTTTTTTGTCAAATTGGAATTGGTTATGTTAGTGAAACACTATTGCTAGCTTTAAAGTCTTAAGAAATTCTCATGTTTCTATTACCTTATAAAATGCCATCATTTTATCCAATTATACTCATAAATTATTGCTTTCAAGCATGCAAATTGTTTCATTAAAAGTATGCATGGTTAGTTAGGGTAAACCCATAGTCTTCTGTAATTTGCAAGGCTCAAGGCAAGGTCATGACAAGGAGCATGCATCAACATCTTTTCAAAGTAATTGATGCATGAACTGACATTAATCACTTATTAAAATCCATAAAAGCCCATCATCTCTATTTAAATAGCATCATTCTCGCTACTGCACTTTTATGCTTTCTTCAATTCTTGAGTTTACTTCTCTGCAATCATTCGATTACTCTTTTCTTATCATTACTTTCCTTTTAGTTTTGCCATGGCTTCCTAAGGTTTTTTTTTTGTCATGCTTCCAAACAATTGAATCTAAATAACCTAAGCTTATCTGAGGCTTTTATTCTAACTTATAAGGTATTTATACCTTGTTCTTTTGAGTTATCCAATAGTGAGGATGAAGCCCCACCTCACTATTTAGGACCCATAACTATTGATGATGTAGAAATGAACACTTTTAGCTTCTTTTTCCAAAAACTTGTATTCATAACCAACGAGATTATTACATATCCTTAGGTAGTAAAGGTTTTTTAAAGCTTTTTAGGAATTTCCCCCATCCTACCAATGAATATTTACTTTAAGCTAATCGCATAGGCTTAATGAAAGAGGAAAAATGGAAAAAAATGGTAATTTTAATTTATTTCAACTTTCATATTATTTATAGAAAGGTAATTACAATTTTTAACCTCTCTATTTTAATTAGTTTACATCTTGTTGATGAAAAGAACACCCTGCTATTGATGCCAAATAGTGATTTTAAAACTGATTTTAAACTAGATGCAAAAACTTCTGTATACTTAACATTTTTGAAAATTTTCATTCGTTAACCAGGATTGGCTATGTGTTATCTCAAGCATATAGCTTTTTACTTTGCTAGCTTTGCAAGAACATGTTTTGTACCTCTACTTTAAAAATCTTGATTGCTTACCTCCCTCTAATTATTATTTTTTTTTAACATAAAGGTTACCAATTAGCTTTAAGCTAACTGATCTTAGCCAATTTTTATGAAAACATAAATCATATTGTGCCAAGAATGCATACTTGATAATCCTTTTCTAACTTAAGGGGTCCTTTCTAGATTTTTCAATCATGGTTAACAGCATATTTTTTAGAGCACTTTGCTTTGCCTAAAGATTATGTGGCACCCTTAAGGGGTTCTATTTTAGGCTTTAAATATATCAAAGCTACTATTCACCCTCCTCATCGAAAACTTACTCTTATAAAACTTTTCCATACATTTTTAAATCTTTTTATACTTGTTCTAATAACCATCTTTTTGCCTAACTTTATCCTTTCTCTATTTGGCTTAGTAGCCAAGCTTGGTTTATAGATAAGCTTAGCTTTTTTTCATGCTTATAGTGTTCAAATTTAGGCACATTTCTTGTGTTTGTAATACCCGTGCACTAGCTTACCACTAAAGAAAACCTTATTGGTTGAATGGTATATGCTAGCCAAACATAGTGATAAAGTAGTTCGGCCTCATGTAGGGTTGACTAGTGACAACCTTAGACCATAAATATCATAATAGAACTTTTACTTAGCAAGATTTTCCAATGCCAATAGTGCTAAATCAAAATGTCTTTAATACTTTTGATCTTTTCAACTTGCCATGCTCACATTGAGCATTTTAGACTGTGGACTACTATACTCGCCAATATTTTGCCATAGAGGTAGATATCAAGCTAACTTGCATTCTTGCTATGAAAATTACTGAGGCATCATAGAAGATAATAGATATGTATTATCAAGAATTCTTGCTTTTGAAAATTATTATGAAGTCACTTATAATTATCCACATAAGCAAGCTACTATACTAGATGCTAAAGAATTCCTTAAGAAAAAGATAAGCAATAATAATTCTTATCATGGAAGAAAATGATGGAAGGCATACCAATAAAATCCAAATATTGACCTCTTTATTACTCCTCCTTTTAAATCAAAATCAATCCAAATGTCAAATGCTTCTTTTGATATTGCAAAATACATTCCTATTGTGCATAAAAAAAGGGTGAACCAACCCTTAAAGTTACATGGCCTATCTATAACCTTATGCTAATGTGAACATCCATCATTAGGCAGAACTATTACCTATTACCCAAGCTATATATGAACAACTAAAGGCCTAAGAGTAATTACTTTTATTTTTTTTTACATTATTTTTTCTTGCTTTAATTATCTCTATGATCATTTGCAAGCATGGCTATAGTGGTTAAAATCTTAAATGTTTTGTTAGATTTAGTTATTCGAACAACTGGAAAGGCTAAATTAAAGTGTTTGAATGAGAAAATCAAAAACCTATTTGTTAAAGATAGTGCTAAGAGAGCCACTTTGATTCTAAAAAGCAGAAAGGATATTTGGCATCATTTTCATGCCAAAGAAACTATGGTGCCAACTAAGCCAGCTTGCAAAAAGAAGAGAACCATGACTCATAGTCGATTTAAAAGTCCTTCTATCCATTCTTGGACTAGTCAATCTTAGCAAACGCAATCCAATCCTTCTCATATACTACTTTAGTAGGTTAATCTTACTCCCTAAACCTTTATCTTGACCATTTTACTTATTTTGGATGTTATATCAAGGTGACGTAATAACCCCATCAACATTTTTCCAACAAGTATCATTTTAGTTAGTTAAATTTTCTTATATCTAGCTTGTACTTGATGACTATTATGTTGATAATTTTTTTTTATTTTTTAGGATAGTTAAAGTACTCCCATGTTAAGTGCTTCTTCTACTTTAGCAACAAACCTTTCAAATCCAATCTTTATCTTTAATAAAACTAAGTTTAATCCATCGACAACAAGCAACTGACACGATTTATCTTGCTAAAAGTCAGCTTCAATGGAAGAACTTCCTATTCAAACTATTATTAATGTCTCTCCAATTAGCATAGATCAAGAAAGCAATCAAAATGCCACAACCTTTTACACTACACTAGTTGGAGGCAATCCTATCTCAAAAATAGCCTAAGTTCTACATTTGATTGGTAATAACACTAATAAGAAGGACCTATTCTTGACTTACCAAAATTATGTTGGTGATGATATGCCCCTATTTATTTCCCCAGCCAAGCCATCTTTAGTGGAAAGAAAGTAAAACAAAGAAAAAGAAAAAGAAACTACTTTTAAGAAGGCCTTGTTAAAGCTTGATCCAATATTAGAATGAGATCTAGACCTTTTTTTGTAAAAATATGGATGCTGAACAAAAGATGGATGAGCTATTGCAATTTTTGCAAAATACTTTGCTAGTCGAGGATATCATTAGGGCTTTTATTGACAATATTATTAAAGCTTTGCTAAAAATGATTAAAGACTTAAACAAAGTAGTTAGCACTAAAAATTCCTTAGAGTGAACTAGAGATGAGTTGGCCAAATATTTCAAAAGTGGCTAGAAGAGAAAAGATGAATATACTACTAAGCATCAAGCATGCACTAAAGAAATAAGGACAAATGTTGTATACCAAATTAGCTGAAGCATAGGAGCTCAGGTTAAAACTAGAAGTTAACTACGAATCTTCAATAGATGCTAAATCAACACTTTTAGAAGAGGGCAAAGCAAAAATCAAAGAAGTTAAAATGGTAAAATCTAGTTGGTGGATTTGTTAAGCCATACAAAAATGATGGGAATCAGCTATGGTTTAATGGCAGAGTTTAAAATCCCCTTTTAATTTAGCTAAAAGATAATCTAGCTCTTGTAATCTCTATTGTAAACTAAATCACTCTTCATTTTAAACATATGCATTTTTCCTTAATTGTTATCCATGTTGTTACTTTAATCTTTCATACATGCTTGATTCATACAGCTTTAAGTATTTAACACTTATAATTTCAATTTAGCCATCTTCAACATTTTAAACATGGTAACTATTGCCATCAAAGCAATTGTTGATAAAAAAAATGGCCTTTCCCAATAAGGTGATCATTTTTTTGAAATTTGATTTGGCCATTAAATAGTATAACTTTCCACATAAGTTAGCCTGTAATGAATTTCTTGCACTTAATTTGTCTATTATAGTGCTCAGCTAACTTTTCTTTATTCATAATCAAAGAATCCAAGGCTTTCCACTGCACTTCATTTAAATTTTCTAATTTTACTATGATCATATGATGATAATCACTTGAATGCAATCTATTATGTTACTGAACCTTTAATAATTGCAAAGAGAATTCAACAAGAATTACAGCCTCATAGCCAAAAAAACTAACTTATAAGGAATTATAGCAGTAGCTCTCTTGGCTATATTTCTAATTGCCTATAATATTGAGTCCAATAGTGTATGCTAGTTTCTTGGATAATGCCTAATTTATTTCTTCATGAAACTAATTATCCATTTGTTGGCCACTTTAACTTAACTGTTAGGTTGTGCATAGTAAAAAGTAGAGGTTAGCATTTTTATTCTTCTGGATTCAACACATGCTTTTATTGTTATCTTATAAACAAAGTTGTATGATTAATTGTGGCGATCTTTGGTAAGCTAAACCTACACACTGCCAATATTCTCTGTATGGATCCATGTTCTTGACATTCTTTACGCTCTTTGGCATAAATTATACAATCATTAATCATCTATGACTAGTAGAGACCTTTATGCTCTAAGATCCACTTCATTTTCATTCTAGCTTAATAAGTTTGCATATGCCTTCATGGACCTTAGTTAAAGCTATTGTAGCTTCTTTATCCCATAAGCACTTTAGTAATTAGCCTTAAATCCTTTCTTATACAACTCGTTATTTAAAAGCACAAATTTTAAAGCTTTCATTTTCAGGGCTCGATCAGCGCTTATTGATGGGTTAGTCAAATAATTAATTAATGGTGTTCTTGAATTGACATATTCATTATGATTTACGGTGTACAAGATTTCTTGCATTTCTATTAATTCAAGGTAATGATAGCAAGTGGTCATTCTAGCAAGCATCATAGGCTAACTTTATAGCATGAAGTATTTTAGGCTAAAATGTTAACTTTCTCATTCTCTATTTTTGAGACATATCTTATAACTATGCCATTGAACTCAATTAATAATTTGGCAACAACAGTTAAGTATCTAGCTATACTAGGATTCATACATTTAAACTCTTTAGTTAGCTATTTTATAATTAATTACAAATCAAGGTATATCTTAATGTTATGAGCTCCTTGTTCTATCAATAGCTTTAAATCAACAATAAGTGTTTCACATTCAGCTTCACTATTCAAGCATTTCATGACAAAGAGAATTTAGCTAGCTTCTTACATGGTGTTATAACTAGCAATCCTACTCTATCAACTTTTTTATAGTATGATGCATCAAAATATAATTTTTGGTATCCAATTCTAACGAGATTGATTAGTTTGGACTTATGATCCATCACTAAGTTAGCTAGCACTTGTCTCTTAATAACCCTTATAAGGTAGTATTGTAGTGCAAATTCAGTTAAACTTAAAGCCTATTTGCTTACTTGGTTGTGTATGATCGGGTGAGACAGGATATATTTTAGGATGCCTATTTTTGCTAGCACCTTTATAGTATTTAGCAATAACTAGTACCTAAATTTCATATAAGAATAATATAAAGAAAGGAATAACTTTTCCATTGTTGAATATTTTTATTCAGTTACATTCACTATTTTTGAAAGGTGCTGAATAGCTTTTTCCTTGCTTTGAGCATCTTCTTGAGTTAAAAAACATCCTATTACGTCATCAGAGGCTAAGACATATAACTTAAGGGGATGACTTGGTAAATAAGCTATCATTATTAGAGGATATATCAAGTATGTTTTTATATCTTCAAGTAGTACTTGATATTCTTCTTTTCATATGAATTGTTTGGCTCCTTTGAACTTCAATAAAGGTAAGAATACCCTAGTCTACCTGGACAAATTTGATATGAATCTTTTTCTCAAGAAAGTCACCTTTTCAAGGAAGCATTGCAACTTTTTTTTACTAGTAAGGGCCATAGTTTCAATCATGGCCTTAGCTTTGTTTTTATCTACTTCAATATCTTTCTAGTGGACTAAAAAACCCAAAAAGTTTCTTGTAAAAATGCCAAAAGCATATTTGAGTGGATTTATTTTTAGGTTATCATTCTGCATTGGGTCAAATGCTTCCTTTAAGTTTTCTAGATGTTGTTTATAGGAAAATCCTTTAATGATCATATCATCTATAGACTTACCAATTATATCATGAAAAATTATGTTCATCACTTGTTGTTATATAGCTCCAGCATTTTTAAACCAAATAGCATTACTAACTACTCGTAAGCTCCTATTGCCCTTAAACAAAAGAAAGCTATTTTCAACATGTCATTTTCGACTATAAATACCTATTTATAACCATCATTGCCATCTATCAATCTAACCATTGCATGGTTGGATGTCACATCTACAAGGATGCATATGATTGATATTAAGTACTCATTTTTTTAGTTTGCCATGATTCAAATCTCTAAAATCAATATGCATTTTTAACTCACTATTCTTCTTTATAACTAAAACCATGTTAAATAACCATTTTGTATAGCTTGTAATTCATATGAACTTAGCTTCTAGTAATATTTCTATTCCTTCCTTGATTTTTGGTATAACTTCAGACATGAAACATTGTAAAGGTTGTTTTGTGGCCTATAACCTTCTTTAACGATAATTTTTGCTCTACCAATTCTGGATTGAACCCTAGCATTTTATCATAATTTTATGCAAAATAATCTTCTTATTATTTGAAAATGTCAATTACTTGTTGTTTGATGTCCTTTGGTAATGTGGCACTAATAAATGTTAGCTTAGGGTCTTCATCTATTCCTATATTAATTTCTTACAGGATATCTTACATCTCCACCTTTTTGGTGTCTTCTTTAATTGGTGATTCTAGTAACTAAAAAGGAATATCATCATAGATATAATCTGGGACTTGGGGTTGTGCTTGCTCAGCAATATAAGCCTACAACTAATCAAAATGTTCACGAAATTCTTTCAATGATTTTGTAGGTCAATCCCTTTCCTTCAATCTTTAAGATAACTTTAAAGGTAGATGCATCCATGATAAATATCTCTACCATTGATGGATTTATACATTGGTTTATATGTAGTGATTTCACATTGGGGTTATAAATTTTAAACTCAATATGACATTATTGAACATAACACTGGCTATCATCAACCTTTTTAAATTTAACTATGCCATTTTCTTTCCAAATGAGCATTTTTTAATGCAATGTGGAAAGCACAACTTTTACAATCTGAATTTAGACTTGACCAAATAAGATATTATAGTTGGCCTTTGATGGCACCACCATAAATAAGGGAAGCCCAATTATTGACCCTATTTTTAATTAAACATCACCATCCTTTATGAGTTAAAGATCCCCTATTAAAATTCTTTAATGCATTATTAGATGGCATTATATCCTTTAGCTACTTTCCTAATTAAACAAATATAAACTGGGGCATTAGATTGACTGTAGCTCTTCCATTTACTAGTACTCAATTTATGGGTTGGCCATTTATATATGCCTTTTATATGCAAAGGCCACAAGTGCTTCCCCATTTGCTTGGTCACTCACTTAGATTTGGTATTTCTATCTTATCAAATTCAACCACCACTGTTAGAACTTCATTGTCAAAATCCTCTTAAAAATCTATTAAGCTAATGACTACAAAAGAAGAAGGCAATATGGTTAACACATTAGCATCTAAGTGCATTTTCTATCCACAAGTTTTAAATTATTATTCAAGGGATTGCTTTCCATCCTCTTTTAGCTTTATGGCATTAGTTTCCCCAGGTCAAAAAACATTTTGCATTTTTTTTGTCTCACCTCCTGTAAGTAACTTATTATTGCATCCTTCTTTTCTAGGTTTTACTTGGAAGGGATCTCTCATATTGAAAGTTATATTTCTAGCTTTTTCTTTCTTTAGGTTCAATTCTCCAAACTCATTCATTTTTGTCTCAAGGTTCATTCCAAACCCATTCTCCTTCAAGATAATCTCCTCTTGGCTTCTAAGTGCTAATATGGATTCTAGCATATCTCCCTTGTTAATCTTCTCTTGCATCAATTTACATGACTATTTCTCTTTTCAAGTTTTCTTCTTTTAGTTTGTTAGAGCCAATCTTTATCCTAACCCTAGATAGCTCGTAACATAGTTAATGGAAAATTAACTTTTGCTTACTTTTTTCTAGTTTTTCCATTTTCATGGAAGTTATTCTTTTATCATTGACTAGCTTTTGTACTTTTTGACTAGTATGATCCTTCAATTGCTTTTCATACATGATAACTTTTAGTTCATAATAATATCTCTCACAACGTGGGCACATTTTTAGCATTTTTCCTTTACACTAGATCCCTTTTATGAAATCTAAATTGGATTCACCTTCCATTAGGTAAGCTTTGGGAAAATGGGGAGCATCTAATAAGTCATCATTCATAGTAAGTTATCTTATGTCTATGTCAAAAAGATTAAACTCATCTATCATGTAATTTAATCTTATAGGAAAGGAATCTTTGTCCACTAGTATTTCTTTCTCTTTTCCTTTGTCATTGAATCTTAATCTCCCTTGCTTGATGGAATTCTTGACCATTTCCCTGAAATGAACATAATTATTAGTGTCATGGCTAAACATATTATGGTGCTTACAATACTTTCTATCTTTTATCTTTTCCTTTGATAGAATTCTATGACCTTCAAACAACTTCATTTGTTTGTTATCTAAGAGAATGTCAAAATTTTGATTGGCCTTAATTATATCAAATGAATATATTTTCTTACTAATATGGTGCATTTTATCTTTTTTATCAGCATGTTTTAGTAATGAACAAGAATGCAAAGGGTTAAGTTTGAGTATAGCTAGATGTATCTCGTTGCCACTTTCGTCTTCAGTCTCTTTGTCAATATAAGCCACCTTTTCCTTTTTGAAATGCATTTAACACAGTCTTTTATTTTTCTCCCATTATAATTGCTTAATTGATTGTAATTTTTTAGCTAATTAAATCATTTCCATGTTATTTTGATTAATGAAAGACTTGCAAATATGATAGTCAAATCTACCAACTATTATTTTCATGATCTCACTTTCTATAATCTAAGTGAAGCATTTGCTCCTCATTGGCAAAATCTAAACAAGTACTTATCAACCGACTTGGTTAGTTTCTTTCTAACATTGAACAAATCAGCTAAACCTAATTTTATTTTCCCTTGACAGAACTGATCATGGAATAGTCTTTCCATTTAGGCCCAATAATGTATTAAATCAAGAGGTAAGCTTGAATACCATGAAAATGCTATCCAAGTCAAGGAAAAAGAAAAATATCTTAGTTGTAAGAACTCATTTGAGGTGAGTTCTTAACACTTGGCTGTAAACTTAGCAATATGTTCCACTGTTAATTGATTTTCTTCACCTAAAATGATAGTGAACTTTAGCACTTTGAAATATCTTTGTAGCTCAAGTTGATGGATCCATTCTAGTAAAGTGCCATGATAATTAAGGAATATACAGTGCCCTCAAGTTGGTTTAACAACTATTCAACCAAGACTTGTCAATTTGGTTTTTGGCCCTATGGTTAAAGACCTAGTCTATGTTAATTCATTTCTAGTATTTATGGATTTCAGTTAATATAATCCTTGCAATACTCCTTGCTTTCTCAATGTCCTTGTACTTGGTATCCTTGGTTATACAGTCCATGTTGAGCTGATCTTTTTAGTTATTCACTCTTACCTAGTATTCTAAGTTAGCCATTAGTAATGACTTTGAGTGATTCCGACTCCAATATCTTAAATTTGATTAGCTCCTTTTCAAAAAAAAAAAAATCTTTCATCATCTTGACCATTGCCTAATGATCCTACCACGTGCTTGAGTGGTTGTGTTGCCCTATTTTGATTAGTAATAGTTTCCTTGAGTATAAGTTTTAAGATAGTGAAAATTTGCTATGACAACATGTTGGCCATGTCATGATTGTTTTCATCCATTTGTTGCTAGAAAAATTGGAACATTTGGGATGTCACACCACAAGTTCTACCATCTATCAAGTCCCTTGAGTGTAAGTCAACTTTATCAACTTAACTATTTTAGCTATTGTAAGTGTTACTTTATTTTTTTCATCCATTTTTGACATGCCATAAGGCATTCTATGTAGAAGACCAATAGGGCCCCGCTATTAACTTTCCATGCATTATTTAGCTTATTATCATTTTTTATTATGGCTTTCTTGTTTATGATGGTTTTAGCAACCATTGTTTTGATTACTGGTGTTTAAAATTGGTTGGTCTTGGTTGAAATGGCTTTGCTTAGTGTTCTAAGCATCCATATTTTCTGTATTATTGACTAAAACCTTATATTGTTAACTATCCTTGGTATCCTTAACATATCCTTCCTAAAACAAGGGATTGTCATGGGGAAGACCAGAGCTAGATGGATTCATGTTACTAAGATATGGTGATGGTGTAGCCAAGCTTCCTGATTGTAATGTTTTATCACTTCACAACTACATAAAATGGTCAATGCAAACTACCTTTATCCCACTAGGTGTGTCCATTTGTTTTCTCCTAAAATAATAACCCTTTATTTACTTAATATATGTATATATAAAAAGTAAATATATATATGGGAAGTTATTATCACTGCAAACTTCAAACGTGAATTCTTCCATTATTTGGAATTAATTTGGATCCTCACACACCTAATTATTTGAACTTCACCCGTTAGGATTTTCACATTACAATTTAAGTTAAATTACACAGAATTTCCTCAAACAATAGATTTTGTGTAATTATTCCACTTATATTTTTAGTTTTAAGATGTGTTTGAAAACATTTAATTTAGTGCTTATCTAAGTAGATCAAAATTTAAAATTATATTTTATTTATTTGATTAGTTCACCTTTAAGTGAAAATTCACTTAGTATGTTTGTAAATACTAATTCAGCACTTAATTAAATAAATTAAAATTTAAAATTATATTTTATTTATTTGATTAGTTTGGTTAAACATTAAATTTAATGAGAATCTACTTAATTAATCCATTTAGTATCAATTATCCAACTAAATATATTCAGCAACTACTTCTATTTTAATAATATCTCCAACATTATCTCAATTTTTCATTTTTAATAGGGCATTGCTCATTGCACTGACGGAGAGTTTCAAATTTGCATGATTACATAGCACCATTGCAAAATGACATATAATTCCGCACAATTATTCGAAGCAACTTTTTCTATCTTGTTAAGGTAGAAACATTATCTCTAATTTTCTTTTATTATTACAATTATTAGATATATAATAAATGTCACATCATTTAAGGAATTTGGGTATAGAATTTTAAAATCATAGTAAGTATAATTTTGAAATTATACTATATTTTAATATTTTATGAAAAAAATTTAGTTTATTAACAAAAATTAGGGTTGAAAATAAGAAATTTTTCAAAATTTATAAATTTATTACTTAATTAATTTAGTGCTTAAATTTAGTCCTTATTTATATATATATATATATATATATATATATATATATATATATATATATATATATATATATATATATATATTATCTTACGTAGGAATTATATAGTGCATAAAATTTTTCAAATTATAATTAAAGAAAATTTAGAACCTATTCTAAATTTTAGTATTTTAGGATTAATTTGTCAAATTATTATTTAAATTTATAGATTAAATGTAATTATCTAAATGCTACAAGCTTAAAATTTAAGAAATTCAGGATTTAAATTCAATGCTAAACATTTCAATATTATCAAACTGTAATGTGCCCTCAAACTAATAATAATGTACAATTTAATCCCTTTTGTTATAATTTCATCAATTCAAGACTTAAAACAGATCGAATAATTTGTCAGCAACTAATTCTACTGCTTATTATGCCAAAATACATCAATCCCATTATTTTCAAACTAAAACTATATATTGTATAAAACTAATGTTTCTATTTATTTGTCATAATTTGTATTATTCACCTCTTTCACAAAGCAAATAATGGGAGATTATTGGATATTAATGTTATATAGGTATATGTCAAGTGAAAATTATATGATCTTTTTCTGTCTTCAAATTGAATGTGCGTTGAAGTAATACAGTAAATTTGTATGTAAATAATAATTTAAGAATGCATTGGTAAGTTTTAAAGTTCAATGAAACAAATTGTATAGAGGAATTCCTCAAATTTATAATTAATTATCTTTAATTATCATCTACATTTGGACTAATTTTCCTTTTAGTATAACAACCGGCTCATTCTTCTTGGCCTTTTGTCATTATTTTCAAAAAGAAGAAAAATATACATCTTTTGAGCGTGTTAACCACCTATCAATATGCCTACATCATTTCTAATTTGGAAATTCTCATATTCATTTTATTTATTTATTTTTACTTGTCTTTATATATATATATATATATATATATATGTTCCTGAAAATTTTCTAACACTATGCTATCTCTGAAACGTTTGGAAGCATTTTTGGTTAAATTAATATAGAATGAAATTATACTTTAAAATCTCATTAGATTATAGCTTCATTTCATATAACAAATAAACTAATTTATAATTTATTGACATGGTCAATAAGGTAAAAGCTAATCCTTAAATGTATATTGTATACTAACTTATTAAAAAAAAGCTTCCAATTTAATATGTTAGTTTAGATAACTTATAGCTTATAAGCTATACCTTTTCAATTTTTTTAAAATCTATTCTTATTTTTTATTTATTTATGATTTCATAAAAATATAATTAATTCCATTTTTATTATAAATAACAATACAAATAAAATTATATAAGTAAATAGATATGTAACCTCATAAAATATAATTAACTAAATATTAGATGCTATGCTTTTATTTTGATAATATTAATTATGTTAATATAATTTAATTATTAAATAAATATAAATTATTTAAATTTATTTATATATCTATTTCTATTTCTATATCTTTTATATTATTTTACAATTTTAACTAATTCAACAATTAATTTTATAAAATACTTCTCATACAATTAGCTAACTTATTTACTACCAGCTAGCTTATCAATTGTTAACTAATTTATCATTTACTTGCACGAAATAGAGCCATTATATAAAATTTTTTATTGATTTCTTTTGAAATCACTTTATAAGTTTAGCTTAACTCGCCATATTAGAATTTCACTTTTAGTCATCTTACATTACATTTGGAATCAAATGAGAATGGCAATAAGAATATGGGAATTGAATGTAATAATCATTTTATAATTATTCATGTGCAATAGCTAGTTCTTAATGCATATTTTGTCCTACCATTGTTATATATTGCTTTGAAAAGAAACTAGAATTGGGGATTTTAGAACCTGGAAAACTTGACTTATTCTTTTTTTCAAGAATAGTTTAATAATCAGGGATTGTAGAAAGTAGAAAATTTATAGTTAATTAGCTACCCCGATTGTGTTTTGGTGTTGTTTATGGCCATCAGCCTTCAATCAGAAAAGTTGTAGAAGTTTTGTAGGCGTGTCATTCTATTTTGGAAGTAAAATTGAATCAAGCCTTACGTAGGAGCTTCTGATATGCCATAGGAGTCACAGCTATGGTATTATACCATGCCGATATTTCTTTATTAAGTATAAGGAAACCTTATGACCATTTCTTGTTACAGCTATTGATCCATTCCTTAATTTGAAATTTTTTGTTGCAATTGCTAAAAAACATATTCCAGGGAAGATTTGAAAATTTTGATTGGTGAATTCAGTCAAGAAAATTTAATTGAAGTGAACGAATCCAGAACATTTTAGAAGGAGTTATTTGATGTAAGATTAATTCTTTCTTGGCTTATTAATTTGCAACAGAATTTTTTTTATGGTGCAATCAACTGGTGCTCATATTTCTTCTTGTGCCTTACTGGATCAAGAGAGAACATTTCTTGGAGTGTGTCTCAAATAAAATCATATTTTGGTTTATTTGGAGGGCAAGCATTATTGCATATACTGTATTTGGTGAAAGTGTTGAAATTTAATGATATATTTGGTCATAGTTTGTTTTGCATCTAGCAATCGTATAAGGAGTCCCTTCTCAACGTTCTAATTTTTGTTCTTACTTCTTATTATGGGTTTAGTTGATTTGTATATGGTGAAAGACTTATCCACTAACCCTCTTTGACTATATGCACAGGTACAAATTATTGGATTTAGTTGATCACCTTCATCAACGTGGCTTTTATCGATCTATTTTTTTAAGGTACTTCCTAGTTAATCATCAGTGTGCTCCCCAATTTAGTTGGATGCCAAGTTACATTAAATACACCCAGTTGCAAGTTTTATTGCCTGATTCTGATTTAGGTTCATTGCTATATAATGGAAGATAAAAATTCTTTAAAAAGATTTTTCTCCTGAAATTAAAATAATGGACCCAAGAATTAAACATGCTGCTCTTCTCTTGCCCCCCTCTACAATAATTCTTTTTCAGGGAACTACTGATTATTCTGTACCATCGAATTCCAGGTTAGTATAAGAAATTTGTGATTCCTTGACATTTGGAACATTAATTAAATTCATCTACAGCATTGAAGGAAATCACTATAGTTTATTGTAATATCAATTACTAGCTATATGAAACTTTTTCTAGAGCCTGATGATGAACTTCTAGTTATTGTCACATTAGAAGCTACTTATGCCATTGTAGGTTTTCTTTTCCTCTTTATGGTATATGTATTTTTTATGTGTGGGCAAAACACGGCGAAGGAATGGAATAAGTTAATCTTGAAAAAATAAAATTGAAATTTACTGGGCCAAGTTCTTAGGTTTCTTATCAAAATGCCAGCAGCTATCGTCTTGCGCCTTTAAATATTTATAAGTATTGGTTGTTTGCAGTAAACGGTTTGCTACTGCACTTGGGAAGGTGGGGGTGAAAGCTGAGCTGGTTCTGTATGACGGCAAATCCCATACAGATTTGTTTCTTCAAGTAACTGATAATTGTAGAATTCTTCCATCTTTGATTTTCTGTACTTGCTGACTTCATAATTGACAGTGATGCCGTGTAAAAGTCGAAGATCTCTCAATGAATTTTGCTTCAACTTTCACTTCTACTACACACTACACAGTTTGTAAATGAAAGAACATAATATATTTTGTAAAACAAGAAATGCACAGACTGGTACAGGCTGAGTTAATTTCCTAAGCTTATAGTTGACTGTGTCCGTGAAACATTACTTAGGTTAATTTGTAGTTTAATGATTGCAGTGATGATATCAAAAAGAGCTGCTCTCATGCTTTGCATAAGCTTCAGGATCATATCAGACTTCAAGGATTCATAACTTCATTTTCTTAATGTATATTTTATTATATCGTGTTTGATTTGGCATCAATATCCAGAGCTAAGATTTAAAAAATGGTTCGCGACTGCAATATTACCCGCAATATTGTGTTTTTAAACAAGACTGCATCCGTGATTTTCTACAATTTTAGATTATTATGGCTGTATTTTTCTGCATTTGTCCATATCGCAACGCAACTGCAACTGCAACCGCAACCATAACCGCAATTTAAATCCATGATCTAGAGTACTTGTCTCATTGTTGCATCTACACATTGAGTACTTAACGGCATAATTTGATATTTGTTTTATTGGTATATGTTGCAGGTTGTGATGCTTCTTTCCTGTGTTATGGCTTTCTTCGTAAATTACTTTGTATTTCTAAACAGAACTCTCAACTCGGCACTTACACAAGCAATTTGTGGTAATTTGAATGTCAGTATTGTTTTTGTTTTCTCTGTTCTGGAAGTGAGAGAAATGAAACAAGCCATTTGTGATCATTTATATGTGTTTCTATTAACTTCATTGATAACTTGGCACTTAAATGTTAAAATGAGATATAATTCTACCTTATTTTTTAACTTTATATTTGATTTGAAAAAAAGAGATAAACAAAATCATAAATGTGAATTTACAGATTGCGAAAATTATGAAGTTATTGGTCTGACTATGTATGTATGTCATTTACAAAAAACTATTTGATGTCACTGACATTCTTAACTGCAACAAGAGCTGACATGAAGTATATTGTCACTAAACTCATGTCTATTTATTTTATCGATTATCTACCATGAATTAATTTTATAACTTTGGCAGAATACCCTTTTGTTTTTTCTTTATTAAGCAAACACTTGTCAAGGTATGATGTCATTATAAAGCTTTATTAGGTGATGACTCTAAGTGGCAAGTTATTTATACTATGAATAGAAACATTAGTCTTTGTGTAGAATACCATTTTGCTTTTCTTGATTAGCCATCTGTTCTCTACTTCTAGACAGTTGGTGATGGAGGGTCATTATCTGGCTTTATTACTGCCAGAGGAATAAATTACATGGAATGTATAGAGATTATATATTGTACTTTCATTTGTTTTCTTTTATATTTCTTTTTGGTTCCAACATTTACTTTTCCTTTTTCATGACAGTCCATTTTTGTAATATATTTATGACGTTCATGTTTAATTGAACACTAATATCATTTTTCCTTTTTACTTCCAAACCTTTTATACCATTCAACAATGGTTTCTGCATATTGAGTTGAAACCTCCTGTTTAGATTGCTGAGCCTACAATTTCCCTTTTACTACAGTTCTTGATAGATATGAAGGCACCGTTGTGTGCTGATATTAGGCAATTTTTATTTTCATAAAGTTTTATAATTTATATATTTTGGTCTGCTTAGTGCTTTTGGAAAAATAGAGATGCCGTGAAATTTATGATGAATTTGTTTCCAAAACTATGAAGCTATATGTTAAAGTATGGTGGAAGATTTAAAGAATGGGTTAAGCTTGCAAATGGGTGTGTATGTTGCACAATTAACATTGTTTAGTTCAGGTACTAGAGCAGCTTGTATAGAGAAAGGGCAGGTAATATTAAAATAGGAGAAAATATGAGGTTTAGAGTCAATCTGAAACCACTTAGCATAACTATTTGCTTTCACTGAACCCAATTTTATTTGTGTGATAAACTGGTGTAGTAAGGACAAGTAACAATTTTGAATTCTATTCTTGATTACATGATATTCAAATAAGTGTAGTTTCTCTCCATATGCAGTCTCTAGTAATTTATTGCATTTTCTCTAGGGAGGAATAAGATTGGAAATAGTAGGTATTCATGCAAATTCTATCGAACGATCAATTATTTCATAAGTTTAATGTTGTATTTAAAAATAAAATAATTAATTTTATGAGAAATATTATATGGATTAGCATTAATCAATTATTGGAATATTTATTTAAGTAATTAGTTTTGTGTTTTAACGTTAAGCATAGAACAGATTGAGCTCTAGTTTAATATGTATGATCCATGATAGGTTGGATCATGCATAAGCCCATATGGGTAGAGGTCCCAACTTACAGCCCTTTAGTAGTCAGTAGTTTCCTATCACAAGTCTGACTATAAATAGAGAGATCAGGGTTATTATTTGGATACTGTGAAAAATAAGGATTCCCATTCTTTTAAAATTTTCTCTGTATTTTCTCTCTATCTGGATAACCTAAGGGGCGAAGTAGGTTGTAATTCTACTCATCATCATTCAGATCAGTCATAACTTCATCAAATTATGCTCCAGGTACGTTCATAATTTTATTATGATTAATTTCATATTTTTGTGATTTTAATTCATACTTCCAACATTTAAAACCTACTATTTCAGAAGTTTAATATAATTAACTATCAATCTAAATAAAACTACATTTCTTCAATATATGCTAATTTTATTTCTCTTCTCTGATCTGTTGTCTTGCACTAATAATTTCTGTGGGATGATGCATTTGGTGCCAAGAATACTAATATTATTTCAGACCTAGCCTTTAAAATCAGGGATTCAGATGATAGAAAAGAAACGAGCAAGAGGAATGTGTGCGATCAAGTAACAGGTTAATTGTGCAATCCCTACATCTAAAGTGTTAGTGTGAATATTTCATGCATGTGCTCATAATGGGTTACACTATGGATTGGGACGTGTTCATAACCTCCTATATGTGGTGGATTTGCCCTAGTTTGTTAAGTTATGTGAAATCATTTAAATTGATTGTTGTGTGTTGATTTAAGAAAATGTAGCCATATTGAGCTTAGGTATCAGGGGAGTTTGAGTTTTTGCAATGAATGATGCGATAAGCACAAATTTTCTAACTTGGTAGGTTTAAAAATATGTTATTATGCATTACGTTTATAATTTTGAGAGTTGATTTTATAATTTTTATAAATTATTAAGTGTTAGATAATTTTAAAAATTGTTTTTTTTAAATTGGTAGGCTTTTCGACGAAGAAGTTTATGGGAAATAGATATGTTTTTAAATGTTAGAAACTTTGAGGCCAAATTTTTCTAAAATTTCAGGCGGCTAAAGATCCGCTGGACGACTGTGAGAAAAATCAACCGGATGTGGTTTTCCGAGCCTCGATTCCCAACTGATTATCTAGCCATGGGAAATTCTGCAGGTAATCATGAAATCTGTGGGAAATTTGGGGGAAAAGTCACCCCAAATGAGATATATTCCGTATCAACATAAAAAAAATATCTTATTAAATAATTCTATACTATTAATATATATGATATACTGTTAATAAAAATTATTACATCTTAAATTTTATTATCAAAATTATAATTAAGAAAAATAATAAAAGCAAAAAAAATTTAATTTACTAAATGTTTTATGATATATATATTTTTACATAAAGAATAAAAAATCTTAATTTAATTTTTATAATTAAAAATACAACTATCAAAATATTTTCATATAGAAATACTCAAAATTAATATTATTTTATTTATATTAATAATAGACAATATTATAATCTATGAATAATATAAAGGATGAAGGTGTAAAAAGACCATTCTATGTTTGCATGATCCATTCCATCACTTTTGTAATGGAATAGGGAATACATCATTTGATAGATTGAATATTCCCTCCTATTCAATAGTTACTACCAAATAAACTTTATGGTCATTCTTTTCTTCAATCCTTATTCCATTCCTTCTAACTAAACACAATGTTAATGGGTCAAGTGTTGTGTAAATATCATATTAAATTTTTAAAAATACCTCCTTAGCATCGAGTCAAGTCTAGCAATTTACAATGTTCTAAACTTTTGATTAAAAAATTACTGTGCCTATCTAACATTTTAATTATTTTTAATATATCATGCATTTTGTTTGTAATGTTAAATTAATTAGTTCGAAAAAAATTAAAATAAGCAGAGAATGTTGTTATCAAGTGAATTCTACGATTGTTTAGAGTTTTAAAATTTAAAGTGATGTAATAATTGTTAAAACTATTAGATTAAATTTATTTTATTATATTTATTAAAAAATAATTATTATAATTAAATAATTTTAATTCAATAATTTCAAAAATTTTCACGTTATCTTAAATTTTAAAATTTTAAGGACACTGTAGGAACCAACTGTTATCAATCAATATACATGCATGTCTGGACTTGGAGCATGACGGGATTGCTTTCTGGCAGCATTTTTAACTCTTTGTAACTTTACAAGTTACAAGTCAAAGTCTACTATTAAACAAAAAGAATTATTATACAATTCAAACAAATCCATTTCTCCCAGTCTAGACTTTACAAGGATATGTCTTTTAAGTCCTCCACCCAGAGAACCATTTCTGACTCTTTCTTCTTCTGTTTTTCTTTTAATTTTATTCATTAACTTTTGCTGCAGTTTAAACTAAGCTTAATTCGATATTCCATTCCATTCTTCTAATTATGGTTGGTTGAATGCAGCGAAATGGAAAAAAATGGAAATGACTTCCAACTTTATTTGGAAAGTATGGTGAGCTAAGTTATTTTGTTATTCACAGTATGATCTTTTAATGCATCACTACAAAAAAAAAAAAAAAACCTTTATCAATGACAAAATTTGTCAGCATAGAAAGTTCAGTCATTGGTGAAAAAGTCATCGGAATAGGTTCATAGGTGAAGCTACCAACAACAATGACAATTTGTCGTTGAAAAAAGTTTAACTTTCAAAGACAACAAAGTCATCATAGAAAATATTTTCAAAATTAAAAAATTTTGAATTTTTTATTTTTATCGATGACATTTGTTGTTGCTATAAGTCCAATTAAAAAAATAAAAAAATTTCAAAACACTTTCAGTGACGAGATTGCCATCATTGAAAGTAAGACTTTCTTCAATGACAAAAAGTCATTGCTGAAAGTCAGACTTTTAGCAATGATACATTGTCATTGCAAAAAGTCTACTTTTAAGGACGATTTTTTTTCGTCACAAAAGTCTTACTTTTAGTGACAACAATGTCTTGTCACGACAATGTCATCACAAAAAATCTTACTTCCAGCGACGACAATCCCGACGTTGAAAGTGTTTTGAATTTTTTTTAAATTTAAATTGAAATTGAAGTTATAATTAAATGTAAGTCAAATAATATATTACATTTAACAATATAATCTAAAATATTCTTTATTTCAATTCAATTGAATTATATTTATCTTTTTTAAATTAATTTTAATTTAATGTAAATTGAACAATTGCAATACACCAATAATACTAATAATAAATAAAAAGGTAACCATTAATTTTAAATATTTTTTATATTTAACACTAAATAAATAAAATAATTTTTCATCATTTTAATATTTTATAATTCTATTTTTCAAAAAATTGGCAAATTTTAAGAGGCTTGAAAGTAAATAACACCAAGTTAATATCCAAAAGATTGTACTATTAGTAGATTGATTTTAAAAAATATTTTACCATACATTTAATGTTAATTTCATAAATTATTCATTAATGTAATGTTATTGTAATTTTAGCTTCTAGAATTATGTACATAACATATATTTTCTAAAAAAATTAAAAATTGTTTCTTTTCATTATTTTCAAAAATTATTTCCTTATTTTGAAAAATTATTTTTTAATAAAAAAATTAGATTAAAGGGTGGTTGAAATTGTAAATAAAAAATAATTCACTTAATTACAAAATTAACATTGAAAATAACAAAATAAAATTTAAAAAGTAATTAAATATTATTTATTTTGATTCTATTTAGGATCTAGCTTTAAAAAATAATTTTGACAAATAGATTTTAAAAATAGATCAATTACAAATTTTATTATTTGACAAAAACATGTGGGCTCAAGTTTAATTGACTTTTTTTATTGTTTGGTGTAAATAATATAATTTGGATTATTAGGTTTTGATTTCAATTTTAATTAAAAAAAGATTATATTATTAGAACTATGTATTTTCTAAACTATGTTTACATAATTATTCTAATTTCTTATGTTAGATTACTTCAATGAAACTAATAATTATGAAATCTCCTAAATTACACCATAAATTTTAGATTTTGTAAATAAAATATCATAAGAACTCTAACTTATATTAATCTAACTAAATAATCCATACATATATTGTATAATACAAAGTTATAATTTAAGGAATACATAATAATAACAAAAATTATATTTATAAATTTCATGCTTAAACAAATTTTGCATAAATACATTTAATATTTACAACATATAAAACTAAACAAGATAGAGTTTCATATCAAAGTAAATATACCATCTACTCCATTAATTCATTGCAAACTATTCATCCCATATATTACATATTACAATAAAAATATTATAAAATTTAATTCATATACCTCAATGGTAAAAATTTATTGATCAAATATACTTTAAATGCTTCCCATGAATAATGATGAATAACAACAATAACTAACAAATCAAAATTACAAATATAAAAAATTAGTACACATAAAAATATATATAAATTATAAATATACTAAATTGTAAAGAACTTTATAAGAGAAACTTATCTTAAATCCACTGCTTTTTCCTTGCAACCACGTGAAATCAAAGTTGAAAGACACCACTAGCATATATATAGATAGACTCTTCAGCGACAATTGAGAATTTTATCGTCGTTGAAGATTCGTCAATAAAACATCGGACCTTTCAGCAACAACAATGTCATTGCTAAAGGTCTGTCTAAGAAATTGACCTAGACCTTCAGCGACGAGAAAAGTCATCACTGAATGCTAAACCTTTGAGTGATAACATCTATCGTTGCTGAAGATCTAGGCAAATTTTCCAAACAGACCTTTAGCGATGACAATGTTATCATTGAAAGATTTAACTTTCAGCGATGACTTTTGTCGTTGGTGAAAGTCTATCTCGGAAATTGGCCTAGACATCTATCGTCGCTAAAAGGTTTAGCTTTTAACAAACTGAAGGTCTGGGTCAATTTCCTACCGAATTTTCCCAAACATTTAACGATGACATCTATTGTCACTAAAGGTAGCCAACCTTCAGTAACGACAAATGTTATCGTTAAAGAGTATATCTTCTTGCCCAATTTTTTTCCAACTCTTTAGCAACGACATTGTTGTCGCTAAAAAATTTATTTTTCCATCATTTTTTTGGAGTCTCTACAAATGTCATTTTAGGTATCACCTTAAAAATCTTATAAAAAGATATGGATAAAAGAAAATTGAATTTTTTAAAAGTATTTAAGGATCTTAAAAGGCTAGCATCAAGAATATTAAAAATTTATATTATTATCTTCCTCTAAAACTCTCCCAAAAGTAAATTTTTCTCACAAAACAACCTTTATAAAAATTCATGACAAAGAATATTTTTGCAATATCTTCCATTTTTCATACTTTATTATACTAATTTATTTTATAAAATTTAATATATTTTAATTATTTAATTTTTTCCCTTTTAAAAAAATAAAAATTCATAATTTACTAATAAACCATATTTAATATTTATTTTAAATTTTTTATAATTTTTTTATTCAAATATATTTTCTATTCTTAATGAATTGTTGATATATATCCATATTGTAAATCATTATAGTACTTTTATGTATTTACCTAATATTATTATAATTAAAATGTTCTTATGAGCATATATTTTATATTTTTATCACTTTTGTAATAAAATTAATTTAATTTATGATAAACATATATTTAACTTTTATATTATAAATATATTTTTCAAATATTTTATTTACAATACTACTCTTTTGTACTATTAGTTAAATTTAATATTTATTGCAATAGATTTCTCTCTATCTTTTAAATTATATTAAACTTTAAATTATTAATTTTATAGCTTCACTAATATTCTTATCAGCAAATATTCTGAACATATCAAATTTAGAATCATTTTTAGGTAAAATATTTGTGTAATGCAAAATAATTATTTTTTATTTGAATATATTTTGTATTCTTAATGAATTATTTATATATGTTCATCTTATGAATTGTTATAATGATCATGCATAATAAGTCACAATGTATTTTTAGTAAAAAGAATGACAATTATACTTTCAAATTAATTTTAAAATATGAAGATTCAACAAGATTAAACATTTGATTTTTCAAGCTTTAAATTTTTTATTTAATTACTAATTTCAATATCTTATATTAAAATTTTAGAGCAGACTACAATGCAAGGTGGTGCACCACTGCTTTAAGAGATGGACAATTACGATTTGTTAACAATATGTGAATGATGAAGGAAACCTAAAGCAAAATATTTGAACAATGGCCCCAAGAGAAATGATAAATTATAAGGATAGATTTGGACTTCATCAAGTTTGTAGCCTAACTAAAGTGAAGAAGTAAGGAAAAAGGATCAATGATCAATGGTGAAGACTTATTGGTGGTGATGGCTAGGTTATGGGATGGTCAGTGGAAGTAGGAAGGGAGGATGGGGAGGAAAATCCCCATTGTCATAATGCTGATTATGCTAGATTTCTATAAGGCGATGTTAGAGATTTGCATCACTGCAACAAGGAAGACAAGTAAGAACTACTTTAAGCATTTTGTTCTGCATAATTGCATTCTATTTGAGTTGGAATTGTTGTAATTAGAAGGATTTTAAGCTATCGATAGTGTTCTATGTTATTGTATACTTGATATGCAAAGATTTTTGCTTTGCTTGATGTCATCTTTATAAATGGTGGTATTTATTCTCTATAGTTTGCAATGTCAAATGCTTATTGCAAGGTTTCATAATCTGTAGAAGGTTGAAATAGAGTTTTGTATTTAGAAATTTCAAAAGGTGAAGCTAGAAAAGTTTCCTTCAATGTCTAATCTTTGTCTATTGGAGGCATCTAGGTAATGAAAGTTAAAGAATGGTTGCATTCTATATGTATGTCTATTGGAATATGAATAAAACCTCCTTGACTTCTTAGTGGCATCAACTTATGCCTATAACTATTCGTATGTTAAGTATTCTAAAAGCTATGTAATGGTACCTAAACAAAGATAATTGATTCTATAGGAATCTTGCATACATCTTTTGAATCCAGTAACTATGTTAAAACTTTAGTATGATCGGAAGTCAAAGTATCTTACTTTTTAGTTCAGTTGTTCTATGTTTACTATTTTGATTATTTCCTAACTACTATCAATATGGATAATAATGGTGGTTGTATAATTTATAGATGGTTAAGGTTTATGAATGAATTTTTGGAGATGAAAATAATAAGAACATTAATATGGTAGAGATGGAGTGAAAAGTTAAGTATGTTCATAGTGACGTAGGTTGACAAATGAAATTATAGCTAACTCCTGAGATATGTTTCATAGAAGATGAATTATTAGAGAAAGGAAGTAAAGTACAAATAAATATTTGTCTAGCTTTGTCTTATTCATGCTTAAGATGCATGGTGCCATATGTTTTTCACTTTTGTGTAGGAATTTTATGATACACTACCTGTATTAAATTTTTTCTTAAATAATTTCTTCAGCCCCCACTACTTGGGTCTTGACGGTTCAATTACATTTCTATAGTAACTGATGATGGAATTGTTGACAAACATGTTTCCAACATAGGTGGTTTTGCAATGTATGCAATATCAACTAGACACATAAGTACTATATTGTAGTTTACAATGATCTTATTTGGTTATCCCCATATTTTCATATTGCCCTTCTAGGTTGAAGTGCATTGTCTAATTTTTAATAGGAATCACATTTGACTTGCACTAAGCATTATTTTTTTCTTCTCCATGGATATTGAAATTATTTAATAATCTTTTTTGACGCATGATAGAATTATTTTTCCTTTTTCTTATGATTCATTTCTATTATTGTGTGGTAGGAAGAACCAATGCCCAATAATTTGAAATATAGTATCCTTACAATGCGAGTTCCAAGAGCTTGCCCTGCTCCATGCTAACTCTAACATTACATTAGCAGGTAATATTATTTTTTTACTTGTAAGTAGTTATTTATTGTACTTGTATACAAAATTGTCTTATTTTCTATATAGAAAATGATTTGAACTATGAGTGACAATCATTCTTCTTTTATTATGATTGAATAATAACCATCATATTATTCTCCAGATGGATTGCATCTAACTTAGGTTGTGTGTTGCATATTAGGAACTCATGGTAGCGTTAATTTTGTTAAATGTTCACATGGAAAGCTTGAAAATAAAAGATGAGAAAGTATCTAATTAAAACTTATAAAATTTTGACTTAATAGTGAGAGTTGTGAGGCTTACAAATCACAACCAATTTACAAAAGCTCATGAGTTTATTCATATTTCCTGTCCTATTGTGATGGATAGTTATTGGTGCTTAATTTGAATGTATTGACAATCTATATTTTTCTTCAAGACTATAATTTCTTTCAGAATTTTATGGATCTTGCTTCCTTTGAGGGAAAAAAGGGAAATTGGAAGAATGTCTCTGTTACTATTATCACTTGCATTTAATGGTAAGTAGTTAAGGATCAAAAAGCTCCAAGAAAAACTAGTTACTACAAATATTTAGTAAGATGTTCTTTATGGATTGAATTCCACTTTCTCTACAATTTGCTCGTATGGAAAACCATAAGTTGGATACTATTCTAGTATGTTGCCTAAATTAAGTTATTTGCTTAAAGCTTTGTAGTGAAATCATAAATATAGTTTGTTGTTCTGAGACATGGTTAGATTCTAGTAAGAGGTCTTTGTTTCTAATAAAAAAGGTTGACAACTTCTAGTTGTTAACATGTAAATGTGTCTATTCTTTTAATCTGCATGCAATGGCATAGTGGAAGACAGATGGCATACTCTTAATCTAATATGGTATTATATATGGAAGGTGATCCATAATTTAGCTTAAGGTATATGTAATGTCCCAAATTTTTAATTCTATTATTTGAATCTATAAATTTTGAGGTTGTAGAAACGAAGAGCACGTTTGAATTAGCTTGGTGGGTGAAAATTAAGTTGAAAGGAATTAAGTGTAAAGGTAATCGAAATTCTGAAGGAAAAAGGATAGTAGGAAAAGAATTAATTTCCCTAAACAGTATAAATGATCAGAGAAGGTTAGAAAATCCTAAAAAGGGAAGTTGTCTAAGTCTGACAGTGTAAGGAATTTTAAACAGACAGAGACCCTATGGACCAAATTGCAAAAGTATAAAATCAAGTGTGGTTAAAGTGGAGATAACCAAGATTTTGGGTGTAATATGTGATTTTATTTAGTGTGGCCAATAGACACATGACAAGTGTCCTTGTTAGAAGAAAATGGACAAGTGTCCTTATTTGAAGAAATGGCAAGAATAGCCTTACTATTGGTGAAAAAGGACTAAATTACCCTTAAAATTGTCAAAAATGGCAAGAATACCCTTGAAGCTTCATGAAAAGTCTTCCTCCTTCTCCTTTCTTCTCAAAAGTTGTGGAAGACTCCATTAAAGCACCAAAAACGTGTAGGAGAGAGAAGGAAGAGAGAGAAAGTTTCTTTTGGCTTTTTCACCTAAAAATAGTGAGATTTAGGCTTGGGGGTAGAAGGGAAAGTTGCTCTTCTCATCAAGCTCTATCCATTGGTGTGTTTAGATTGAAGAAAAGCTCAAGTTTGATTAAGTTTGGTGAGCTCTAAGTGAGGATTTTCAAGTTGCAGCAAGAGGTAAAATTGTTCTCCTCTAAAAGCTCTTTATTGTGCTCTTTTTAGTTTTCTTGAAATCTTGATGTTGGTGTGGCCAAAGGTGGTTGACCATGGAATTTTGGATGATTTGAACATGTTTAATGGTATTTTAGATGTTGTTATGTTGATCTATGGTTTTGGTTTAGTGTAAAAATAGCAAGAAACCATGATGTACACAGTCTAGGATTTTAGAGGCATAATGGTGCATGTGTGGATTTGGCATGATTTATTTGGAATTTGGTTAAATTGATAAAATTAGGATGATTCTTATGAGTTATGAAGCCTATGGAAGATGAAATTATGAGTTATGAAAGTGTGTATGAAACTTCCCTTTTGAGAAGCCAAGGGGAAAAGGAGGTTTAGCCATGTAAATTGTGTTTTTGGAAGATCAGTAATGTACATAGGGTAGAACACGGCCCATGTTGTACCCCATGTTCTGTACACGGGGGTAGAACATGGCCCATGTTGTACCCCGTGTTCTTTTACGAAGGCAGATCAATAATGTACATGGGGTAGAACACGGCCCATGTTGTACCCCATGTTCTGAACATGGGGTAGAACACGGCCCATGTTCACCCCTGTGTTCTTTGTTAAGTGAACATTTTGGCTTTAATTCTTCACGTTTTGCATGGTTTTACTTCCGAATCCTTTTCTAATGTTCATATGTGTCATTTCAAGGCCTGAAAACAAGATATAGAGCATCTAAGTATGCATTTATTTAAGTGGAGGAAGTAAAGAGTACATGAGGTTTAAGGAAAGTGATGATGTTCTAATAAGAACTATGATGTGTATTTGTATAGACTAAGGAGTGACAACTTGGAAAGGCAAGAGGAAGTGTAAAGAAGTTATTAAGTGAGGGCAAAAGAAACATCACTATTGGAAGCTTATAAAAGGTAGCTAACTTTATCCTTAAGCTCTGTTTTCTATTTACATGATTTTCAGTATATTTTGTCATTATATGAAATGTGTATGAAATAGCTGTGTGCACACCCCTGGAAGACAGTCAAATACTGTGTGTGTAAGGCCTATGGCCCGAGTTATCCCCGGGATGGTAATGAAATTGTTGTGTGCGGTACCTATGGCCAAACACCTCGGGAAGACAGTGTGATACTGTGTTAGGCCTTTGGCTCGAGTACCCCGGGAAGACAGTGAATTGTTGTATGAGGCCTAGGTACGATTATCTGTAATGGCCATCTAGATAATTATATGAGTCCTTGAATGGGCTTGTGGATTGCTAAGTGATGCACATTTCTTACAATGGTACGGAATGAGATGATAAATGATTAATCATTTTTGAAACGTGTGTTTTATTTGCTTAAGGATCTGGAATGGCTTGATATGTTTTCGTGGTAATAGCTAGCTACTGGGAAACTCTGTTTCTTATGTTTTCGTATTATTACTAACCATTTCAGGTGATGCTTCTAAAGGCCCTCTTGGCAAAGGAGAATAGAGATTTGAAGATGTATTAAGAATGATTGTATAGTTGTTAATTTTGTAAGTGATGGATGTAAAGTTGAACTTGTTGTATAATTACATAACCCTTACCTATATTATTTGAGATGCAGAATATTCGTGGTATTGTGAGCTAGCTTAAAGTAGAAGGCAAATTAGTATGCAATAATTATCTATTAAATGAGGATTAAGGTGTTAATAAGTAAGAGGGTTACAGTATAGACCTCGGAGTTAAGTTTTATCTATCTATTAGTAAGTAAAGTATGATCAAACATAATGGTTTAGGGTATAAATAGTGCACATATCCATGGTTGGTTACACCAAACCCAAAATAAATTGATAAGTTATGGTGTAACACTGTTGGGGTTATGAAATCCTAATCCAATCAAAAACTGCTGATAAATAACATCGTGTTTGAATCAGTAGAAATCTTAGGCCGAATGATTGTATTTTGTAGGCTTCATTACACTTACAATGCAAGATGTTGATGAATTTTTATTGAATTTGCAGTGAATTTGTTGAGGAAGTCCGGTATGGCAATAAACCAAAAGTTTCATTGCGAAGGCAGTGTGGAGTTAACAATTTCAACATCAGGGGTAATTTGTGGGCAGGACCAACTATTAGTGATTGTTAAAATATGCAGAACATATTAATTGTTTATACGCCTGGCATGAGGTGCATCACATTTAGCCGATTTGGTTCAAGGAAGAGAGTTCTAAGTGTTGAAAGGAGACTTGTAGGGGTTACGTCCAAAGCAAAGCTATCGAGTTGGAAGAGGTGATATGCAGTAGTCCCCGCAAATTGGAATCCACTATCAAAGCAAGCACTAGGAAGTGAGGTTTCAGGGCCGTGATTGCTAGCTATGGGCTGTTTTGCTTCCAGAAGTGGTACTTGATAGTATGTGTTATTAGTGGACCTGTTCTATTACGTTGGCTGGATTTGTATTTGTCGACCGGCCCTACACATTATGTGCCGGAAATGTGGACTTCATTTCTGCCGGCGAGGCAACTACGGCTATTGTAATGCAGCAATGCAAGTAAGTCCAAATTGATGCGTAAAAGGCCTAACTAAACTGATTGGGTTAACAAGGCCAATAGTAGCCTGCTTTATGTATTGAGTCGATCAGCCAGGTCATTTCCAAGATACGTTGTCAAATTGAGATGGGTCCGTCCGTTTTAGGAGAATAATTATGTGGGGCTCCAGTATGGGCCGGTACCCAAGTTATGTGGTAGATACCCTTCCACCAAACCCATGGCAAAAATGTCACGGCCTAGTAGGAAGAGGGAATGTTCATGACTTTTGTTACACGTGTCATCCTATGCAAAATGACTTTTCCTGTGTTTGGACACATATTTTAGCTTGTATTTGACGAATTTTCCTCATTTTTTTATATATTTTTTTAAAATTTATTTACTTGTGGAACAATTGAAGTAGTTCTGTGTAATATACAATAAAATTCTTCACTACAGCAATATTTCAAATATGTTTGCGAAGATTTAATATAATGAAATTGATTCACCTTGACATATAATTTAGTTTTATCCGTTATCACTTCGCATTATTTTTCTATCTTTATTTTTAATTATGCATAATTTTTTGCGTTTCTTATATTGGAGCTATCACTTGTCACTCATACATCAATATAATTAAATAGTGTTAACTTAATATATAATTTTTAAAGCACAACTAACCTTTCAATAAAACAAAATTTTACAATGCAAATTAATTTAAAATTAAATGTAGTAACTGTATGTTTTGTCTTTTCATCAACATGGGAATCGTGAAAAAAAAATTCATTTAATTTTTTTAGAGTTTATCAATGTTACCCTCATTTTGATATTCACGTGTCAAATTACATACATATTCATCACAATTTTGTTAATATTCTACAAATTATATACAATGCTTCTTCTTACGTCTGCTTCGTTATGTATTTTTATATTTTATTCTCTTTGTGTTCAAAATCCGTGTAAATATGATCCAATATTAAAAATATGACGATCATATCCTTATATCATTCAAATAACTTAAGTTGTTGACAAATTTCAATTAAATAAATTGTCTTGCAAATAATATAATATATATTATTTTATACATCACTTATTGTTTTCCCTTTTTAATTTGCTCATTTCCACACCGTCCCTTTATCATTTGCACAACCATTGATTTGAGCTCACACTCGAAGTCATTTTCTGGTAATATATCATGCTACCTAACTAATTAAATAATTCAAAGCTAAGTATACAAATTATTAAAGAAATAATTAATTGCATATTGCAATTTTAAAAATCAATAGTTAAAAATTTATATTAAAACTATTCATTTAAATTATCTTAAGCTTTGGCCTTTATACATATTACGACTACTGTATCTGAAGTCAATACCTGAACTACAATTTTGTAAAGTCTTAATAGTGCATACAGCATGCTTCCTCTTTTTGGTTATTCTATTATATAATTTTAATTTTTCCCCTTATCCCTGATATTTAAAGTTCTGGTGTATCATAATTTTTTTGCGAAATATATTGTAACAATATTTTTAACAACTTCAAGATTTTTTCTCTGCACTATGAATTTGATATATATTATGCTTTTAACTCTTATTACTTTATAACCTTCATATAATTTTTTCCTTATTTATTTGAAATTTTACCTTTTTTATATGGACTCTTATTATTCAAAATTTAGAGACTAGAATTAATAAATAGTAGAAGTGCAGTACAGATATTTTGCTATCATACAATATTTTGTATGTGGTGAAATCCATGACAGAAAGTATTACATCAATTAATTATTCGCACATTCTATTTATTTATTTACACGCTGCCAATATTGTCATCATAGTAGTTTTTAATTACTAATTAAACGAAACTAAATATCCATCAATTATAATTTTTATATAAATCGTTAGGATCATTCGTTTGATGGTAACCACATGGTAACCAAAAATAAATTTAGCATCGTGACATAAAGATTATTAAACTGATTATACTTAATTACTTCATCGTACAAACAAAAGAATAATATATAGTTACTGCTAGTATCTAAGAATCATTGAGTTCACAATGCCTGGAAATTTGTCGTGGACATCGAAAAATTTATTCAACAGAATCCGTAGGAAATTTTAACCGTATTGACAACCAGCTTCGTACATATCTTAGCAATTAGTTCATTCAACCGTTTGTAATTTAATGGTATTAACTAATATCACCAGATAAAAATATTAATTACTGGAATAATGACATTACGCACAAATAGATATGTATGGTTATCTCTTCATATGTAAGATAACAAATCACGAGATGAATAAGTTTAAATAATTTATTTCACCGTATTTGCCCACCTTAGTAATATTGCCGCCTTTATTTCTTTTTATCGTATTCAATTTTCTAATAAAATATTTACCATTGCAAATTATTATTCATTCAATTTTAATTACGGAAGTGCAGAAGTATATTGTTGTGTATTGTAATATTTTATTTCCTTCTAGTCAATAAACATAATTACGTGCCCATCCCCTGCCTATGTTACTTTGGCAGGTCTCCAATATTGTACATGGTACATATTACAATGGTTTAACCTCTCATACACATATAAGTGTATGTATCTGTGTATATGCGTATATATTAATCACATTTTTCACGAAACACTTGATGAGAAGCGAAGATAACAGTCTGTTTTGGACATTAAATAATCCCATATTATTGTAAGCAGTGAGTTCAGACTCGGAGTAGATGATAAGGTAGAGAAATTGCCATGACTCGGTTTCTTTGCTTTATCCAGTTAAAGAAATAGTCGGATTAAATTACAACATATATACGTGTGTGCATTATACTGCATATATATATGTAATTGTCATTAATTTATTATTTCTATTGCCAAAGATAGAATGATCTCTTAGATAATGATATAATACATTCTTTAACATATTATTATATTATGTATATATTATATTCATTTTGCCAAAATACTAGCTGTAAGATTTTATAATCCATAAATTATTTCAATAATCATACAACCATAAATCTATAAATAAGAGTGCAAGAATTGTACAAATAAAATAAAGAGTTTTTTGAATTACCTAATTCTCCTGTTGTATCCATGATATCAAATTTAAAAAATTGGTTGGATCACTAACCACACGTCCTCAGGTGAGTTTCAGAAAAAATTACGAATAACAAACTACAATTTAATGAAAAATTGCAGCTCACCTTATAAGGAGGTAGGTAGGGATCCAAACCTTAATTAAAACCTAAGTAGAATTAATTAACTCATCACAATTAATCTAGAATTAGGGTATATGCACACACTTTAAAATTATATTATAATACAAAGACTAGGTATTATTATTATATTAATGACATTGAATTATTATTTAATTCAAATATATATTAAAATGTGTTAGTCCACAAAATTTATTTTACACTAGCTTCATAATTCCACGTTAATTAAGAAATGGAGGATTCTATAGTACAGATACACTTTTTGTTGAATGCTATTCAAGATTTGGCTTCTATTTACTTGAATTGTTTGATCGATGACAAAATACATTTTTATATAATAAATACATAGAATTGGCTGCAGCTAGGCTGCATGACAGCTGCTGCATTTATCAAATTGGAGGAAACATATAAACTCTCAAAGGAAGGCATGTGATTCATTGTGTTAAACAAAGTTATTAATTATTGATTTTGATATTGTTATGTTTGTTTTCATTATATTAAATTAAACTTTAATTTTAATTTATTCATCAAATTAGATTAATCCTTACTTTTTAAATTTATATTAAAGATAACTATTTAGTATTATTATAATTCACTACAATAATTTGGAAATATACAGACAACACCTATACAAACGAAAAAGTCTCGATCATCTGTATAGAACCCTAAAAATTTTATTTTTTAAAAAAAAATTGAAAACTTATACAAACAACATTTGTCATTTGTATAGAAATGTTGTCTGTATAGACAAGGGCTATACAGAAGACAAAGTCATCTATATAGATCCACCAAAATAGAAATTTGAGAGGACCTATATAGACAACAATATCGTCTGTATAGTCTAACTCTTTACAGACCACAGGAATAGTTTGTATAGAGTTAGTTTATACAAACCAAAATGTCCTCTGTATAGGTCCCAATATATTTTTTAAAAAATATATATATATATGCAAGGACCTATACAGACAACATTGTGGTCTGTATAGCCCAGTTTTATACAAATCACATGTGTGGTTTGTATAGGCTTAGCCTATACAGACGACACTAGGATATGCAGACCACAGTATTATCTGTATAGGTCTCCACCTATACAGAGCACACATATGGTCTGTATAGCCTAACTCTATACAGAGCCTATACAGACAATAATATGGGATATATAGATGATTCTGTGGTCTATATAACTTAGCTCTATACAGACCACACATATGGTGTATATAGCTTTAACCTATACAAATGGTAATTGTCATCTGTATAAGTATTTTAAAAAAAATTATTCAATAAAAAATCAAAAAACTCTATACAGACGACTTCTCTATATAGACCTTTGTCATCTATATAGAGTTCAAATTTTTAGAAGCAGCAAAAATTTAGCGCATTAAAATTTAAAAAGTAATATAGATAATTGAGGATACTTATATACAAACATCGTCTATATAGAGTTTGCTTATAAATTCTCATCTAGGAGTCATTTTTCTCATTTCTCCTATGAGTAAGTGGAGCTCTTCCATGGAGTTCAAGTATGTCCTCTTTTTTTCTTTTATTTTTTACCATCTTTTTATAAATATTTATTAATTTTTATATTTATTTTAATATATATTCTGATTATATTGTTGCATTGTTGATTAAAATTTCTAATTGTTTCTTTGTAATTTTAATCATGTATGTTAAAAAAATTTACACACAAAATTTTTTTAATGGTGTTGATATAACAAAATGTATAAACTATTAATTTTTATTATATAACTATTAAATAATAACATAAACTTTCATTATATAAAATCACATAAACTATTATATAAATATCTATAGACTATTATATGATGATATAAATTGTTATATAATATTATATCAACTATATTATAATGATATTTTTATATAAGAATGAAATTAAAATTATATAAACGATTAACTTTATTACATAATATTATATAAATTATTATCAATGATGTCAACTTTCATTATATAAAACTTTATAAGGTATTATATAATTATATATAAACTATTGTATAATGATACTAACTATTATATAATATTATGTGAATTATTATATAATGATGTAAACTTTAATTATATACTACTATATAATATTATATAAACTACATCATAAAGATATTTTTATCTAAAAAAAGTAAAATTATATAAGCAATTAACTTTATTATATAATATTAATTAAACTATATCATAATAATATTTTTATATAAGAATGAAAGTAAAATTATATAAATTATTAACTTTATTATATAATATTATATAAACTATTATATAATTGTATATAAACTATTATATAATGATATAAACTTTTATATAATATCATGTAAATTGTTCTATAATGACATAAACTTTAGCTATATACTATTTTATAATATTATATAAGCTATATTATATATTTTTATATAAGAATGAAAGTAAAATTATATAATTTATTAACTTTATTATATAATATTATATAAACTATTATATAATGATGTAAATTTTAATTATATATTATTATATAATTTTATATAAATTATATTATAATAATATTTTTATATAAGAATAAAAGTAAAATTATATAAATTATTAACTTCATTATATTATATTATATAAATTATTATATAATGACATGAACTTTCATTATAACATATTATGTAATTGTATCTAAACTATTATATAATGATATAAATTGTTGTATAATATGATATAAACTATTATATAATAATGTGAACTTCTATTATATATTATTTTATAATATTATAATCTATTATATAATTATATTTTTATATAAGAATGAATGGCAAATTTTATGGACTATTAACTTTGTTACATAATTTTATACAATATTATGTAAACTATTATATAATAATGTAAACTTTTATTATATATTATTATATAATTATATATAAACTATATATATAAATTATAGGATAATGATATTTTTATACAAGAATGGAAGTAAAATTACTTAAACTTTTAACTTTTATTATATAATATTATAGTAATAATTATTTATTGACATAAACTTTCATTATATAAAAATTTTAGGTAATCGTATTTATATGTATATATATAGAGATATATATTTATTTATTTACATATATATAAGTATTTATATATCTAAAAACATATATATTTTGAAATAATTATTATATTTTTATTTTACATATATAGATTTAAATATTTTAATTAGATTTAAATTTTTTTATGATTATCATTCTTTAAATTATGAACACAAATTTTAATATATTAAAATTTTATTTTTTTTAAATTTTATAGGCTATACAATGACATTATCGTCTATATAAAGTGGACCTATACAAATGACATTTGTGGTCTATATAGGTTTAGGCTATATACACGACAAATGTTGTCTGTACAAGTCCACTCTATATAGATGACAATCTGACCTATATAGATGACATTTATCATTTGTATAACCTTAAATTATACAAATGACAAAAAAATGTCATCTATATAGGTTACAATAGGTATGATTCTATACAGATGACTCAATACAGACAACAATGTCATCTGTAATACCTATATAAATGATAAATGGGCCTATATAAATAACTTTTTATAATCTGTATATCCCTTTTTTTGTAGTGATTTGATATAGTATGCATACACTTCTTACAAAATTTATGAGATTTTTTCATAAATAATGTAAATTATAAAGTGCTTTTCATACATGTCTTCCAATTTTTTATATAATAATGTAATTTTTTTTATAAACCTTGTAGTGTGATCAATAACAATTGTGATATGAAATTTTAACACATGGATTTTATGAAAAATAAATGAATTTTATAAAAATTGTTATAAAGTTTTATGAACAAATTGTAAAATTGATGCAAAAGCTTATAGAAGTGGCATTAGTATTTCCTGTTTTAGAGAAGTACTAAAGTACAACCCTGTCAACTAATTTGTCATTTTCTTTGTGTTTATTTAAGAGTAATGCTATATGCAATAAAAAAGATATCTGAAATTAGATTCCAAATAAAAATTAAATGTTATTATTAAATATAAAATAATAAGATAAATTTATAAAATTCAATCTAATAAATATCATTTATTTAAAACCAATTTTAGTACATACAATATTTTTCTTTATTTAATTAAATTCTTAGATTTATCTTTTCATTGTAATTAAGTCTCTATACTTATTAATTTAAAGATTTCTGTCATTATATGACATGATTAACATTTTTCGAACGCATACTGTTGTATAATAACATAATAATAAGCTTGATTTTTTAGAATAACAAATTGTCTTAGTTTAATACAAATATTTAAATATGTACAATATAATCAAATTAGCAAAACAAAAAAATTGCATGGTTTAAATAATCATTTTTTATTCTCTTATTGACTTTTTGTGATTGAGGTTCTATGTTTGTATGTCGCGATCTAATTATATAAATGTTTACCATGTTAAATGAACAACTTCAAATGTAAATTTTTCGATTAATTATGATAGACAACCAATCACGAATCCAAATTAACTCTAAAATTCTAATCATAATAAAAGAAAGTATAAGAATGAAATTACAAATCAAAATAATTACATTTTAGTATAACATTTTAAGTTCTTTCTTTGGAACCAAATTATGATAATGTATTAATTGACATATAACTTACCATTAAAAATTGTAATTTTATAATTATATTAACTATCAATCAAAAATCAAATTCAAAATATTATTTTCTTTTTCTTCTTAATAATAATAAGAGTAGTTAAACTATTAAATACACCACAATTAGATGCAACGAATGATACAAAGCCTTTAAAGGACTTTAGATACTATTTGAAATTCTTCAAATTTTTTGTCCTTTTTCATTTTGAAAACTATATTTTCTTATTTAATGTTTTAAGAAAATATTATACATTCTTTTATGCTACATTATTATATGCTTTTTTTCATAATGAGTTTGGTATCATAAAATTTATTATGTAAAATACTAATAAGGATAAATGATTTAACGAAAACAGTCCTTCAAATTTAGATATTGATCGATAGTTATTATAATATCAAATTTTACTTATTAACAACAACTAGCATGAGATTAAGACGGACGTCATAGTTTAAAAAACATTGTGACCAACACTTAAAAATTTTTAACTAAATTTTGATTGGAATTAAAGCTTAATTTAATTTTTTATTTAAAGTAAATGTGTTTCTAACTTAAGAAGAATTTTTTAATATTAAATACTTGTGTAATAAATATGATTTTAAATTTAATTCGATATTAATCTAAAATATTTTATACTATTAAGGACTGTTTTGTACATTTTATGAAAGATATAAGATAGTCTAATTAAATACTATCATATTTTATCGAATGTTTAAGCTTTACATAGGATGGTATGATTATTTATCATTTCTAATTTACTATTATCCTATTTTACCTACCAAATTATTAATAATTCTTCTACATATAAATTAATTAAAAAGTTAAATACATAAATTATTATTAACTAAAGTGATTGCAAAATTTTAAAAATTTATAATTATAAAAACTGTAGAAACTGTTTTTAAAACAAAGTTAATTTTGTTTGAATAAAATTTTCAATATTATCATATTATATGCATATCTGATAATAAACACATAATAATATAAATTTATGATATCACATTAATTGTATTTTTGTCTACTGAATATTTAATAGTATTACATCTTATCTTTTTATTATCTTAAAGTATATTGTCATATTTGTTTATCCTATTATATTCTATACTATTATGTCCTACAAACATGACTTTAGTAAACAATAAGATGATATATTGTCTAAGAAATAATTAAGAATTTTTATTAATAATAAGTTATTTTATCAATATTTTATTGATATATCAATATATAAGTAGATAATAATATAAAACTTATTTACGTGAATAGTAGATTAAATTTACATCTAACGGAAATTTAAAATTGTCTTATTATCATGGACATACAAAAAGAGTTTAAATCTAATTTATTATCAAAATAAAATTTTTTATACTATTAACAAAAAGAATAGCACACTATTAACAATGTAATGATAGTTAATTACTTTTTCTTAAAAAAAATTCAATATTTTTTATAAAATAATACATAAATAGATAATAATATAAAATTCATTTGTATCAACAAAAAATTAAATCTGTATGAAAATTTATAGAACTCAAGTTTTAAGGACCGAATGACCGTGCAATAAAATGATGTTGCAAGGATTGGATAACTGTGTAGTAAAAGAATGTAGCAACCCACTACAGCAAAACTTTTTCAATTGAAATGCTTGACACAGGTGTCAAAAATCAAGCGTTAAACTTTACTTTGTACCAGATAGAACAAAAATGAATTTGTACCACGGAAACCTCTTTAAAAAAAATTATATTACCATTTATTATCCATAAGTCAATTGTTGTTACACTTTAACTTATATGTATTTGATACTTACAACATGATTTATGTGTAATGACTAAGCGGTAGCAAAATCATGACACTACCTATATGCATGTGCAGTTAAAGGCAGCTTCATCTTCTCACAATCTCTTTTCCCTGTTGGTTATTAACTCAGATTTGAAAGTATTGCTCTAGCCGAAATAAAATGCCACAAGTCCTTAATATACATTAACTACTAATCTTATCTTCCGAATTGGAATAATGTTCACCAACTATACATCCAATATCCGACGAAGTATGAATGGATACTAGGAGAACAACTTCGAAATTTTAACGATCACAACTAAAACTCAATTTTTCCTGTGGCGCATTTGACAATAATTGTAAGTAAATAATGGTCTACTCCACAAGTTTGGACAAGACATGCAACATTTATTAAAACATGCACATGAATGAAGTTAGCTACTGTGTACCAACAGTGGATGTACACTCAAAAAACAATGGACTCTCCCCACACACTTGCAAGTAATGCTTACATCTTCATCACCTTGGTAAGGACTAGGTGATCATCCCTCCACATAGTGAACTCGCACAAGTCCCCTTTGTGCAACTCATTTTCCTCCACAAACTTCCACCAACGACGACTAAATGAATGGTCTTTTCCAATCTTCCACTTGATGGACCCTAACTCCCACAGTTCTCCCTTCACATTTGTCAATCTCCAAGTTTGCCTTGGACAAGTGATGAATTGGCATCCAAATTTATCAAGGATGTACTACGAATGTGTTAGGGTGGCATCCACATTAGTCATGCAATGATATTCACCATTGCAGGCGTGACAAGTTAGGTAAGGAAAACACATGAACTCACTGCTAAGTGCTTTGATGTGTTGGTGTACGCTCACACATTCATAGTGACTAATGCAACATTCTTTCATCCTATACCCTCGGATTTTGTCTTTACATTGCTTTACTTACTTGTTTTACATGATTGTCATTTAAATAAGTCATTAAACAATCGAAATATTACTAGATACTTTCATCGTGTCATCCTTATGCATATCAGCATGTGATAAGGAGGTCTACCTTACTATTGTCTTCCATTAATGTAACCTCTCATTTTACGGTGTTTAGTTTTCATCCCACTGCTACACTTAGTGTTGATCAAATCTAGAATCTCAACACTTTCCTTGGACAATGAAATGATAACTATTGTCCTAACAATGGTTGTGGCTTAATACTTCACTTCAAGACTGTTCATGTTTTGCTCCATGCCAAGGTCAATGTTTTCTAGAAAGGTATAAGGATTAGGATTGCCTAGTGTTAGGAATTCGGATTATTACATGCAATGGAATTTCAAAAATTTTGATTCGAATTCTACCTAGGATCCATGCAAAAAGTATAAATCAATTTTAGGGTTTTACCTATTGGGCACTCGTATTTCTACTGATCAAAACTTGAGAGCGGATGAATCAAATGCCGGCCGGAAGGTACAGCGTCTCTACGGTATCCACACGGAGTGAACAATGACTTCTTGCCCTCCATGAATCTGCTAGGATGCATTTCTCTCTCTAGAAATTAGGATTTTGATGTTTTCTGAGTGATTTAGGGTTTTATGAAGCATATGAGCGTGTCTCAGATGTGCTACCCTCAAACCCTCCTTTTATAGAACTTAGGCAAACCACAATCCTAGTCCTATTAGGATAATGCTTCCAAAATTCTAATCACACTTAACAACTCATTTTATCCTTATCCTAGAGATAATGAGGAGAGATATGACTTATCTATTAATTATCTAACATTAGATAATATTATCTCATAATATAAATATCTTAATATTAGATAATTACATATAGTTATCAAATATCAAAATAATATTATCTCATAATATATTTATCTAATATCTGATAACGTAATTATTTGATATTACTTTAATATCAAATAATATCACATAATATATATATATATATATATATATATATTACGTGAATTTATTATTCTTAATAATATATATATATACATGAAAATAAGTCCAATAAATTGAATATTAATATAATTAAAGTCTAATTAATTATTATCTTATTCCTACTCCTTTTGTGTGATCCTATAATTTCTTATTATGTTAACAATGACTCATTATTGAGCCATAGACAGTAAGCGGTATCTAACAATATATCACTGCCACTCAAGTAGTAAGAATGTATGTGATTCGACATCCACCTAATACATGATCAACGTTTTGCATCATAACCCTTTTATAATAATATCCAAATTGAACTGGAGGCATGGAATGTGTCATCCTCGTCAATGTTCAATTTATATTTCTTGATACTGAGTAGACTTAAAATAAATGATTAATATCACATATTAATTCAATTGAGTATGGCCATGCATTTCTAAGTCTCACTCAATCAAGGGGCTCAAGGATATTTCTCTTTTATACAAGAGTAACAAAATCCTATCTACATCACTCACTTCCCTCTGCACGATTTATGATACACTCAATCAATGTCCTACTTGTCATCCTGATTAAAGGTGACATAGGACAATATTAAAGTAAGTAATTCCTCATGTAGGAAACTGTAGTGACTTCAGGTCCAAGGTTTATGTGTATTTGTGATCATATGAGAATAATTTATGACACGTCTATCCATGCAATAATCTCATAGTGGATCAGTCCAGTACATTGTTTACTAGCAATGTACTCATATATTGACTTAATATCACATATCCATGATTCATAATCATCAGTTACTATACACGCTAGTCTCAATGTATTATCACTATCCTTTTTGTAATAATACTTGATTAGGGGCATTTTAGGAATAGGGAAGCTATTCCAAGGATAATTATTATATTAAATTATAAATTTCACATAATAATAAAATTATAAAAATAAATATAATAATTAAATTACCTAAAATAAAATAAAATACATTGTGTATAACTTCAATCATCTATATAATTGGTTCTAGGACACACACCAACTCCTAGCACCACATATCTAATACCTTTGTCTTCTACCAGTCTGATGTTGTATTTGAAGATATTCGGTTGGGTGAAATCAAACCATATCATGAAGCCAGTAGTGACCTTCTTTCGAGCTAGAAATTGTAACCACTGCCTTCCAAGTGTCACAAGCTAGTAGTTATGATAGTTCGATAGGAAAATATGCTTAGATTAAGATAAGACTTGGTGGAAAAATCTAACATATTATGAGGGTCCTGTGGTTGAAATTTGGGATCAATCTGACTTGCGCATTATTTTTTCTAATTTTCCTAATTTAAGGGGTATTTTGATTATTTCAAAAAGTTTGAGAATCTGGCAGGGTTCAAAAAGCCTATATTTGAAATTGTCGCATTTTTATCTTCATGTCGACTAGTTTTTGTGACGAACGGACACCTGGAACATGGTGAAAAGGACTTATAACAACTCAAAAAAAGTATGTCATCTTCCTATGATAGACCTTTTGCTCAAAATGCTCTTTAAAGGGGTGGAGTGCTCCAAGGGCCTGCGGGGTGCCTAGACACTGAGCTAGGGACGGAGTGTGTTGGTTTGTGGCCATCCCCCTGCACGGTCCGTAGTGCACGGAAGCTTCTTATGTGGAAAGATCCTACAGTCCAGTATGCGCAAGCGCTTCGACGACATACGATATTAGCGTGCAAATATGTTGTACATGAGACTTGTTGTATGGGTGATAAGTCTTCAATGTCCCGCTATCTTTACCCAAGTGTGCCAAACGAAGGTTTAATGTTGAAAGACTGGCATGTTGGCTAGGAGTGGCAAGCATGCACCGCATGATTTCAATTGAAGAGTTGTTGGCCTATGACATTTGGTATTAAAGCTCGGTTTGTGCCAAAAGGATAAGATCGAGTAGGCACAATTAGTTTAAATGCAACTTGTCCCTTAATATATGGTATGTGCGAAGCTATCATTCTCTCAAACTCGGTGGTGTCGTTGCCAAAGACTTGACCAGAGGGTGTAAGAGATTGGATCGTCCCGAGAAGCCAGTGGATCAAAGAATGGTACATATTGGTGATCGAGGATTTATACAAAGGGCCCAAGCATTTGTGCCAAGTGGGCTAAACTGCTTATCGGTTGTGCGCGGGACATTGGTTATGCACTCATTCATAGTAATGGCATCGAGGGATGCAACCCTACCATCCAGAGGAATGAGGGAATTAACAGCTAATCCGGCGGAAGAAGCCTTAGTCTTGCCAGAGGGCTTAACTGCCTAAGGGATTGGTGGAACCGGAGGGTGAAGTCATCAGTCGTGCTAGTGGGTGTGACCACAGTTGGAGGGCATGAGTGGATCGTTCCAGAGGAAATGGTCCAAAATCATATCAATGAGATCCAGAAAGATCATCCGAGTGCTTAGAGGAGCATTGTTGATGGGCAAAATGGTTTGCTCCAGTGGGAGTATTCCACACTGTGTTGAGATAATTTGGAGGGATCACTCTTGTTGCTCGGGGGAGCATTTTAACCAGAGGGCTTGGCAAAGATTCAAAGGAATCGATGCTGTGTGGGAGCTAGAATGGATGGTGCTCTATGCTTAACCCCCTTCTATGAGTTGAAGTGGGGGAGCTATCAGAGGATGTGCTCAATGAAGTCATCAGAAGACGCATGACAAGGAATGGTCGTGAGGACTGCAATGCTAGTGGGCATCAAACTCCAAAGGTAGGCTGTGATGGTTGGTGATATGCCAAAGGGCATTAATCTAAAGAGGATCAGAGGATTCGATCGGGTGTGTAATTGGCATTGCCTAGTACAGTGAATTAACCAAAATGCAAACGAGTAGCTGGGGAGCGAGATTTACCCTCTCTACGTCGATCCAGGGTAAGTCTTGTCTCTTATACGGGTGTATGGGACACTTAGTACAAGATACCTGTTAGTAGGTGATTCAAAGCACTAGCATTTGTCATGAGCCATAGAGATGGCACACACTTAAGCCACGGAGGTGGCGTATTGTGCAATCTGCAGAGGCAATGAGTACCAATTATAAAGGCAACTACTCGTCGAACAAGTTATGGAGGTAACGAGTTTGGAAGAGCTATTTGGGATAGTGGCACTAGAGAGAGTGTCCGGGCACTTTGAAAAGTAACTACAGAGGTAGCCCTTCAAGTGACTTTGCGGAGGATACATTTTGCCAAGTACCTATGTTGCAGAGGCGACAGACAGCCTAACTCCGAGATGGGGAAAACATTTCATAGCGCTTAAAAAGACAAGCTTTGAGACGGTCGAAGGAGTAACTCAATGAAGTAGGCTGAAGACCAGAGCCGTGTCAAATTAAGGCGTCAATGAGGGCATTGATATTTGAAGTGGGGGAAAATGTCACAAGCTAGTAGTTGTAACAGTTCAACAAGCAAACATGCTTGGATTAAGACGATACTTGGTGAAAAAATCCAACATGTGATGAGGGTCCTGTGGCTGAAATTTGGGATCAATCTGACTTGCGTACTATTTTTTTTTATTTTCCCAAGTGAAGCGGTATTTTGATCATTTCAGAAGGTTTGAGAATCTGGCGGGGTTCGAAAAGCCCATATTTGAAATCCTCGCATTTTTATCTTCATGTTGATTGGTTTTTGTGATGAACGGACACCCGAAACATAGCAAAAAGTGCTTATGACAACTCGAAAAAAGTATGTCATCTTCCTGCGAAAGGCCTTTTGCTCGAAATACTCTTTAAAGGGGTGGAGTGCTCCAAGGCCCTGCGAGGCGCCTGGACACTGAGCTAGGGACGAAGTGTGTTGGCTTGTGGCCATCCCCCTACACACTTAAAGCTATGGAATGAGGCATAAATTAAGCGAACGAAGTTTCCCTCTCCCTATTCATTTATCCTTTACGGTCCATAATGCATGGTAACTTCCTATGTGGAAGGATCTTGTAGTCCGGTGTGCTCGGGCGCTTCGATGATATATGATATTAGCATGCGGACATGTTATACATGAGACTTGTTGTATAGGCAATAAGTCTTCGATGTCCTACTATCTTTACCCAAGCGTGCCAAACGAGGGTTTAATGTTGGAAGGCTGGCATGTTGGCCAAGAGTGGCAAGCATACACCGCATAGTTTTAGCTGGAGAGCCGCCGACCCATGACATAAGCCATGCCTTCCTTACCCTCATTTCAAATGCCATTGCAAATTCCTGGGCATCGGCATCGACAAGTTGTGCTTGTCCTAAAGCCATCATTGCTCTGCATGATTTGATAAAGGTACTAGAGAGCCATCCTAGTTCTTACAAGAAATTGAAAGAATTATGTGGCATATTAAACAAGTTGCCACACCAAAAATTGCATGCCTACAATTTGCAAATTCACATTCAATTTAAATTGAGTGGTGTGCAAATAATAAAGGGTGTGTCAATTGGTTTGTTAATCGCTTACCAAGGAAAGCCCTGCTATTGATCAAGCGACAGTATCTGCTTCATGAAAATTACTAGAATATCCATCTGTAATGTCAACACTATTATTAGGTTACCTAAAAATGGGTGGTAGCCTTGTTGTAGTTGAAATTTGGCATCACATAAAAGCATGACTTCATGCTACCAAACAATGTATGGATCATAATGGAAACCATAACTAGGTGAAGTTTATGTAATGGTCCCATATGTATATTTCGCATACCTTGTTCACACACGATATATATATATATATATCGCTAACCTTTTTCTAACTTCACCCGTCAACCCTTTGAAGTGGTAAGCTACTAACACTAACTAATGTCCTACCTTATCAACTCTAAATTAGTCTAAAAGATAGTGAATTAAGTTTAATAATATGCATTCAATAAGACCAATGACAGTAAACCCCATGGTAGAAATATTAGATTAACATTAAACTAAATATTGCAGTAATAAGTATTTACCATCAACAGTGTTAAAGTCACAAACATAGTTACAGACAAAAGAAAACAATTAGGGAACAATGCTCCTTCACCTAGTGTTGCCATCACCATAATACAATGTAGAAACAAATATTAAGCTGAGGCCACAACAAAGTTGTTGTTAGAATAGGGAAATTGGTGGGGTCAATTGATGCCAACAAAAAATTTTCATGTGAATATGCACATGTGATTTTGTCCACCTTAAGTGATTTGTCATGTGCAAGCGTCTGATGTTACAATTATGCAAACTAAAAAGAGAAAAAAAAAGCCCACTTGAAAATGAATCAAAGGCATGACAAAAATGGTCCCTTTCAAGTAAAAAATCCAAAAACCTATTTTAGTCTTAGTGAGACACCTTAAAAAAGAGGCTTCCCCAAATGCGTAATGTCAATCATGAATCTTTCCACTCTACTATTTCAAAGTCATAATATAAGGTTGATGTATACTTTCAACTGCCCTCAAATGTGTCCAAGCCAACCTCAAACCCTTCTTGGCCAACAAGTCACCTTAGGAATAGTACATATTATGCACATATATTTCATTATATCTTTGGAAAAACAACAATGTCATTCTATTGGTCAATAATATTTAATTACAACTCTAAACTCTAAGCCTTAGCTAAGATTTGAGGCAAGAGAAAATTTTTTACTAGGGCAAACAAAAGCAGACCTATATTTCATTTAGGCTTGCAATGATTGTTGAATGCGATCTCTATAGATGCTAGCGAATACAAGTCATTCTCTAATATAGCTTAACAATTCCTAAGGCTTTATTCTAGAAGTCACCTATTTGAGCTCTGACTCCAGGGATATAACCTGACTTTCAACATGCCTATGCAGTCCTTCTGCGTTCCTTCCTAATTGGGTCACACTTGCCCATGCCTTTGGACCCTTATGTCTAATTATGCTGGACTATTGGGAAAGCATAGGCCTATTTCCATTCAATTGGAGCCTGCTTGCAACAAAGATACATCTCTAAACATTAACATAGTTAATTTATATGCTTAGGGTGTAAAGAATAGGAAAAACCTACAATATTAGAAATAAGTTGAATTTGTTAAACTGAAAGCTACTGTCATTGAGTTAACATTCCATCAATTTATTTTAGTGATTTATATTCTATACTATATTCTATACTATCCTTTCTAGTTCAAAATTTGTCTATGGTTTTATATAGTCATAATTGTTACCAATAAATACATTGTGGCTACCTATGCATGCTCACTACAATGATTATCAATGTGGCCATGTACCAGTAATTTATTCAAATTATAAAACCATTGCAAAAAAATTTACTTATTTTACGTGCCAAAAAAATAATAAAACCTAAAAATAGTTACACATTTGATGTGTTTGACATGTCAATCAATAAGAATATTAATATTGATAAACCTTACAATAAACTATTTAAAGATCAATTCAAACTAAATTTTACTAGGGAATCCATAGTACTTATTAATAAGGTTAACTAATATGAACGAATACTATTGAAGTAATTGTGTTTGGAAAACTTATTTACAATATAAAAGTTAAACATATATTTACTGAAGACTAAATGAATTTTTGTTAGCCATTGTGATAATAGATTTATATTATTATTTCTTGCAAGTGTTTTACTATAATAATATTATCTACTTATGCAAGAGTGCTATGATGATGCATAGTTTGTCCACATAGAAATAATTAATTCAGAATTTAAATTATGTTCAAATGAAACAATTAATTCTTCTAAGTTTTTTGGTAAAATGCTAAATTATGATTTTTAGTACATTGTCAAATTTTGATGTTTGCTTAGATTACGATACATAATTATACAATTAGAATATCATAAACCCATGAACATAGTCAAGAAGTGTAATAATCATATATGAAAATGATACCCGTTCAATTAAATGCTATTTCACCACATTTTTTAGGAAGTAGATTTTGATGGATTGTCCTTTATTCTTAGATGAAATTCTGCAAGATAATGGGTTCTACACAAAGATATAGATATACATTTGATGATACTAGTGGCCTCCATGGAGACCATAATTCGTACATGCCTATGCGTATGGTTATATTTAGTAAGGCATTAGACTATAATGTTTTATATCCTTCCCATATTAGTGTACATAGATTTTTTGGTCAAAGAAATAATGGCCTTTACATTTCAGTATTTAAGTTAAGAAGATAAACTATAAGTGATAGAAAACCTTAATTTCATTGACCCAAAAAAAAAAAGGAAGGGTAACTTCAAATTGAATGACCATTTAGTACAAGACACCTAATAATGTAGTTACATATCTAACTTTGCAGCGAATCAAAAGCATTTCAATTCTTTAACTAAATTAAATATTGATATTTGAGGTTTAATATTCATTAGACTAGATTTTTATTAGCTATGTTAATTGAATCAAAATACTAAGTCATAAGTTATTAACTTTAACATTATCTTTTTAGTTGCCATACATTGTTTCCATAGGAGTACTGTCACTAGCAATATTTGTTTTTCACCTGTTCATCAAACTTAATCATTGTTATCTCCAGTGCAAATAAGGTGCTGCAAATTAGGAGGGAATGAGTGCATGGTTGTGATTTGCCACTTGCACATGTATTCATTAAGACATCGATGACTGGTTTGGGATGATGGTTTCAAGATGACAATAAGCATTGCAGTAGACCCAAAGTTGTTGTCTCATCAATATACATCACACTATCATTAAAAACATAACATCATGGCACATTCTAATTGACTAAGTAAAAAAACTAGATTATAATAGAAGTAACCTAGATGCTAAAGCTTGCGACTTGGCGACACAAGAAGAAAATGCAATGATGACAAGTGGCAATGGCCATACTTTCTTCCTGTCTCTCCAGTCAAATTAAAGGCCAGTAATGTAGCACCAACTCTGGCTAGAAAACGCTCTAGCCACTTATCTTCCCTATGCTCCTCCTGTAAAGTCTTGCTAGAACTACATGTAGATATGGATGATCCCTTCACTGATCCTCCATGTGCAGGTCGAAATCCTCCAATTAGCCTTGCACCAGATGATGAAAATCCTGCATGGTAAGACCCATCCATTGATACCTATAGAAATATTACCATACTTAATCTGGATGTGGCTGCTTGCATTCCCTCGTTACCATGATCAAAAAATCAAATTACATTCTCTTTGCATGAAACAGACTTGCTCATTTCATAATGCCCAAATGCTTAAATACAAAGAAAAATAATTGCTATTGGGTGGGATAGCATACCATGAGAAGCCCACATCAATACACCACTTAAAAGGCCCAACCCTTACCATTGCCCCACAACACTAGACAACTTCCCGCCCAGCTTAAAAATGTCATACCTATAATTATAAAGGTGACTCATCAGACAGTAGCTTCATTCCAACAGAATTTACCACATACCCCTATAATCCCTGCCACAGGAACACCATTCTGACCCCACATGGTAATATGTTGACTGTGGCTTGGGACGAAACTCCAAACAGTACAAATCTACATGCAATATTTGCAATATCCAACACTAGCAAAAGAAAATTAATGGCTTATGAAGATTCACCTCAAATATGGAAGTCACTAGCCTTTTCATCCATAGACATCTAAGAAACGCATATACCGAGTAATGATGTTAAAATAAGCTTAAGTTGTTAATTATACAAATTGAAATGAAATTTTAAAATCACAGTATAACAAATAAAAATAAGATAAATAACGTGTGAGCTGTGCAGTAATATAAAAAGTTGAAAATTATAATAGTTGTAATAGGATATTAAGTTAGCTATAAAAATTAAAACTTCCCATTGTTCATAATACAAAAGTAAAAATATTTGTGGGAAAAAATCTTCTGTACTATGAAAACGGAATTTGTTGTGGCCAGAGGGTTTTTGTCTTGTTGGGGGCACGTGTTGAGCTGGGAAAAGAAATTTTCCCCGCCCAACACTGTGCCATTTTTTGTTATTTTTATTTCCTTTTTATTTTTTATTTATATCATTTATTTATACTATTTATAATGTACATATTATTGAATGTTATATATTTAATATAGTTTGGTATTTTTACAATAAAAGGATTTCAGATAATTAAAATTTTATGTAATTAAAATAATTTTTTATGTACCATATGTTAAATTAAGTACATAATAATTAAGATTGTTTTAGGGTTTTATACATTCTCATGTACTATTTTCCATTTATTTTATTTTACTGATATTATTTACAGCACAAATACTATTGAGTAATACAAATTTAACACAATTAATTTTTTTATTATAAAAAATATTTTAAATGAGTTTAAATTTTTGTTTAATTAAATTATTTAAATTTTTTATATATGTTATTTTTAACTTTCATTGTTTTATGACTCAAACATTGTTTCTCTACTGTCTAATTGTTTCGTTCCATGTTTTCGTATTTTTCATTTCCACATAACTCATATATTAATATTGCTACACAGTAAATATATAAATTATATATTTTATAAGTAAATTATATATATTAATTAAAATTTTATGAAGACTTTATAATTTGATGTATTGTATATCCTATTTTTTTCTTATATTATTTACAATTCAAAACTCTTGAGTAATATAACTGTAAAAATAATTTAAATAAGTTAAATATTGTATTTAATTTGATTAAATTATCTTACTGCAAAAAATATTTTTAACTCTTATTGTTTGTTAATTCAAACATTATTTATTTTCTTTTTATTAGCATTGTTTCATGTTTTCTCATTTATATTGTATATGATTCCAACATCTACATCATTGAGTATTAAGGACATAAAACTATATATATTCTATTTTTAAATTTTATGAATATTTTAAATAAATTAAAAGTTTTTTATGAAAAATATTATGAATTGAATTGATTAATTGCATATTCTGTTTTTTATTAACAATATTTGAATATTAAACTCAAATATATGTATTTGAATTTTATCAGTTTTTTAATATCAATCTTCAGAGATGCTATAGGTGAAAGTAAATATGTATTAATCAGGAGTTTTTCAAAAAGGACTGATATTTCATTTATTAGTTTTCTTTATTTTGTTTACTTTATTGTATGTTGTTGTCTTCCCTTTTTGTTCACTTATAATATCTAAAGTTTAAAAATTTAGACAAAGAGTGAAAAAGATTTATGAATTTTCTTACATTCTGATAATATAGATCAATAAGTGACGGTATAAAATCTATTTATATATCTAATTTTAATTAATTTTAAAACTTAAATAAAGTCATAAAAGTACATAGTAAAATTTTGAATATATAAAATGAATCAGTGTTTTGAACAAAATTCATGAATTATACAATGCATAATTAAAAAAATACGTTCATGCAACCTTTTTTTCTCAAATAGGATAAAAACGTGAATGTAACTTGGGTTTAACTATATTAATTATATTCATTTATGTGGAAATAGAGCAATATTAATAATTCATCATTTAATTCACAGTGAGAAATAATATCCAGTAAGTTCTAAATATTTAGTTGCTATTGAGTTTAAAAATAAGTGGTAAAATTTATCAGATATCAAAATTATATTGTTACATAAATACTGTATTTTCTTATTCGGATTATTATTCTCATTAAATACTCACTCTCTATTTCATTCCTACACTATTTTCATATATCAAACATAATTGTAAATAGGATTTTCTATTATATTCTTGTTCTTTTTCTTAATTCTATTCTCATTTTAGTGTAATAAATATGGCATAAATATTCTTTTATTTTATTATTATTTTTTATTATAATATCATTATATAAGTTACAAATAATTAAATTTAAAATAATAAAAGAAACATAATATAGTTTTTTAAAATTTTGTTCTTTTCTATAAATCATACAATATGTTGATATGTATAAATGTTATATTATAATTTGTTTACAATTTTATTATTTTTTCAAATATCAACCCGTGCGTAGCACGGGATTAGTAACTAGTATGCCATTATTGTGTAGATTTTACGAAATCTCAATTGCGATGCATTTATTTCAAAATAAGCACTAGAGAATCGGTACCAATTAAAATTTTTACAGGATTAAAAGGTAAATAATTAGGATTTTAATCCTTGAATATTTCGAGAAAGTAACAATGCATGTGATGACCATGTCAATTAGCAACTTCTATATTAAAATTTTAAATTACATTAACTATTTCCTAATAAAATTTCCCGGGTTATAATGTGGCATCTATGTTATCTTGTAGAATAAATGTGCAAGTCATAGTTACCAGTATTTCACATTGGGGGAAAAAAAGGGAAAAAGAGACAAGGGCTAACATCTGATGAAGTAAATTAAGGAAAACAAGAGAAATAATAAGTGAAATATAAAGCATTATATGAGTTAAAAATAGTGTATACTATTTGGTTAAAAATAATAAAAGCAAATATGGAAAAATCTAATGAAGTAGAAAATAATAATAATATGTGAGTCATACAACTAAACGAAGTTAACAATGAGAATACAAACCATGCACACGATTAAGATATATACTCCAATATAAGGTAATCCAATAGTTAAAAAATATGCCGCCTGGATTTATGAAATTAAATTGAGCGTACGACTAACGGAATAATATAATGCAAAGATACATAAAAATATTTGTATGATGAGTTGAAACAAGGGGAATTCTATAGTGTAAATACCAAAATCTCTTGCGCGACAAACAATAGGTCACAATGCAAAATCACAGCATTCGATTAAAGTTTATATCAATTTAATCGATTAAAAGCCTCAATTTTTAATCTTGTATGGAAAACCAACTAACCTTACGAAAGGATTATAATGTTAAAATTTATAACCTTATGGAAATTGAATTGATACGAACTTTTTATTATGAATAAACTTAATGAGAATTCATTATTATAGGAAGTAGGTTACGTTTTCAATGAAATTTTATTTAGGCTATATTTGGGGTTTATCACGTAGATATTCAAAAAATTTGCAGCAAATTCTTGTAATTAAAATATTGAAGTCAATTAATAAAAAGTGGTATATTTTAAGAATTTTTTTTTTACTTTATACATCAGTGTACGACTGTGAAATAAATATAATAAATTAGATAGACTTCAAATATTTTTTAGCGTCCTTTTCCTTTTATTGTATACATATTATTCTTATATTAATGAGATAAAAATAATAAATATGTCCAAGCCATGCACTAAGACTACAGATTCATGTACTTATTTCATATCCCAAGAAGTTTATTTCTGATATACTATATAATATTTGTGGAATAATTTAATTAAAATAAATTTTCAATATAGTCAGATGGAGATGTAGGTTCTCCCTTGCGTTTGGCAAGTACAGGCAAATATATTCTGCCGTAGTTTACTGGAATTAGAATTAATTCCCTGTGATAGACCATTAGGCCATAAATTTTTTCTGCCAGTACCACCGAGAAAAATCTTGCAATGACATGGATGAAAATTGTGTACGAGTTTAATGACGTTTTGTGGAGGCATGGTACCAGCCTTTGTACTTTGTAGTTTGTACTTGTCAGAATACAGTGGTGATCTTCGGCGAAATTACCCAGACGCTACGGTTAAAAAAGGAAATGACTATTTTACTATAATTAAAAAAAAATTTTCCCAAACCCTTAAATTTGTTACTGTTTGGCATGGTTTTCTGTAAATGCACTGTGCGTACAGTACGCACAGTACACTGGATGTGCACAGTGCACTGTGCGCACAGTACATTTACAGAAAAATATAATAATAATTTAATAAAAAATTTAATAAAAATAATTTTTTTAAATCATAAAATATATTATAATAAAAATAATTAAATAAAAAAATATTTTTAATTAATTTTATTTTAATTTAATAAAAATAAGTTTACTTTATTTTTAAATAATTTATTTTCAAAAATTTATATAAATAATATTTTTTATACTTATAAATAAATTTATTTAATAAAAATGTATTAATAATATATAAAATTCAATTAAAAATAAATTGACGGGTAGTGTAGTAAATATAATATTAAAAATTACTTTGTAAATTTTACATAATATATATTTTAGGCGAAATATAATAAAATAAATTATAATAAAATTTTTATTAAATTTGATAAATTTTAAAATGATACAAATATAAATAAAATAAAGAAGATTATTTTTAATTATGCGATGAAATAAAAATTAATTACCATACTATATGAAAGAATAGATTTTTATTGCTAATTCTACCATGAACTTCTCATTTTATTCAAAATATACTAATTTTTTATTTATTTTATTTTATATAATTTAATTTGTTTCAGTCTCAAAATTTTTTATATTTTTTAACATGTATTAACCTTTTATTTATTTTATTTTAACCCCTTTAATTAAATTTTTTACATAATTTTAATCTGTGGCCCTTATATAATTTACTTTTAATTTTAACCTAATTTATATCCATTCTAATTATTTTAAGCACAAGATATTTCTCTTATACTAATTATTGAAGGTTCTTAAAAATAAATAATAATTTTATTAACTCCCATAATATTATACAATATATGTACAATATAATTAAATTAGTAAATATTATAAGATAGTTGGAATAATTAAAATTTTAAAAAGTATAAATTATTATATATTCTATTGTCATTTTTTTATTTAAATTAAGATTTTTTATTCTATTTAATCTGTGTCAAATTTGTAATTATTTTATTTAAGTCCCTTAATTAAATTATTAATTATACTAATTTAGTCTGTGACCCTTTTTTATTTTATTTTTAAATCTTACTTATTAAAATGTAAGGGGTCTTAAATTAAAATGTAATGGATCTTAATTTGTAAAGACTTATATATATGAGGATAATATGTTGCTAAGAAAGTTTTAAGTAAGAATCACAATATTATAACATGTTACTTAATTTTTATTTTATAAGTTTTCAGGGTTCATAAAAAGCTCATAAATTGTGATAAAAAAATTGATTAAAAATTTAAAAATAAATTGTTAAATGATATGGAGAAAAGATAACCATAAAATTTTTAATTAATTCAAAATTTCTTTGTAGATAACCATGAAATATTAAATACTAATTTCGTTGTAGAAATTTTTAATTAATTCAAAATTTCTTTTTTTTTTCTCTATTTTTTTCTCCTCCAGACAACGAGTTATGGTTACATTTCAATTTAATTAAATTAATAAAAAAGTCTTTCATGTATTCCAATTTTAAAAAATATATAATATGTTTCCTTCAATCGATAATAAAGTCAACAGAACTTTAATTCCCATAATATATAAGAAGAAAATAAATTTAAAAGAATGACAATAATATTATTCATTTCAATAATAACTTTTTACACATATTAAATATCATTATCTCAATAAATTAAAGATATTAAATAAATTAACTCCAACAAATAAATTAGCTTTACTAAATATATTAAATAGATTTAATCCAACAAATTAATTAACTAAATTAAATCAATTAAATAAAATAAAATAATTAAATTAAACAAACAAATCAACTAAATTAAATTAAACAAATAAATTAACTAAATTAAATCAAATAAACAAAACTAACTAAATTAAATCAAACAAGTAAATTAAAAATATTAATTCAAATAAATAAATTAAATAAATTATATCAAATAAATAAATTAAATACATTAAATCAAATAAATAAATTAATTAAATTAAATCAAATAAATAAGTTAACTACATCAAATTAATAAATTAACTAAATTAAATTAAATAAAAAATTCACTACATTAAATCAGATAAATTAATTAACTAGATTAAATTAAATAAATTAATTAACTAAATTAAATCAAATAAGTAAATTAAAAATACTAACTCAAATAAATAAATTAGATAAATTAAGTTAAATAAATAAATTAAATACCTTAAGATAAATAAATAAATCAACTAAATTAAATCAAGTAAATTAACTAACTAAATCAAATCAAACAAATAAATTAACTAAATCAAATCAATTAAATAAAACTAACTAAATTAAATCAAATAAATAAATTAAATACATTAAATTAAATAAATAAATTAACTAAATTAAATCAAACAAGTAAATTAAAAATACTAACTCAAATAAATAAATTAGATAAATTAAATTAAATAAATAAATTAAATACATTAAGATAAATAAATAAATTAACTAAATTAAATCAAGTAAATTAACTAACTAAATCAAATCAAATAAATAAATTAACTAAATCAAATCAATTAAATAAAACTAACTAAATTAAATCAAATAAATAAATTAAATATATTAAATCAAATAAATTAATTAATTAAATTAAATCAAATAAATAAATCAACTAGATTAAATAAAATAAATTAATTAAATAAATTAAATCAAATAAGTAAATTAAAAATATTAACTCAAATAAATTAATTAAATCAAATAAATAAATTAAATACATTAAATTAAATAAATAAATTAACTAAATTAAATTAAATAAATTAAATCAAACAAATAAATTAACTAAATTAAATCAAATTAACTAAATTAAATCAAATAATTTAATTAATTAAATTAAATTAAACAAATTAAAAATATTAAATCAGATAATTTCACAAATACATAAATTTAATTAAATAAATAAATAAATTATAAATATAAAATTAAAAAAATAAATAATTTTAATTTAATTAAATAAAATAAAAATAATAAATTAAATTAAAAATAACAATAACGACTCTAATCACGGTCTGGTACAGGACGCGATCACTAATCACGTCCTGCTGCAGAACGTGATCAGGCTGCTGTCACCTCAACCTGATCACCAAGTCGTGACTCAATTTTTATTAAAAAAAATAACTTTAAGTATTTCGAGCATTAATTTTTGCGGCGCAGCAAATGGAATATTACTTTCCCACAGTCAAACCTTTCAGTCATTGTGCTGGTGATCTTCAATTCCATGTCAACTCAAGTCACATCAAACTTGCTTAGTCTTGTATCTCCTTGCACTGGGGTCCCAACCTTCCCGAGCGCATAGCCATACGCATCATATGAATATAGAGCACTTGTTTAGTAAATAGCATTTTAGATAGTTTTTAACTATTTAATTAAATTTTAATTATTTAATTTATTAATAAATTATTATTGATATTTGATTAATGGCCTTTCAAAATAATTTATTCTTTTTTAAACTGCCAAAACAAAAATACTGAGGTTTCCAACATTTCTATTTGACATTTTGTCTTCTTCCCATATCTATCCCTATAGACAATGCATTTTGAAATTATTATCCATCTCGACATGACTGCAACTGTTAGGAGACCTTTTGGTCAAAATATTAGTTTTCTAAATTTATTTTTTTTAAAAAAATTAATAATTATAAAAATTATATTAATTATTTTAAAAAAATATTTAATATATAATAATTTATAATATTATATTAATTTTTATATTTTTAACTTCATCATTCCTATAAAAAATTATAATATTATTTGTATATAAAAATTAAATAATTATAATTATTAATTTTTTAAAAAATTAATGATTATAAAAATTATTAATTTAAATTTAAAAAAATATTTAATATATAATAATTTATAATAATATATTATTTATAAAAAATGATTTGTTAAATAATATATAAATTTTGAAATATAAAAATAAAAAATATTCAAATAACTCATAAAATATATTTATATCCTTATTTGTCATTTTACATACAAACAATTAATCATAACAGTTAATCATAATATCTAATTTTATTAAATATTTTTATTTAAATAATTAATACAATTAGTTGATAAAATTAACTAATTCAATCAGTTAATCAAATCAACTAATTCAATTAGTTACCAATTAATAGTTAACTGAACCAGTTAACAATTAAAATTATTAATTAATTATCAAACAACGCCATGATCAAATTTCATGCAGAGGACGAGTTAAACCTATCTTGGTATACTTGTGTTTAGAGTGTAGACTATACAGCGAATGATGGGGACAATTATGATCGATATATAATGTACGTTGGCACATATATACACATCAATGTATCTATTTATATGCGTGTGTTATGTCTGTGTTCTGATAAAATATGTTATATTATTTGGTTATCATATTGTGAAGATTTAACTTATAATATTATTTTAAAAGAAATGATTATTGGAATGTATTTTGATTTACTTAACTATTTCAAATTTATTTAGGATACTGTAATTGATTTTTTACATATCAAAATAATTAATTAAAATATTTATTTGTTAAAGCATTTTATCACATGGTGCACCCACAAGAACTGAAAACAGACTCTATTTTTTTTCATACCGCCAAAAACCTGACAATGCTTTACACTTTAAACAACATTGCAGTGCGGCGTGGGTAAGGTTAGGGGGCAAGAAGGATAAGATTGCCTTTTTGTGTGTGCAGTTGTAATTGTCCTCCAAGTTTTTTGGCCGGGTGAGGAGATAAAAAAAACTGTAGGCCCAAGTCTACTCCATTCTCTATTCTTTATACTAATTTCTTTTCTCTTTTTTTCTCTTTTATTACTTCTAAACAAAGAAAAATGTTTTTATTTCCTATTTTGCATTTAAACTCTAAAATATCTTCCCTCCCTCCTTTCACCCCTACGAAAGGGTAGGTAGACTATGCTGAAAATTGCCACACGTCAAAAATAATAGGCAAAATATTTAGGTCCTTAGCAAAATAGTGGCCATTGGTTCTGGGATTCTAAACGCGTCAGAGGTGCTAGACTTGCAAAGCAAGCCATTCCATATATAGAGTTTCCAATTTGCCATTGAATAGAACCTTGGGCAGTGCAAGCAGACAAATCCAAGGGCCACCAAGCATTACTAGAATACCACAATTCAGTACCACACACCAACAGAGCCATGGATACCAACTCAAAAAAGCTGATTCGGATGTGGGTGAAGAAAAATGAGGTTGGATATTTCTATCCATTAAGTACGGCCAAGTTTGGTTTGTATTGCAATGTGATGCAGTCACTCACTGTAACTATTTTCATTCTATTTCGCAGGGCATCACTGAATAGGTGAAGGCACTAACAGTGTGTTTGCAATGTTAGAAATGAGGGGGGAAAGAAGTGGGGGAGAAGAAATTAGAGGTAAAATATTCATCTTCTCCTATTTAGAAGCAGGGATGAAATTGGGAGAGATAGAAATGTTATACTGCAGAAGGGTGGGACCCACCAAAAAAAAACTTCTTCCCGCACTACATTTCCGGCAACTGCCCCTTCACCTGTAAACATTAAAGAAGCTTCCTGCAACTTTAACTGCTACCCACCCAACTTCACCGCCACACTCCTTCTCCCCGCCGGCAAGCTCATAGGATTAAGCAGGCAAAATCTCCATGTTTTTCGTCTTTGCTCCCACCGTGCTATCATTTCTGAGTTTGCAGTGAAGCGGGCCCACTTCATCTTATTCGAACAATCTCTGGCTGGTGGATCTCCCGTTGCTGCTGCTATATTCATCCTCTGCTGGCGATAGAGAGGGGGAGAAGAATAAGACTCTGTCGAAGACTCCTTATAGACAGCTGCTGGACATGAAGCCGGGTTTGCAGTGAAGTTAGACCACTTCGATGACTAAGTTTGCAGTGACTGCTATATACTACTTTAAATTGAACTGAACAATCAATTTTTAAATAAATAAATAAGTGTTTAAAAAGTCAATTAAAGATACTATCATAAATATATAAATTGAATTTGCAATTAATTAATATGAAAGCTTAAAATAAAAAATTCAAATAAATTACAATCATCAAATATTTTAACTGTTCTTAGCAATTTTTAAATGTTAAATTTTAATATATAAATTAAAGTTACAATCAAATTTCAAAATCAAATTCAATCAACATATGAAAATTATGTAAAGGTAAGATATTGTTTTAAAATATAATTGAAATAAAAAATAGAATAAGTATATAAATTTTTATTAGACAAAAGATTGGCTCTATCACTTTTAATTGAAGTTTTTTAATTAATCTGAAAATTTAAAAGATAAATATCTAATTATGGAAATTTTGTATGAATTTTTTTTAGATTTTTTAAAAAACATTTTATTTGTGAAATATTTTTACTTTGGGTTTTATTTTACAAGCTTATGAATTATTTTTTTAGAATTTATTTTTTAAAATATACATCTATCTTCATATTTTATACATAAGGGCATAATAATCATTTTATATAAATACAGCTTATTTCTCCCTCCTAACTTCTCCCTTTTCAAATAAAAGAAATTACTTCTTCTTTAATTTCTTTCTCTTCTAACTTCTCTAATTCTAAATAACATATAAGAAATTCATTTTTTCTCTCTTTTTCTTTCTCCTCCCACTACTCCCCAATCCAAACAAACATAAAGGTTGCTGTTGCAAAACTGAGAAGTGATGTATAGTTCAAGCACCATGTGGACATTGGAAACGTCAATACCTGGTACTTATCTAAAATTGAGGTCATCAAGAGGGTGGATGAAATTAAAGGTATTTGTCTTCAGCTAGAAGGTAAAATTAATAGCACACTACACGATGGATCTATAAATGCGGCACCATAAGTGAACTAAAAGTTAACGTGTGTAGTATAAGGACTAGCCATAAATGAGAAAGCCTCCGCACATGGCCATAAAAGTCAAGTGTATACTACCGGCGGGTCCACATTTAGGTCCTCAGTAGCAATACTTAACACTACAGCAAAAAAGACTTTTAACGGCGACATTTGTCGTCATTAAAAAGTTCTCAATCATCACAAAAAAGAAAGTCGTCGTTAAAAATATCGTCGGCATAGGTCCATACCTGAAAAGATCATTAGCGACGACAATTTATCGTCGCTAAAAGTCAGGCCTTTTGTGACGATAAAGTCATCGCAGAAAACAATTTCAAAATTCAAAAAATTTTGAAATTTGATTTTTAGCAGCGACAATTATCGTCGTTATAGGGCGAAAGTCGTCGCTGAAGATCAGACTTTTAGCGACGACAAAGACTTTCAGCGACGACTTTTTGTAAAAGTCTGATCTTCAGCGACGACTTCTGCCCTATAGCGACGACAATTGACGCCGCTAAAAATTTTTTGAATTTTTTTTAAAAAATTTAAAATTAAATTGTCGTATATTTCAAATAATATATTCTTTATTTTAATTAACTTGAATTGTTTAATAATTTTTTTAAATTTAATTTAATATAAATTATACAATTATAATATATCAATAGTATTATTAATAATGTCAAACAATTTGATCCAACATAAAAAATTAATACTCATAAAGCAATGGTAAAAATAATTTTTATATGAATAAACTAATATATATACATCATCTATTTAAATGTGCACATATAAAAAATATAAAGATACATAAACAAAATATACTATAGGGAAGTAGGGAGGTGTAAATATCACAGTGCACCATGATCGTCGTCGTCGTCGTCATCATCATCCTGACTACGAGGATGATAAAATGACGGCGGTGCCTGAGCGGTAAGTGCAGGCGCAAATCTACTCGGCCCAGGCGGTGTAGCAACAGCAAATGGAAGCGGCAGTAGGACGATACCCTGTTGTCTAAGGATCGAGCTTATCTCAGTAAGATAAGTCCCAAGCTATTGCTGCATCATCTCCTGTTGCTGTGTAATCTGCTGCTGCTGCTGATCAAGCCGCCGCTGCTGCTCCTGAATTAATCGCTGGCTCTACTCAACCTGCTCCCGACTCTGGTGTAACTGCTCTTGCAACTCACTGACCTGAGACACGGTTTGTGAGCTCGTCCCGGTGCTAGTAGTCCCTATCGAATGATAAGTCTGACTAGTAAGTACACGCCCAACAGCCTTCCTGTACTCTTGATAAGTGCCAAGCACCTCATCGGCGATGGCAGCCTCATCTAACTGTACAGGAGTCGTAGGCAAGCTAGTAGATGATACACTAGACTGTACATGCTGAGTCATGAGCTCAGTCATCCTTGCCTTAAATTATTAAAAAAAAATTAATAAGAAATCTATCTTACAAGATATATTTGTAAAATTTTATTTAAAATATGAAATTCAAATAACTTACATGTTGCCCCTAAGGGATCGGATGCACCCACTCCCCCGACCTGTATGTGTGTCGGTCCCTAAAGTTATCAGGAACCGACTGCAGCTCACCAGTATCTCTGTTTCTCTGTTCAATTTTTGTAACAGAAAAAAAGGATGAAGGGTAGTAATGCTATTTAACAAGTAGATATATTTAAAAAAGATACAAAAAAAAAATAAATTACCTTATCAAAATGATGTGCAACAATAGACTTTGACCCATGCCGGTCATTCATGACCTTCTGTGCTCTATTATTTGTATTTCTTGCAGACAACTCCTGCAAATTAAGAGGAAAAAGTTAAATTTTTATGTTCACAATTTACTAATTATGAAATACTGACATAATACCATAAAATGTCATACTTACCCTGTACTCGTCACTATCAAAGAAGTCTATACACCTCTGTCATGTCTGCGGTGAGACAGATCGAGGCACACAATGTCGAGCTCGATCCAAGTCATACTCCTGGTATCGATCACCTCCATGCTCTAAGAAATACTTATTCAACCTGTACTTCCAATCTCTGTACAGGTCGGCAGTAGTCCGCATCAAACCAGAGAGCGCTCTATCCTGATCATCCTCAGAGATGCCCTGGAACTCGAAATGGGACTACATTAAAAGACATTTAATAAATTTATGAGTCATATATTTAGAAATTTCAGTCTTAAAGACATTAATTCAAAAGGAAATGGATACTTACGCAAACCTCCTGCATAACTCTATCTCGGATCTCCTGAGGTACAACCCGCCATGACTTATAATAGGGCGGCACGTGTGCGCAGATCATGCTGCCAATATCACGAGGGAGATGACTGGCATTCTCACCAACCGCATGCCATGTACCAGTCGTATCAAATTGTATAGGCACCGGTCTGCCTCCACCCCTGCCTATCTTCTCGTGCAGTCTTAGGGACCTATTCGGTCTCTTCTTTTTAGCAGGTGCTACTTCATTTAATAAAGAAAAATATTAACAAAATAAACATAATATTTAATCAAGCTTAGGTATGCACAATTAATAACAAATACCTGATCCCTCGTACTGAGATGGAATACGGGTGGGTCGCTCCGGTGGATCGCCTCCAGCGTCACCTCCATGGTATCATGCCTCGACATCCGCCATAACTAAAATAATACACATTATATAAGTAATTAAAAAGAATTCAATGTCCAGTTGAACGATGAAATGGTTCAACTTTTTACAATCACATTTATTATTTTAATAATTATGCTTACACAATTATGAGTTGTAGTTCAAATATGTTATTTTATCCCTAGTCAGAATCAGTGTCGGTGAACCTAACAGACTGATGGTCATCGAATTCTCCTTCATTATCAGATTGTGTGGGCTCCTCATCCATATAATCATTAATTGTTTCATCTTCAAGGCTCTCATCATCATCGATGAAGATGTCTTCTCCATGAGCACTAGGTCCAACATTCTTGTACGTTGGAATGATTGAAGGACTATTTCTTTCATTACCTAGATGTACTAGATCGAAATCTCCCAGATCAACTGTGAGGTTAAAGTTAGACGAGTTACTATCCTGCAGAAATAATAGGTCTTGTGCATTATCTCCATCACTAGGTAGACCCATATATCGCGATGCACCATATTATGGACGACCCTCCAATTTGGTCCATTAAGGAGATCCTCAGTGTAAAACACTTGTTTTGCTTAAGTAGCAAGTATATAAGGATCATCCTTGTACCATTGTCCACTGATGGAGATACTTGTGATATTCTTATTAGTGTAAAGTTTCTTCTTTGTAGGATCAGTGTCATACCACTTGCATTTAAATAAAGTCACACTGTACTTATTTAAATAAGTCAACTCAATTATTTCTTCCAATACACCATAAAACATGTTACCATCAATCCCCGGAACAAAAATGCCACTATTTTGCGTTTTATGCTTCTCATCTCAAGTTTTGACTACAAAGCGTACTCCATTCACAATACACGTAGAGTATACCATGTTAGTGAAATTGGGACCAGATGCTAATGATAGTAACTCTTCGGTGGCCTCTGGGGAACCATTCCTATGTAAATAGTACATTTACAAAAGTAGCAATTATTCCAAGAATTAAATTAAAATATCAACAAGAGAAATGAACAATATTTAAGATATCCGTTCAATGGATTTAGGGAAAAAAAATCCTTACGTTCGAGTAAAACCACGAGGGGAATTTGGTTATCTGTAAGTTATCAATATCTTCAGCACCACTTCGTTCGAGTTCCAATCGATGCTCACTATAAAACATAACAATCTTAATCTATTATAATCACAAAAGGGATAAGAACATAACTGAAGTTTAAGATACTCACTGGAGATATTTTTCAATCTCAGTACAATTATTCAAGATGTACCATACTACAACATCCCGATCCTTCCTCTCGAAATGAGAAATAATCTTCTTCCTTATCGGTCGACATTGGGACCAGAACATCGACAATGTCCTTCTTATTTGACTAGGTGTTACATCTTGATTTTTACCAGAGTGGTTGAATCTAGTTTCCACTCCTTCCAAATACATGGAGAAAAATATTAATGCCTCATCAACAATATATCCTTCTGCAATTGAACCCTTCGGTCCAGCACGATTTCAAACATAATCCTTTAACTTTTTTATATACCTCTCATATGGGTACATCCACCGAAAATGAATGGGTCCTCCTTCCAATGCTTCGTCTGGCAGATGCATCACCAAGTGAACCATTATGTCAAAAAATGCTAGGGGGTATATCCTCTCAAGCTTGCACAAAATTATGATAATGTCTTGTTTGGCTTGCAGAATATCCTCCCTGTTGAGAGTTCTAGCACATATTTGACTAAAGAAATTGCATAACTCGACAAGTGGATATGATAATTCCTTTAGTAAAAAAGCCCGGACACCTAGTCCTAACAGTCTTTGCATAATAACATGACAATCATGTGATTTCAACCCCTTTAACTTCAGGTCACGATCTATGACATTCTTACCAAGACTCCCAGCAAACCCATCTGAAAATTTCACATTCTTTATATACTGGCAAAATCGTTTCCGCTCTTCTTGGTTAAGCGTATATCCAACATGCGGCTTGAAAAGTTAACCTCTCTGCTCATACAGATGCAAGTTAGGCCTTTTTTTCATGTCTGCTAAATCTCGTCTTGCATTGTCTGTATCCTTTGTTTTGTGCTCAATCTCTAATAATGTAGCCAAGATGCTATCACATACATTTTTCTCAACATGCATCACATCAATGTTATGCCTTAAGTTCATTGTTGGCCAATAAGGAAGATTAAAAAATATACTTCTCTTGCTCCAATTAAGTTTGTCGACACCTCTCTTTCGCTTTACACCACCAAATTCAGCATGTTTTCCTGGAAGTCTCTGTGACACTTTGCCCAACTGTTCCATGATAACATTATTGGTAAAAGGCCGAGGAGGGGCTCTCCTCTTCGACCTTCCATTGAATTCCTTCCTATTTCTCCATGTGTGACTTCTTGGAAGCCAACGACGATGACCAACGTAAGCTATTTTTCCTCTAACTCGAATCGACGGAGTATCCGAATTACATGTAGGATATGCTTTGTATCCTTGCCCGCTCCACCCGGATAGACTACTTCGAGCAAGAAAATCATTAATAGTCCAGAGCAATGCTGCCTGCATATTGAACACCGTATTTGTATTTGCATCTCGAGTTTCAACTCCCCTCTCCCAGAGATCCCTCAACTCTTCTACGACCGGTTGTAAGAACACATCGATATCTTTACCTGGCGATTGCAGCCCTGGGATTAATAGGGTCAACATGAAAAAAGATTGGTTCATGCATATCCATGATGGCAAGTTGTAAGTAGTCATAACCACTAGCCACATGCTATAAGATAGGTTCCTATCACCAAAAGGATTAAATTCATCTGCACTTAAACCTAACCTGATGTTTCATAGGTCAGCGGAGAAATTAGGATACCTCTTATCGAACTCCTGCCAAGCTTTTCCATCCACGGGATGTCGCATTACCCCCTCTTCTTTTGATTTTTCAGTGTGATGCCATATCATGTTTTTTGCAGTATGTCTCGACTGATACAGACACTATAATCGAGAAGTTAAAGGAAAATATAGAATCACTTTTTGGGGCACCTTCTTTCCTTTTGTAGTTTTATTTACCCATCGGCTCTCCCCACAAATTGGACAATTATCTTTAGAAGCATGATCTTTCCAAAAAAGTGCGCAATCATGTTTGCATACATGGATTGATTCATACCCCAATCCCAACTTGTTAAGCCATTTCCTTGCACCATAGTACGATTTAGGCAATTTATTATCGTTTGGAAGTGCCTCTTTTAATAATTGAAGAAGAGCATCAAATGACTTGTTTGTCCACTTATGCAGAACTTTCAAATGCATAAGTTTCACCAAGAAGTTCAATGCTGAAAATGCTGTGCAACCTGGATACAACTCTATTTCTACTTGCTCGAATAGGTTATCACAGTTACTATATTTTGTTCCAATGTCTTCGTCAGCCGCATTCTCACCCCTGTACTCGTCATTGTGAAAATCAACTTCAGGTGCCTCAGGGCCAATGAAATCATGTATAATATCTGCCAGCTCATCTCTATTATTAGGAGATATCCCACTAGTTCCTCTAGAAGTCAAAACATCTGCTTCACTATGGTGTACCCAATTTATGTATAATGGATGAAATCCATTATCTATAATATGCGCCTCCAATGTTAGTAATGTCTGGAATATTAAATTCACACACTTTTTGCATAGACATCTTACCATACCTCTTTCATCGGCAAAGTTTTTGGCTCTTTGAACAAATCTTACTGCACCATTCCAATACTCATCCAATAATCGATTTGGTAGATGTATCCAACTTTTATCGACAGACATTGTATCACTGAACAGGAAGGAAATTGGTTTATGTGAAATAAAGTATGTTGATTAATATTTGACAGTCACCCTAAATGTACCGTATCACTCCAATTTTGAAGGGTAGGGTCCTATCCCATTCGAGATATTTCTATAGTTATTATTTTTTTCAATTTATCCACGCTCATCAATTGATTCGTGCAGAAATTTCGGCAGCATCTCCCTATGGTTCTCCAAGTGCTTAAACTATACACTTGTATAGTTTATACCCGGAGAAAAGTTAGGATGCTAAGATATTTCCACAATATCAAACAAGAGCCCGATAAATTGTTAATAATAACTACATGATAATATCCCAAACTGTCCAACTTTTCAGGACAATTCAAGGGTTGATTGATGTTCAGAAAACAATCAACCCTTGAACGGGTCTAAGCTTAACATTTAAATGTAAATGTAGTTCTATTTTAAATTATTGTAAAAATATATTTACAATAATTAAAATTAACGATACAACAATTTATGAGTATCATTATTTAAGTGTCAGTACTATTATTTACGTAACTTATTATGTAGATTATTAATTTTTTTTAATATTCATAACAACTGTTATGTTTCACAATAAGCTTGTGGGAATTCAAAAGTATAACCTACTTTACTATATTGATAAAGTGCACAATTCAACTTCTTTATAGAGATGTCTATACTATGAATACGGACTTCCTAGTTGTAAATTTAAGTGAGTTTGGTTTTATAAGGTATATATTATTTATAAGATGCATAATTCAACTTCTTTATTTAAGTAAATGTAGTTTTATCCAAGAGGGGTGTGATTTTCATGCGAACTTCCTAGTGTTTTAAAATTTTTTATTTTTATGAGACTCAATTATCATAATTTGAATTGTTAGGGTTTTATTTTTATGTAGTCTCTAGTTTAATTGAATTTTTCTTAGTATGTGGTGTAAATAATATAATTTAAATTGTTAAGTTTCAATCTCAATTAAAAAATAGACTATATTACTATAATCTCTTACTTTCTAAGATAGATTTATATATTTATTATAATTATATATCTTACATTATTTCATTGAATCTAATAAGTTTGAAGTTTCCTAAATTGCATCACAAATTTTAGATTTTTTGAATGGACTTTCTAGTTGTAAATTTAAGTAAGTTTAGTTTTATAAGGTGTATATTATTTATAAGATGCACAATTCAGCTTCTTTATTTAAGTAAATGTAGTTTTATCCAAGAGGGGTGTGATTTTCATGCGAACTTCCTAGTATTTTAAAATTTTTTATTTTTATAAGACTCAATTATCATAATTTGAATTGTTAGGGTTTTATTTTTATGTAGTCTCTAGTTTAATTGAATTTTTCTTAGTATGTAGTGTAAATAATATAATTTAAATTGTTAAGTTTCAATCTCAATTAAAAAATAGACTATATTACTATAATCTCTTACTTTCTAAGATAGATTTATATATTTATTATAATTATCTATCTTACATTATTTCATTGAATCTAATAAGTTTGAAGTTTCCTAAATTGCATCACAAATTTTAGATTTTTTGAATGGACTTTCTAGTTGTAAATTTAAGTAAGTTTAGTTTTATAAGGTGTATATTATTTATAAGATGCACAATTCAGCTTCTTTATTTAAGTAAATGTAGTTTTATCCAAGAGGGGTGTGATTTTCATGCGAACTTCCTAGTATTTTAAAATTTTTTATTTTTATAAGACTCAATTATCATAATTTGAATTGTTAGGATTTTATTTTTATGTAGTCTCTAGTTTAATTGAATTTTTCTTAGTATGTAGTGTAAATAATATAATTTAAATTGTTAAGTTTCAATCTCAATTAAAAAATAGACTATATTACTGTAATCTCTTACTTTCTAAGATAGATTTATATATTTATTATAATTATCTATCTTACATTATTTTATTCAATCTAATAAGTTTGAAGTTTCCTAAATTGCATCACAAATTTTAGATTTTATGAATAAAATATCATAACTATTTTATCTTACATTAGTCTAAATGAATAATCTACACATATATTTTATACTTCAAAATTATAAATTGAGGGATGCATAATAATAATAATCAAATTTATATTTATAAAATTAATGCTAAGTTAAATTTACATAAATAAATTTAAAATTTATAACATATAAAATTTCATATTAAATTAAACATACTATCAATTCTATTAATTCAAATTAAACATACTATCAATTCTATTAATTCATTGCAAATTATTTGAGTAAATTAAATATATTAGTACACAAAAAATTATAATTTTTTATTTACATACCTCAATGGTAAAAATCTACTGATCAACTCTGAATACTCTCCGCAAACTAAGCTAACTGCTAATAATAACTAACAAATTAAAAGATACAACATACAAAATTAATACATATTAACATATATAAAAAAATAAATATACTAAAATTAAAAAAAATAAAAAGAGAGAGAAAGTTCAGGAACTTACCTCAGGTCAAGAAATTTCAAACGCGCAAATGAGGAGGGAGGAGGCGCCGCGAATAAATAGCCTCTGGCTTTCAGCGACGACACAAAAAATTCGGTCGTCGCTGAAGCTTTCAGCGACGATCGAGTTTTTTTCAGCGACGATGATATTGTTATCGCTGAAAGTCCAGCCTTCACCGACGACAATGTCGTCGCTAAAGTCTTGCCTCGAAATTCGGATAAAGCTTTTAGCGACGACACTGTCGTCGCTGAAAATGGAAGGACTTTCAACGACGACATTGTCGTCGCTGATGGTTCACCCTTCAGCAACAACTGAGTCGTTGCTGAAAATTGGACACTTTCAACTGTCGTCGCTGATGGTTTACCCTTCAGTGACGACAGTGTCGTCGCTGAAAGCCTTGCATTTTCAACGATAACAATGTTGTCGCCGAAAGCCAAATTTTGCCGTCGAAATTTAATTCTTCCCGCCCAGATTTCTGTTTCCCTCTAGAAAGTTTTGCCTTTTTTACTAACGACTTTGTCGTCAGAAATACCTTTAGCGACGACCAAAATTTTGTCGCGCTAAAAGTGTCATCGTTATTGCTGCTTTTTGTTGTAGTGTAAGGTAAGAATCATTCATGCTTTTATTTATTTTATGGTGAGTCTAAGCATATTGATAAGAACTAATTGGATAAGGGTATTTTTGTGAGCTTTCACAATAATGATAACATCAACACACCGCTATTAAAGCTAGGTAGGGGGAAGGGAATGTTAGCTACATATGGAAAAAAAGGGAAAGCACTTGTGAGGATGTTATTTAGGGAGGACACCTAATTGGACAACAATGAATTGGTGGAAGATCTCATTGAACCAGGATATTGCACCTCATCATTCTCATGTGAGGTCAATTGTAGCATGCCCCTGCTGGAAGGCATGAAGGTGGAATTCCATCCAACAACTTATATAAGGCTCATCTGGACGAAGATTGAGGTAGCTACCTACATATGAAGCCCCAGGAGTAAGTGAAAACATAACTAGACTCCACTTTTTTTGACATTACATTGCAGTAGAATGAGAAACATGTTTTTCCTTAGCAGAGAGTTCTTAGTTGTGTGCCCAGTTGGTCAAATAATAAGAAAGGAGATGCTATCATTAGCTCCACTTCACTAGTGACATGAAGAGGCAAGTGTGGTAACTACATTTTATCCCATATTGTGAAGTTGTATAAGGTATAATAGTTCCAAGATTTGTGATTCTAAGGGTTACTAAATGTCGTGTGTTTCATTGCCTCAGATTTTGACTTTGGTGGTTACGATAATGACATACCTAGAGATAGACACTACGACAATCGCCAAATGGTTCTTACTACTAACATTCTCAATGAGTGCACAAACTATCTCCAACATAGTGAAAATGTGGTAACATGGTTTGATATAATACACAAGTTTCAATAATATAATGGTAGAGTAATGAAAGGGTAGGAAAAATGTATGGCAGCCATATCAAGCATCTGTTACATTGTGCAAAATATGGTAAAATTGCATATGGCCACACGATCATAATACTGAATAAAACATTATGAAGGGCTTATAAAGTCCCATAGTCAATATAGTCTAGGGATAGATCTCGTGACATATATATTAGCTCCTTATTGCATAGTAATCTAGATTAATTACTTAGTTGAAGTGAATATGCCATAAGGGCTTCACGACAATACGTTAAGATAATATGTTATCATTATTGCCCAGTATATAGCAAGGTTAGGCATCAAGCATTAACTGTTTTAATGGTTTATCACCTACATAATGAGGTTAATGCAATGAATGGTCTATTTGCTAGTATAGCTCTATGTGTTTGTAATCTAATCAAATAGAGACTTTAAATTGTGAACTTACTTGGTAATGTGACAAATGTAATGGTTTGATGAAAATTAACATAAATAGCTTTAGTGATATTGCAATGGAAGTTATTCTTTCTTATAGATATTACCATCTGCATCATCCAAAAATTTAATACATATATGTTAACTGACATCCACTTCATGTTTGTCTATTGCTTAACATTAATTGCTTAATCAAGGGTTTATAATAGAGGAAGCTATGAGGGGATGTAACATCTTATACATGTCAAATAGTATTAACTACCTTGATAAGATATACATACCAATCAATGATGGCAACATCCACTGGTTCCTTTTGATAGTTAACTTAACAGTAAAGAAGTTGTTATACCTTAATTCACAGATAGTGGAAGGACTAGAGAGGTAGCAACTTATTCATCTCATGGCATAGAAAGTTTGCCTCTTGCATGTATATATGGTCTGTGGTGAACGATAGGGACATCACATTGCCATTAATAATGTTCAAATTATTAATAAATGTCACAAGCTATGCTTATGGAACAAGTATTGAAACAATGCTGACTACACAACACAATATGGACCTACCCATTTTAGGTGTCAAGATAGCCTATCAAGACTCCTATAGGAGTGGTCACACAAGATAACAAGTTTGTTTATATAGTTATAACATCTGTAACTTCAATCTACTCTACTACTAGGTGTTAGGCAAAACAGGATAGGTGGTAACATGTGGAAATGTATGCAAGGGAAGTTATTAAGTCATCCAAGGTGATTAACAAAAAAATTTATGCTCTTAGCAATTTAATGATGATTATGTTTTGTCATTTCATATCATTTACAGTAAGGACAATGGCATCTATGTTAGGGGATAGATGTCCCTCCATTCTATTTGAGAAGATTACAAGATTGTGGTAAATAGTCCACCATTCAAAGAAAAAAAGGATTTTAATTTGCAGCCTTATATAGTGCAAGAATCTATGTATGACGTTCTTGTCTTGGAGCACTAACTAGTTTATGTTAAATTTCCCAGGCAAGAGGAAGTTATAGGAGGATGCAATTGGTAATAGACATTATCCTTGGTGGCTATAATAAAAAACAATATAAGATTGTAGAAGTTGCTTGTGCTCACTAGTGTAAGCATTCTAGCAATATCACCATTTAAGGACACCCTCTAACAAACCACCAACTTTTTTGTTGCAATTATCAACCACGTAAATTACACCACCCCTCTTATGCCTGTTGTATGAATATTTTAGCTACCAATACACTGCACTATATCTTGTGAACTTTCATGGTGCTGTATAGATTGTAGTAGGATAGAATATACGAAATGTAGATTGTACAAGTAGGGGCTTTTGCATGCAACATTTGAAAGGGAGTTAAAGTACTACACTCCCTTGTTAAAGTTGTGGTTATAAAAATGAACCCCATAATGGAGTGGACCTTGGCTATGTTATTTATGTGACTATATTACAAATGGTTTAAGAGTTAAGATTACTAACAAATGTGAAAGCATATGCATATAAGCTTCAATGCTTGCATTGAGATTTCAAAGTAGGGAGGACTTGTTAACCGTCTTTAAAATGAATTAAACTTCTATTTACAACAAACTATGATGGTAATAAGACTATGAACATAAAAAACAAGACCTTCTTCATAGCTATATGTATAAGCATTATTTTAGGTGAACATGGGTGATGAAATGAAAATCAAGTTAATGTTATCATATCCTTCAATAAAACCTTTGTTACTCAATTATAATAGAACCCTGAACTATGATAAACCAAATAGGAATATTGTAGGCTAACATTTAGTATTCTTAACATTGGTGAAAATTAAAACCAACATAGTATGCATAAAATTTATGAAAATTAAAACCAACCTAATTAAATTAAATGTTGTAAACAAATGTATATATTGATATTTTATAGGCATATCTTAATAAGAATATTCAAGTTAGGTTTTGTAAAATAGATTTTGTATTATTGCACAGCTTCCAACCTATTCCAAATGTGTATTTGTTGCATCGTAAAAATAGGTTGTGTACTCATCAAATGTCAATGTCATTAAATGCGATGGATACTTAATATTAAAATTTATTTTACATTATCTCTATTTCCACACTTACTTTGGATTTAATGCAAAATAAAATATTGAAGCACATGTTGAATTTTTTAACTTTCACTCTAATTGTGCACCTTAGTATTTGTTCCATGTCAACTTCATTTGATATGGATAATGTTTTTGTTTTATGCTTTACTTGGTTAGAGATGAAAATAGGGGAGAAAAAATGGGAAAGAAAGAAAAAAGGAGAGAAGTTATTTTCACTAGGTGTGTTTGGTTATAGAAGAAAATAGGGGAAGAAGAAAATAGGAAAGAAATTTGTTGTGTTTGGTTGTGAGAGAAAATAAGAGAGAAAGATAATAAGTGATAAATTTTTTGAATATCATTTAAATGTAAATTAAATTGAGAGGAAATAAAATTTATTAATGTAAAATGTCTATAAAACTCTCTTTACTTAAAATAAAAAAATTAATTACATTATTAATACCTCAAACTTGCATAAAGTTTATATCAACCCAATTATTAAGTAAAAATATCATATAAAAATTTTATACAAATTAATTATATATTATGTAACCTTCATTTTTAAATTCAGTAACTATCTTAATTAACAAAAATACAATAGAATAATAGAAATAAATCAATAGGTCTTCAATAAAATATATTAATAAAGTTATCTTAAAAAATAATTAGAAATAATTAAGATTTATGAATATTTCATTTTTATATAATAAATTTAAATGGTATATTTATTATTTTGATAATATTTTTTAAAAATATCCAAAATTAAATCAAATAAAATATAAAAAATTAAGATTTATTTGAGGGTGAGCTCATGGTACTCACATTGCATACTATCATTTCTCATAACTTAATGGCTTAACACTCCAACCTTTTCATTTTAGAATTTCTCAAATAGAAACCTATTCTTCCCTATTTCTCATTCTATTCCTTACTCTGATAGCCCTCTACCATCTCAAGTTGCCAGTGTTGTTTCTGGCCAATCTGCAACATAAAGCCAACAATAGCAAACACAGCAATAGGAAGGGAAGCTAACTAAAACAACAAAATCAAAGTTCGTAGTAGCAAGAAAATGACATTACCTGCTTAGATTTGGATTTGTAGGAGCAGCGTTGGATTAAGCTTCTTTGGGTAGAGGAGACGAGCAACAACTATTATGGAGAGGGGCAAGAAATGACCACTATTGGCAACTTCTTTTTAGTTTTTTCCTCAAATTTGAGGAAAAAAAATCTGAGTCCCATCATATGAAATCAACATAATCTTCTCTTTTCTCTTGTTTTCTGTAGTAAGCCAAATAGGGGATTTGGAATCTTTTTGTACTTTTTTGCCCTAAATTTTCTTTCTCTCGTGACTTCACCCGAACCAAGCAAAGGGTTAACGATGGTAATGTCCTTCTCTGCTGTCTCTCATCAAAAGTTATTTTATCCATCAAGCATTTATACAATGTGACATATAGTAGTTATATTGGTAAAAAAAATAAATAATTACATTAAAAGTCTATTTTAATTGAATTAAATGTGTTCTATTTCGACTATTCCTTGTTACATCACAATTTAACATTAGTTAGTGATCTAATTTATTTTCTAGAATACAAATAATTTTTTGTATCTTTTGCAATAGAGAGAAAATTTTCATTTAAAAATAAGAATGTAATAGAATATTGTCAATTTGATTATAGTAATATTGTAAAATCCAAACACCAATACAAGAAAATATTATGAATTTTGTTACTAGGTAAATATTTAGAATAAGATAAAGATCTAGTATAATCGAAGTGCTTACTTTTTAAAATATCATATTTGGAATATATTCAAATCTTTTCTATGTAAAATGGCTTGTATAAATAAAAAATATGTATGAGTGGTTAATTTATTACATATTTAAAAATTATATCTAAGAATTAGGAGTGATAATTCAAATCATTTATGTCAACATTTGCATTAAACGTGATGCTAATAGACCGACCCACCTAATTCGTTAATTAAGTTAAATTTAAGTACAATAAAATCATTTATTGTATTTATTTAATTACTATTTTTATACAAATTATTTGAGTATAAGTAAGGTAGTCTAATTTGAATTTATATTGCCTTCTTTTTAAAAGGCCAAAATCTCATTCTTGAAAGACATTAAATGTCTAGGCTCTTAAGGACCCAGCTAATTAGAAAAATTAGGCAATGTTCATTGGGCTGACTACTTGTTACAGAGTTAGTATAATGATCCTTTGTTCATGCATGCCAAAAGTATTTACAATGGGCAAAGGCATATTTGTATCATTGGCAATCGTTCACTAAGTTAGGTCCATTTAGTTATTTGGTATAGGCTTTCAATCATCAAGACCAGAAGATGCATGGTGGATAAACATTAGCCTACACACTTTCAATATCTGCCAAAGTAAAGGAGCAAGATGAAATCAATATAGCATGGACAGGACACATAAATGGTGGAACCCATATATAAAGGATGGTGGATAGACATCATGCATGAACACATATAGCCATATAGGTATTGAATAAATTAGCTTTCCATAAAGTAAATTAAATGGACACATTATTAAGGGATTAACAAGCCTCTTGTAAAGTGATGTATCACTGATAAAACATAGTTAGCACGATTAGTGTAATCTTAGGGGAAGGAAAATAAGTTTATAACATATTACATTAAGTAATAAATACATATTATGATGACCTAACAAATTCAACCATCTACACCATCAAATGCCAAATAACAATTGTGACTTTCCTGGTTTACACATGTTTCATACAGCACCCTAGATACAGATTTGGATGTCACCTGCATCAATGGAAAATACATCCAATAAAGCACAATTCCTTTCCACCAAAATATGATGGAGCTTAGCAAGAGTGTATTCATAAAAGACATGCCATATGTAGGAAGGTTTATGAATAACAATCTTAGGAGTTGATAATAACAAAGCCTAAAAGGGAGGATAAAAACATAATAAGATGGAATGAAATACATGAGCCCTAATAACACCATACAATTTAACACATGCATGGAAGTTCCTTGGAAAGTTCAACTATTAAAGTTCACTATCTGAGGAGGTTAGACACTATTCCCACAAAAGTGGGTACTTTTATGTTTAATTTACAATGTTAATGTTCGACTAACTATGATAGACATTAACAATCTTTTATGCGAACTCAAATGTTTATTAACACCCGTAAATAAGGTTAGTGTACAATGCTAGTATGCATCAAATTATCAACTACTGTCATACATATGCAAGTTAATTTGATAATGAAAATTAGAAGTGCCATCAAAACTAAATCATACCAGGGTTGAAGTGGGGAGTTCAAGAAACTGCTAACTTAGAGGGCTTAGAAGGATGCATGGATGGACATAGTCAATGCAATGAAGTGTGTTTGATGGAAGCAGCTGAGCACGTCCCTTCCATGTTTAGATTTATTAGAGTCAATTTGTAGCATAAAGTTTGAAGATTATTTATGGTGCTAATAACACAAATTGACTTTTGACATAGGACCTAGAGAACTAAAATATTATAAAACATAGTTTAAAATGACTTACTAAAATCGTTATGGGATCATGAATATTTGAAATGCTTATACAAAATGGTGGCACCTAAATACTAATTTTAGGGCACATTTTCTCTCATATATCTATAGGAAACATTTATAAAGCAACTTACATTTTATTTTGCAATGGTGCCATTAATTGTCCAGATGTTGGTGTCCTCATCAATCGATTCTTGAACATTATCACCAAATAATGCAAAGTTTATGGATATACCCTAGCCAAGGACATCATCCTGCACATAATATTTAAAATCATTAGTAATGATCAATATCAACAAAGCATTAGGTACCCCTAAGTGGACAATTCCCAAGTTAATTGTAATATCACTCACCATCATTGCATCTATTAAATTAGTAGCATGATTTGCTTTGGGATTCATAGTGGAATCAATTTGAGAAGCAACTTGAGTGGACTAATGCGAAGACCTAACATCCTTGTGCCCTTTAGCTACTCACTGTTTTTACATGTTGCCTTCATGTTGACATATGGTTCATCATTTTTTCCTCTTCATTCCAGATGCAACTTTTGCAGAAGCTTTCCTTTTGGTAGGGGTTTTAATAGAATTAAAAACTCTAAGACTAGCATGTCTGCTATCTATTACACCAAGTTAGGCCTTTTTTCCTTCAAAGTCCATGGTCATGGACTACATTTTTCTCTTTTATTTGCAAAAATGTATGCATTTACGATAGTTACATTACACAATAATCGGTAAGCTTGGCAATCATATTTTTTGCATTATCAATTGAATAATAGTCATCTTTGAGAAGAATCTTAGCATTTTTTCACTAGCAATCAACAATTAAGCAATCTAGTAAATAGTTCATGTCCTCTTAGACTAACATAAAGATGATATGCTAGCATAGGATGCCAAAAAATTAGAGTTTGCCTCATTCACATATTATCTTTAGACTGTCATGTCGATCAATGTGAACATTCTATACAATATTTAGGCTTAAATATTATTTCACTTTATATGTCCTTATTGTCATTGTTTGCACTGTCCCCCCATATACACATGCAACAACCAATTTCAACTCCTTTTTAAATAACCAGAAGGCCTCCCTAGTGTATATGTCACCACTTATGCACTAAAGTGATTCCAAGGTAGGGGTCAACACTGGCTACTGTCACAAGTCAGCCTTGTGAACCAAATGACCAGGCAAATGAGCTCTGTTTGGGACGAAACTTGGCAGATAAATCAAGCATATGATGGAGCACTTGTAGCCCAAATTTGGGACCAATCCGACTTGTGTATTATTTTTCCTAATTTTTCCCGTTTTGGACTTTGCTTATAGTTTTGACCAAGAAAACTTATCCAGTATGAGTAGGAAAGCACTTGGCCGTCATCCTTGGATTATTATATTTCTATCGGTGTATTTTGGTAGTAAAATTCCACCTAGAGCAAGCCAAAAAACCCTTATGACAACTCGAAAAAAGTATGTCATCTTAGGCAATTTTGAATTTGGCTTATAATGCCCTTTAGGGGAGGAGTGCCTGGTGACCTTGGTGGAAGCCCGGTACTAGCCTAGGGGATGGAATGTGTGGCTTGGTGCCTCCTTTGCACATTTTCAATACTGTAATGAAGGATCATATTAATAAAAGAAGTAGCCCCTCTTCTATAAATCAATTGTCCCGAATTTTACCATTTTTGGCCGCATTTGCCCGCATGTGTTCGAATTGCATTTTATGCACCATTGTTGCCTTTCTATATGTGTTGGTTGCCTTTATATGATGCTTATGTGCTTACAGTTGCCCCGATTGTGCTGTGCTTATATGTTTAGCTCATTTATTCTAAGCTTGGTTGGTGTATTAACCGGTAGGCTGGCTTATTCCTCAGGTGGTGAAGGTCTAAGTGCCGCACGTACGGACTATTGAGTTGTCAGTCTGTGACATTTGGTATCAGAGCGTGGTCTAATCCACACTCATAAATTCTGCTGCTCTTATCAATACACCTACCATGGCTAAGAAAATGCCAAACGCCGAACGGTTTGAAGTTATCGAGAATGCACTCGAGAATCTCGAAGGTGTCGCTGAAGCCATAAGTAGCATGCAACTCAAGGAGATCCCTGAACTCTTTCAGAGGGCCAAAGGGTGGGAATCTCTTGACCACCAAATCAAGACTCTCGAAGCTAACAAGGAGGTCGATGGCTCAGGGAGTAGTAGTGCTCCATAAGTCGAAGAGCGGCTTGTTGCAATAGAGAACACCCAGCGGCAATTTGGGGACGCTTTCAAAGACCTTACCCATGAGATGAAGGATGTTGTAGCAACTCTTCGAACAGAAATAAGCGACCTTGTTGCGAGCGTAAAGGTAATGATGTTGGCCTTAGGTAACAATCCGCCAGAGGTTAGTGCCTCAAAGTGCAGGGGGAAAAGTGAAAGTCCCCAAACCTAGGCCATATACGGGAGAGAGGGATGCTCGAAAGCTCAAGAATTTCTTATTCGATATGGACCAATACTTCCAAGTTGTGAAAAATAGATTCGGAGGAGTCTAAAGTGAACCACGCTACCATGTTCCTCACAGATTGTGCCAAGGCTTGGTGGAGGACGAAATATCAAGATATTCAAGTGTGTAGGTGTCGTATTCATACTTGGGAAGGGTTAAAACAAGAATTGAAGGCACAGTTTTACCCCGAGAATGTCGACTACTTGGCAAGATGCAAGCTACAAGAGCTGCGCCAAACTAGCTCAGTCCAAGACTATGTGAAGAAGTTCACAACCATTATGTTGGACATCCGAGACATGACGAAGAAGGATAAGCTCTTCTACTTTATCGATGATTTTTCACGTGAAGCTACAATGGAACTCCAAAGCAGAAGGGTCTAAAGCCTCACTGAAGCAGTGACTACGGCAGAGTGCCTTTGTGACTATGACATTGGTTTCCCTTCTAGCAAGAACTCGTAGAGTGGTGCCTCGAATTCTTCTAGTGGGAGTGGCGGTTAGTCTAAAGGGAGTAAGTCCAAGAGTGGGGGAGAGAACATCAGTTCATCTACAAGCTCCCAGGGATCCATATCACCTCGGGTTTCCAACACAAGCAAAAAGTCGAAGACCCTGTCATATTTCTTATGTCGCAAACCATACAAAGTGGCGGATTGCCCACAGAAGTATGCCATAAGTGCTCTACAAGCCAAAACACAAAAGAGAAGGGGCAAAAGAGCGTTAAGGGCGATACTGAAGATTCTGACACTGATGATGGGTCTTACGTCAGGATTGGGGCAATGCGGGTCTTAGACTCACACAAGTAACTTCACCAACAACACGGAGCGATAGGTCCCAATTGGGGTCTGCCACAATAAGCTTGGTAGGTTAGCAGAGTACCAGCCAAGCATTTCTTTCATACGATCGCGATGGAGGGAATGATTTTTCACCTAGCGGGGTGCCACATCTAGTGGGATATTTTGAGCAAGGCAAATCTTTTGAGAGGAGCTTATCGGGATACCAGTGGGCTTTGCAAATATCCAGATAACCTTATGGTAGAAGCTGCTAACCAACATTTTGGAGATCATGCATGCTAACCATCTAAGTGCCAGAGAGTGTACTATTAGAACAAGAGTGCCAACTCTTTGTTCAACCTTATCAGCTGGGGATAAGGGGACACTAGCTGGGTGTTAAAATTGAATCCAACCATGTTCGAGAGTTCAAGAAGCTACGAAGGCAGAAGAGTTTAGCATCAACAACAACCTTGGAGAGACAAGTTGGAAGGAAGTCGGGGAGGAGCTGAAGTGGAGCAGACTGAAAACTTTCCAAGAATCCTAGTCAGACCGAGGTGTTAAAGATAACTTGCTCATTAGCCAAGCTCATATGGATAAGCAGAGAGATCGAGGGAGGAGCTCAAGTGAAGTAGACTGAAGATGCTCGTGGAAGCCATGTCAAACTGAGTCATCAATGAGGACATTGACATTTTTCAAGTGGGGGAGAATGTCATAAGTCAACCTTGTGAACCAAATGACCAAGCAAATGAGCTCCATTTGGGATGAAACTTGGCAGATAAATCAAGCATATCATTGTATTGCATATAATTTAAACCTCGATGAAAATATTGTAAGAAGTCTAACAAATTATGATTATGCTTGACATACCTCTTTAGCCTAGCATTTATGGACTCACATTGTGATATGGTTCTCAACCTAACAAACCTCTTCCCTTATAGATATGGTAATGCCTATAGCATTCTCTTTTGTTACATTTTTTGAATTTAAAGATTGTCTTGTAGCTTAAATTTTTTTATCTTGGTGTCTTACTTATGCTCAAAATCTAGCATATCAGTATTTGCAAACATGTAATCTTTGAATGCTTTTTTGAATTGGGGTTACTCATGTTACTTGTTGTATTCTCCTCCAAGTGTTAAACATAAAGATGACGGCATGCTTCAAGAAGGATAACTTTGATTGCACTTTGCATTAACTTATCATTGTCTATCATCATTAAGAGTAGTTGCTTGCCATCCATTGCCTCCAATAAGGCTCGAAGGACTCATTTATATGTCTCATCTATCTTATTGGGCATAAGTGCACTAGTAAAGATAATAGTCTTTTGATAGTGGTTCACCTCATAGAAAATGACAAATAGCCTATTGTATTTTTTTTTTCTTATATGTGATGCTGAATGCAACAACATCACTAAAGCATTTCAAATCAAATTTACTTTGCCCATCCATTTAAAAAAAGTGTTGGAATCAATCATCATTGTTAATAGTGTATTTTAAGAAGAAATTTAGGTTATTTTCACATTTTTCTTTCAAATAATGTAGTGTAGTTATAGCATCCCTATTCCTAATGCACAACTTTTGCTTATGAGTCAGGTGGTTGTATAAGTCTTTCTTTGTGAAGCCAACTTTCTCATATCCATCAAATTAATTGGCAATAAGGCAATATATCAAAGCATCAAAGAACCCATGCTCGTGCATGCTTCCTACCTGCACCCTATCAGATTCAGTGATCATTTAATGACATTTATGAAGTGTTGTGTCTTTGGGTCCAAAAAATTTATGGTTATGTTTATTGTGAAAATGATATACATGTCATTTCTTTGTTTGCTGTACAAATGTAACCTTTATTCTAGTTTTGCACCTGAATCATGCTATAGGCTTGTGCTTTTTTTGCTGATCTGGTTTGTTAACATGTTTCACCTTCCTACTGCCCTCGACAACAAATGCCATGCTTCTTAGTATAGGTTAACTATGTTTATTCTTAGTCAAAGTATCTAACCTAATCTTGAAACCATGTACTTATCTATAAGACTTGTAAAATTGCTTTACCTCATGTAAAGATTCAAAATCAAGTACCATTACATTAGTAACTATCATGTCATATATGTGTTCTGAATTAATTATAGATATGTTAGACCCATCTTGATCATCAAACCTATTATTCACACCTTTACTGGCCTTGTTAACTGAATATTTAGCATCTTCCTCATCCATCTATGCTAACCTCATCTCATAATTCTTGCAATTAGTAAGTTCACCTATTCATAACATAATTATTGATGTAATGCAAATGTCAAACATCAATCAACTTATATGTACAACATGTTGTAATGACGACACTTAAATATCTAATTGAATATATGTATATATATGTATATATATTAAATAATTACACACTACATCAAACTAAACTAATTTACCTAAAACACCAAACTTATGTCCAACCAATTACATTCTCACATGCCATGCAGCATAATGGATTTAGATTTTCCCTTAAACAAAGTCTAGATTAAGACCCCTTTCACTAGTATATTATTCTACATCACTCAACTTATTCAGGTTTTGTTGTAACTATACTGACAAGTTGTATAACAAGATGATTATTTAACTCTTACCTAATGAATGATTTTTGGCATATCACTATTCTCCATGTCCTGTTAAGCTTGTTATACTTGGTCATACAATAATAGGTAAGGCATGTACTTAATGGAAAAGGAAAATCAATATACCATCAAAACCATACCCATGATAGATGTATTAAATCTAACTACCCTAACCCATTAATCTCTTATTATTCAGTTATAGCCACTGTATAACATGTCATGTCATTGAAGAAATAATATGGTTTCAATTTTATATGCACTAAACTCACCGACCTAAATGTAAACATTCTAACTAAGTAAATCTTCCAACAATGCTTCATATCCACATGCATAAAACACGTTTGTATTAGTTCACTTAGGACAAATTGCACTAAAAAATGGTCACACTAAACAATGCATTAGCTATATCATCATCCTCCATGGTCTAATTATGTGTGCAAATATATATATTTACTAGGTAATAAATCCCATCCCAATCATGTATTCACATTAAGGCTAGTCCACTTTAAAAAAAAATTACTAGTGAGACACATGTCACTAATTCAAATTGCACTTATTTAAATTCAATCTTATATCTTCTCATATGTGTTACCAATTTTCTCCCTCACATTCCCTAAACTATGATGCCCATCAATTGATCTATCTAAATAGCATAGTTTAATTGCAACAACTGCCTATTATTGCCTTAATAACTACCAAAATTTTGTATCTTCTTGTCACTGTGATTGTCCATGTAAATTCTGTAATTGAATGTTTTGTTATTAGTCAATAATCTAATAATCGAGTTCAACCTTTAAAAGCTATCTCAAGTTCTTTCCTAATCACCTTCTAGTTATTTACAATAAATAACTTAAATTTGCCACAGACTTGCTTATCAATTTAACGCCACCTTCAACAACTGCCTTTACTTGTAGTAGTTCCAACAACCACTTTTTCTTTCTTATTTTTAGATCAAAGTACCTACACATAATATGATTCTTTTGTTAACCTAGATTTTGCCCCTAACTGCTCAATATGTAAATTTTACTCATATCCAGAAGGTTCCTACAACTTGAATTGTATTCATCATATGATTTTGTACCTTTCTTCAAGGGAAATACTATGTATCCTAAATTGTAGAATTTCCATTCTTCTTGCCATTACCACCTTTAATTAAAGATCTTTAGTTCCTCCACACTAATCATTGTTAACCCCACTTTTCCTTTCCTTTCTTTGTTGATTGTCTATAGCACTGGATAACTTAAGCTATAGGTTGAGAAGCGATATACCTTATACACCTTAAACCATCATTTTAATAGCATTGATTAAAAATTATAATTAATAAATTAATGTTGAGGCCATATTGCAATTTATCTAACTTCTAACTTCTAGTTGAAGAATTATACCAAACAATACCATGATGGAATGCCCACCATTGATTCCATGGAGCATCGGTGCTCCACTTTTTCAGTGGTGCACTATAATTTCTCTTGAAAATTTTCATAAGATAGAAAATCTACATTAAAAAAATGGGTTTTGTTTCTATTTTTTTATTTCTATAAATGATGTATTACTTTTTCAAGGCTCGAGGAATTTTGGTTTCTTGTCGAAGTTTCTTGCTTTCCTTATTTATATATTTCTATTTATATTGTATATTGATATTCTTTTACATAATTTCTTTTATTTATGTTATTATTTCAGCACATTATATACATATTTTTTTATATTTATACTTATATTATTTATAATTCTAATGCTAATATCATAAATATAACACAATGTATTTTATTTTTATTATGAAAATATTTTATATAAATTAAAAATTAAATTAAATTATCTAATTAAATATTTTAAATATTTTATGTTATCTTTTATAATACTTTACAACTCACTACTGTTTCTTCTTTTTTAATTACGTTGCATAATTTTCTTTTTTCCTTTTTTTTAAGGTATTTAAGGATGTTGCTTACAAGTTAAACTCTAATATTACTAAAAAGCATATGCTCTTTTTTTGCTATAAAAATATTTAAAATAAAGCAAAAGATTTAATTGAATTGAATCACTTAATTACATATTTTAATTTTGATTTTTATATCACTTAATTACATAGTCTATGTTTTTCTTTTCTTTTTTCTTTTTGTATTATTATTATTTATAATTTAGATCCTGATATCACATAATAGTATAAATATATATCATAATATATTTAATTTTATTACAAATATATTTCAGATAAGTTAAAATTTTAATAAAAAGGTGCTAATTGAAATAATTAATTGTATAGTACAATATTTAATCAGAATATCTAAAAACTAGAATCAAATTTATTTGTCTAAATTTCATCTATATTATCTTGATATCAAATTTTATATTTAATTTATATTTTAAATTAATTAAATATATATTAATTAAAATTTTATTAGCACTTCATAATTCATGCATTATCTCGCTCTTTTTTATCCACTTTATTATATATTTTTTATGCTCACTTATATAGTTTAGATAGGAATATTACTGAATAATATAGATATAATATACTAAGATCATTAAGTGGTATAGATATAATATAATGTGTTCTTTATTATAAAAATATTTTAAACAAGTTAAATCAAAATTAGTTGTCTTCTTTACTTATATATTTTATTTTCAAGCACTTGTATACTTTCTCTTCTCCATATTTGCACTATTGCATTTTTATCATACGAGTCAAGCACTTTTTTTTTATCTACTTCATTTCATATATATAGTTTAGATACTAATAATCTACTTTATTGCATATAATTTTTATATTCATCTTATTAGTTATAATCTATTAATTATATATTTCATTGTTTAAAAATATTTAAAAATTATAACCATATTCATCTATTTAAAATTTTCAAACATTTTTTCCCTATTAGTTTTTATGTTGAGATTTACAAATTATTTGTTATTTCACTTCTTTTTATTTATTTCATTAAATGTTTTTCTTTCTTTTTTCATATTTACTCATATATCATTATTTACTACTCATGTGTCAATATCATTAAGTAAAATAAATATAATATTTTCATATTTTATGTTTTATAAAAATATTTCATATAAGTTATAGTTTTAATTCTATTGAATTAAATAAGTACATATTTTATTTCTGAATCTTCTATTGCTTTACTTTTTTCTAATTATTTATCTTCTTTTTATTTGATCCAAATTATATTTTCTTCTTTTTTATATTTATTTCTATTATTTATAACTCAGACATAAATTTCATAAATAACTATACATATAATATGATATATATTCTTATATTCTTTAAAATAAATTAAAGATTTAATTTAATTTAATTTAATTTTCAACTATTATATGATATATTTTACAATTCACTCATATTGTTCTATTATTTTTATTTGCTCCATTTCATATTTTTTATTTTTTAAACTTTTATGCTAATATCACTAATTAGTATAAATATAAAATTATATATTTAATTTTATTATTAAAATATTTTAAATATGTTAAAAATTGAATGTACAAAGTATTAATTGAAATAATTAATTAAATGTTTTCTTAAAAATAATTACAAATTAAATCTAACTTTTTATTTAAATTTTATCAATGGGTTCTTGATATCAAATTTTGAGTATTATATTTTAAATTAAAAATATATTAATTTTAAAAAAATTTAAACCTTTTACAAATTGGGTATTATTTTATTTCTTTTCATCTATTTCATTGCAAATTTTTCTTATTTTTCCTATCTACCTATGTTATTTATAGTTTAGAAGTGACTATTACTAAATAGTATAAATATCATACAATAGAATACAATATAATATGATATAATATATTTCTTATTATAAAATATTTTAAATAACTTAATATTATAATTTAATTGATTTTCTTAATTACATATTTTATTTTTAACTTTTATATTTTTTACAACTCTTTTATTATTTTTTAATAATTTGATCTATTGCTTTTTTTCCTCCATGATTACTATTATTGTTTATAATTTAGACACTAATATCACCAAGAAGTCTATATACAACATGATACACTTAATTGTTTCATTATTTTTATTTTGAATAAGCTGAGAATTTATTTTAATTGAAATACTTAGTAATATATTATATTTTTTACTCTTAAATTACTTTATAATTCATTCATTATTTCTATTCTTTTTACTTGTTTCATTGTATATTTTTCTTTTTTATATCCATTACTATTGTTAGAAATTAAATGCAAATACCATTATAAAATATATGTATATGTATGTATATATAACATGTTATATAATTAGAAAGTTAAAATTTTAATTTTGATATTATTAATCAAAGTATATAATTATATATTCTATTTTTTTAAAGAAAATATAAAATATAAATTTATTTTATTAAATTTGTTGATATATTCTTTATATTCATTTTTAAGTACTGTATTTCAAATCTTTTTATTCAAGAAAGGCCTCTCAAGAATAATTTTCCTCTTGAATGTTATATGAAGAAAACAATCAAGCCCTTGTTATTAGAGGATCCAAATAATTTTGTCAATATATCATTTCTAGTCCAATGGAATATATAGGTATTGGAAGAAGTCCTATCTAATGAAGTTTTTTTTTTTGGTTCTGCTATCTTTCAATTATTAATATGATATATAAAGACTGTTAATACAAATATGAATTAATAGAGATTTTATTCTTTTATAGCATACACGTTATTTCTATTTATTTTACCTATTTCATTGCCTTTTTTTCATTTTATATATTTATAACTTAAATTCTAATATCATTGATTAGTATCAATATAATACAAATTTTTATTATAATTTTTTTAAAAGTAAAATATTTAATTTAATTAAATTATTTTACTATATATCATAATTTTTAACTATAAAATAAATATTGTAAATTAAGCTTTAGCATTATTTTATAATTTTTATAATATATTTTATATTTTCATGTTATAAAGGAACAATAAGCACCCATGCAACACACGGTCTAAAAAATTAGTTTTTACAGAAAATTAAAAAAAGTAATGTTTGTATTTAAATATGTGTATCTTATTGTGTTTCTAATTGTAATTTTTAATTGTACAAATTATATTAACCTTATGATAATTTTTTAATAATATTTATTTATAAAAGATGAAATATATATATTAATTTTGACTTAAAAAAAATTTTGTGCACTACACAAGAGCTAAGCTAATTTATGTATATATATATATTTGAAGGTTTTTTTTTTGGCAATATTACTTTTGTGTTTTTGTTGCCAAGTGTCACTTTTTAAGATTTTAAAAACAGCCCGCGAACGCAATATTACTCATAATATTACGTTTTTAGATTAGACTGCATCTGTGATTTTTTATAATTTTAAATTATTATAATTACATTTTTCTGCATTAGTCCGCATCGCAATGCCACTGCGAACATAATCGTAATTTAAATCCATGGTCACTTTATTGGAAAGAGTTTTCCCGCCAATTCCTTCTGAACATTAGGGTATGTAAAACTGCTGCTGGGCCTCCTTTTGGATTGCCTTTTTGCGAGCCTTATTTTAAAAACATTTCTACGTGGCCCACTTCCCTCCTACTTCTGTGAGCAGCAAGGAACGAAGCTTCCCTTACACTCCCCTTACTCGCTTTCAAATTTGATTTCTTCACTTTCCCACTTTTTATTGCTTCTGTTTTCTCTCTCATTTTACTCCTTCAATTGTTCTTCAATTCGATTCGATTTTTATTCCTCTTTCTTGCCAGCTCTCAGCGGAAAAACAAAGGCTGATAAGATGAGGATTTTTGTATAAGTTTTTAGTTTGAATTTTGTTTCGACAGCTGCATTTCGATTTATGTTTTTTGTGTTACTTTTGAGTTCTGAAGTTCTCATTTTGAAGTTTCCTAGTTTCAATATCTTTTTAAACCATTGTGGAGGTTGAGGTTCCCATATCGACGCAGACAGTGAACTCGCCAGGGCAAGACTAGGATTTTTTCTGTATAACTCGTATTTATGATTGTGATATGACTTGCTTCTTCGATTTTTCTCCTAATTCTAGTTGTAGAATGTTAATAGCAAGTTTCTGTTTGTTGGGTAATTTCTTGATAAACAATTTGCATATTAAGTGTTTGATGAAATGTTTTCATAATTGGGCTTAGAATTACTATAGCTTTCTTTCCACAAACAAGATAATGTGGGATGAGGTTTAAGGAAATTGGGATTTTTTATTTGTAAAACATTATCCGCTTTCAGGTGGCTCGGTCTTTGACAGTGCAATATCAGCTGCTCCAGAGGCGGGAAAGGAGGGAAGCTGCTCAAGTCCATGGCCGATCTCACTCGAAGGCAGGAAAGGGATAAAACCTCTTTACCATGTCTCAAATTTTCAAACTATATTATTAAAGGCTGCTGCAACAATTTTTTAATTCTACTATTCTTCTTTATGTTTTGGTTCATTGTATATAAATGCGCACACACTCACTCTTTCAGGCTTTCACACTAATCTGTTACAATTAAATTATGTTGAGGCTTTCTAGAACAGGCTTTTCCTTTCAAGCTTCAATTCAGACAGTTGAAAGCAAGGCATTGAAGGAGTCCTCTCTATTTTATGAATATTCAATTATTTTGAAAGATTTCTATCAATCACAACCAGTCCTGTTGGAGTACAGCAAGAACAAAGAACTCTTGGAATAAAAAAGAAACAACACTTTCTTCTTCTTACTCCTGTTCAATTTCCTCTATAATTCGTTTCTAAAGTCTTAGTCAATCCTGAGGTTATTATTGGAGTGCATTAAGTACAAAGAGCTCTTGGAATAAAGCATGAAAAGTAGAGGAAAGTGAAATCAAGAGATCAAGGCTATTTAATGAAGAATGTAGGTACGACTTTAGCGAAATTTCTCAGAAAGTTCAATTTAATCTTTACTTTTCCTCTTCTGTTTAATTTCTTCAATACATGTTATTTCCTTGCATTTGGTTATGGTTGCAGTGATTTATTTTGCGATGCTTTAATGTTTATTGTAAGTTTGATTTTTTTAAAGTGTTTTAATGGTTAAAAATTGTGGTGATGCTGAAAACAAGAATTGCCATACTATCTTGCATAGTCGTTGGTGGAGGTATTTTCATTTAATCAGTGATTCAAAAGCCATGTAATATTGCAGTTGTATTTGGAATTGGATTATAGATTAAAATCATTATATGCCTGGGCAGATTTGTAGTTCTAAGAGTACATATTGGTTTTAGCAATTTTTTCTGGCGAGTTGGAAGTTTTCAATTTCCAATTTCTATTGTTATGATGTTTTGCATAATTATTATATTTAGTTGTAACTTCTTTCGAAAAATGTATCTTTTGTAGTTCGAAATTTACATTGAAGTTGTTCATTTTTATGAAATTAAGAAAGTTCAGAATAAAGCCACTAGGTCTGATATAACACTGAGGAGTTTGAATAATATGTTCTTTAAACTTTCATGCTCTTAAATATACCAAAAAAACGTTGAGACAGAGAGAGAGAGAGAGAGTTTGGATTATATTTATATGCTTTTCATTATTTTTCAAGTTAGCGCTATTTTACTGATGTGATATGAAAGTTGGTTGAGGGTTAAGGATAAAGGATATTGTTTTCAAGATATAGGCATAATTACTTGGTCTAGTAGTTTCAACATGCATTTTGTTGCATTAATATGTTTATAAATTATGGTTAAGTGACATTATAATTTGGGTTTAGGCTTATAGTTCAATTGCTACAGTTTTTTTAAGTGGATTTTTTAATGATGGTTGTTTCTAATTATTTATCTTAAATAATAAATTAAATAATATTGTTGCATAGTGAAAAGTTAGTTTGATTCTTAACAAACTTCTAAGGTTGTTTGAACTATCCATCTGCCTTGTTTTCAATTTGTTTTAGGGGCAGTTTTGGTCAATTTTGTTGCACCAGTTCTAGACAATTTTAAGACATTTGAACACGGGGAAAAAAGTAGAAAACAACATCAGAGAATTAGAAATATAAACATGGTAATAGAACAAAACTGAAACAATGACCAGTTGTTATACTCATCATTGTTGGACTTAGGAATAATCCAATCATCATTTATGTTTTATTTTTATGTGTGCCATTTGATTCTTAAACAAATTGGATGTACTTTATTGTTTGGCTCAGGAATTATACTGTGAATTACATGTTTTGGATAAATTTGCACAAGACCATCTTCATAAGCGTTGAGAGAAGGAGGATAATTCAAATACGACCCAAAATGGTGATTGCAAAGTGCGCTTTTGAAATAGTATGCAACTCATATTTCTGATAATCATTTTTGTTTAAGAATCCATAGGTCTTCATGAATTTTGTTGAAATAGAAAATCAATTTTGATATTTGAAAGTGAAAGTGAAAATTTTGGTATACGAAAATATGATATAATCATTTACAAGGTGGGCAATGCGTTTAAAACTCGAAGGAGACTCACTTTGAGCATGTAATTCATTTTAAAATATTGAATTAGATGTGTAATGGCGTTATCCTTTTTCTCCATTTATGCTTTATTATAAAATGGACCGTTTTATTGGCTTCCTTAGTTCTTCTTGCTTATGATGAAAATAGCAGGCCATTTTCAATTATGAGTCCATCCAATAAAATGTTTCCAAATGCACCTCATGTCTAACTTATTGGTTCATCATTACTTTTGTATAAATTGCTTTAATCTTTGCCAGATTAAACATAACTTAATACGTGTATGTACAATTCTGACAGTTGACTAGGATCCTTCTTTAGATTTTTGTGATAGAGGCGTAGAGTGTTAGCTAAAATGATCATATGCAATATTAGTAATCAGTTATGCAGATGAATACATTAGAATTTGTGAGGGGAAAACTGCATGGGGGTTTTTTAATGCATGTTTGAAGGCAAGAAGTGTCATTTATTGTATGTTACTCATGTTTGTCCTTCAATATCTATTTTTGTGTTATAGGTGATAGACTTACAATCTTCAGGGTGTGACTTAAAATTCAAAAGAAACAAGTTATACAAAATTTTCAATGAGGAAACTCTAAATGACTTCTTTAGATGAATGTGTCTCTCTCATATTCTACTCTCCTCAACTCTTATATTTGTTGTTATCCCGCCTTCTTTTTTTAATGCATGAACAATGTCTTCCATGGCTTGGATTAGAGGTAGCTGTCTATAAGTTCTTTCCCCCCCCCCCCCCCCCCCACCCTTCTTTTTTTTGGGGGCGTTTACCTTTGAATGGATTAGCAGGTTTTCTGTATTTTTCCGTGGTGGTTCTTTTAAGTTTGTTGGTAACTTTGGAAGATCTACCAAGTAGTCCAAGACAGAGGTAAATTGTTCTACTTTTCTTTCTTATCCTATACATAGTTCTCATGCAAAACTTGCAGAAAATTCTGACTTTTTCACAATTATTATAAGCATGTCTGCATAATTAGATTTCATCTTAGATATTTGTCTATGACTATGTAAAGAATTTCTTTTTGTTACATTCTACACTAATAATGTTAAATATGAATTTTTCTTTGTAGATTGGACCACTCAAAATCATGGTAACCAGCTTTGAAATGTTCAAGATGATTTTAGATCAAGGACATGTGAGTGATCAATAACTTTTAATTACTATGACCATCAAACATTCAATTTGTGTTATCAAAACCAAAGATTTGACTTTGGATTATTTAGTAAAATCTATTTATTTATTTATTTTTTAACCCATGTCTCAAGTGCAAATATTTGAGTTCTTTCTACAAAGATGATGTCGATTTGGTATTAATAGTCATTTATCAGTTATCACATAGTAAGTTATTGTTATTGAACAAATTAAATAAACTTGATTGTGTGTGGCAAATGAAATCACTTGGACATCTAAAATCAAGTTGCTTACCACATTCTAGGGACACTTTGACTTGCTGGTGCAGATAGTTGTTGGGAACTTCTGTGTTTCTCGTGACCGTAGTATTTCACATGGCCAATAATTGTTAAGTTTCAAGCTTTATTTTTTTCTGCTCAAGGTTTATTGTCTTGCATCTCTTTGCTGTGTAAATGCCTTTTAAGGTCATAATTTATTATCCTTTTCATTACTGTCTATGGAGATTAATAGTATGTTACATAGGTTGGAATGGGCATATTGAGTACAGGAATTGAGTATGTTCAATAGGAGGTTGAAATGAGCATTAATGATGCCCTAATTGAAAGGGTTTTTCTTTTTATTTTTTTTTCTTGGACTACCTTGTGTTGTGATGTGAATCATATGGTACATTGTATTACCAAGTTTCATCATGGTTATGGGGATAACTTTTGATTAATCTATTGTTCTGTGAATACCTATAGAAAAAGTATTAGGATACTTTCATATAAGTAGAAAATCATTTGCTTTAGCTAGGAAAGCAACAGCAAAAGATCCATATTGCATCGGCTTATGTCTTTCAGACTTAAAAAATTTATGATTGTCGAAATTGACAAATGAGAAGTACAAATAAATTCATTTAGAATTGTTTTAATTTCCCTTTCTCTTGGCCTATAGTTTATAAATTGATTTTAATGACCTTTATAAGCCTGAAAGTCTTTAACAGGATACAGTATATGTATCTATGTAATTGATGGCATATATAGCAAGTTAATAATAAAATGACCCATTGAGAAACTTATTATGATTTGTTCCCCACTACTGGAAGAAAAGTAACAAAGATAGCAACCATGTTTACCCGCTTGGGTTAAATTATAAAGGGAAACACTCTAATACAGAGGAATGAGAGTAAAGGTTCTCATCAGCCGCTAATTATTTTCCTTGTATTTTAAGTATGGCTTATCCTGCATATGTTTGTGTGGAGTGCAACCTCTTAAGATAATAGACACCATTGAAAAGGTACAACTGAAAACGTGGGTAAGCTCTGTTTTTGAAGTAAGATCAAGGTGCCCAAGCTGTTTTCTTTATTCTCCAACTAAAACAAACCCAATTCTCTATTTTGCACATAAAAATGAAATTCACAACGTTGCAAAGAAACAATGGCAGTGGATGTTGGTGTAAAGTTCTGGTGTCTCTGCTTTACGAATGTGGGGTTGCAGAATTTTAATTATAATTCATTTAAACTTAGAATGAGTAGCGGAACTTGTGTGGACTTTGGTTGAACCCATAAATCATATCTCCTGGGATGTGTCTTATAGTCATGAAATATAAAATGTGGGACATATGGGGCTGTTGGAGGTGCGTTAGAATTTGCTGAACTAAGGACATTTGTTTTGTTCATCACATGGTTTTTAATTTTTGTTCTGATTTTTAGAAAATAGATTCGAAGACCCTTTAAGTACTTAGCATTGAAATCATGCAGTATGCAAGGTTTATAATATAAATTCAATTCAATAAATCATGCAGTATACGAGGTATAAAATAGTTTCCTTTATGTTTTATGGGTAATAGTTGAATTAGGAAATATATAAACTTTGAAACTATCATCTATGATTTCCGTGTCCTCGAAATTGCTTTAAATGCAATTTTTTTTGCCAGTTTGATTTCTTCACAACAAGTAGTGTTGAGAAGGTTTACAACAAGGTGATGTTTAGTTTGTGAAATTTTACATTCTCAAAAAAGTGTATATTTGTAAGAATGTTTTCAAAAATGTAATTTTTAATAATTTAATCAATAAAAATGTAACATTTGTATATTTGATTCACTGTAAACTTTTCTAAAAAATATTTTGTTAGATTTCTAAATATGTTATATTATTGTGTTTGGTTCATATTTGATATTCTTAAGAATTTTGAAAATTTTTTTAAAAATATTTTTATCAAGTTTTTTATTATAAAATATAATATATTAAATCATATTTTTATTTAAAAATAAATAAATAATTAAAAAAATTTAATATTTAATAAATTAAATTTTAATATTTAATATTTAAAAAAATATTAAAAATATATAAATATTTTATATTTTATTATATTTTAATACTTAATGTATTATATTTTAATATTTTATGCTTTATTATTATTATATCAATTTTTAAAATGAAGTGAGCGTAATTTATTTAAATTGTTATTAAAATATTAAATATATTTAGTATTTCTCTTTTTACAAAATTATAAATTTTCACAATAAAAATAGTTATATTTCATATTGATATTAAATTTTATATTATAGTTTCTTCTGTAATATAAAAATATTAATAATATTTGTAATATAAAAATATTATTATTTTATATTTTTATATATAAATATATCTTTTTTAAAGAAATTTCAAATTTTTTATATTATTTTTTAATGAAAGAAATTATATGCATATATAATTATATTAAAATAATCTTTCAAATATTAGGGATAATAATAAAAAAGCAATTATAATTAAAAAATTAATGTTATTATATTTCTTAATGATATTTAAAAATAAAGTGATAATTATTTTTTAATTTAAATTAAAAATTATTTGATAAAATGATAAATAAGAAAAAAATTAAATGTAAGGATAATTTTATTTTTTAATTTTATTATTAGTATTCCTATTCCATTGGAATATGAGATTCTCACCTTTCCTCATGGGAATATTTTAGGAGAAAATTGAGTTAAAAATATTTTTGATAATGTAACATTTTTAAGTATTTTTTTCTATAAATTTTGAATTAAATACAAGAATATAATATTCTCTTAAAATATTTTGTGAAGCAGACATCACCTTCTTCAACCTTGTGAGAATAACTTTTACTGTAATGAGTAAAGTGTTCCAAAGGCATTTTGCTGTAATAGATCAAATGCCTGCCAATGATAGTAATCTATTCATTTTTTTTAATCCTCTTTAAATGAGAGAATTGTTCCAAAGACATTTTACCCTAATAAATTCCGGAGTCTTTATTTGGTAGATATATTTGAATTTTGACAGGAAAACAAAGAAATGATGTGCTTTTTTTTGGGGCGGGGTTTGCAAATCCATGTAATATTTCCATCAAATTAGATATATCAAATTAATTCAGTGATCAATTTATATAATAATTTCATTCATACATTTCTCATAAAGTAATGTCAACCCATTGCTAAATTTGTATAATATTTCCGTCAAATATATTAAATTAATTGAATGATCATATTTATATAATAATTTCATTTATACATTTCTTATTAAGTAATATCAACCCACGCATTGCACGAGTTTAAAAACTAGTGTGTATGTATGTCACAGATTTTAATTTTTTTATATGAACATATTTTTTTATATTAAATTATAAAAAAGAAATTATTGATTTTAAAAAATTATGATATAAAGAGAGATTATAAATATGGTTTAAAAAATAAATAACTAGAGACAATTTTTAAAAATAGATAACTAGGGACAATTGAAGTTTTTTAATATTTTTTATTTTTAATATTTCAATGTTGAAGGGTATAATAATAATTTTAATAAAATTTCCAAGGAAGTTTAGAATTAAATAAAACAAAATATAAGAAGTTTAAGATATAAAAAGTTAGTATTTGGAAAGTATTAATTTTTTAGTATTAATTAAGTAACTTTCAATACTTTTGAAAATTTTATAAGAGAATTTACTTCTTAAAAAATTTAATTTCTTATAAGAATTTATTTCCTTTGTGAGTCAAATGATTGTTATGTGTTTAATTTTATCATTTCTCTTTTGTTTCCTTTTTCTTCTGGGTAACCTTGCTCCTATATATTAAATGAAATGTTGATAATTAAAATCACACTTGAAGATTAATAAAGTATTTATTGTTTAAGCAATGTTGTATGCATCAAAAATAGGATTTAAAATTATATTTTGAAGGGAAATCAAGGGTTATCATTAAATAAAGATGATTGAAATTACAATTTTTTTTATATATGTAAATGCTAGAAGCAAATTCTGAATAAAATTATTACTTGTAGTAAAGAAATTGCAAGATTTAAATCTAAGAATTTAACTTTTCGTTAAAATTTTTAAAATGCTTAAATATGAACTAAAGCATTTTTCATAATTAGAAAATGAGGGTTATTACAAAAAAAATTATTACACTAATTGATTGCACTGCGTTAAATATCAAGTTATATTTGTCACTTGTACTTGTGACCTTATGTATTCTATTTTTTTCCTTTAGCTTGCGCTTGGAATTGTAGAAGTTAGGGGGGAAGGAGTGGGGGAGGAGAGGTTTGGGGAGGAAGTTTAGCATTTCTCCCATTTGGAACTAGGGGCAAAATGGGAAGGGAAAGAATTTTTAACCAGAAAAGCATGTGGGGCCCACAAAAAAAACTTCACCCCCACCCCCGAGGAGAAATGCTGGGAAAAATTACATTTTTACTGTAGTTACCTTTGTGCATTATCTTCTGCAATAGACTCCTATTTCTCTCTCCCATTGCTACTAACATTCACTCTTGTTGTCCACTGTGAGTCTGCTGTGAGCTCATTCGTTGGAAAGAGCAAGTAATTGGATAGTTTGGAACTTGCTACCCCTGATTGGTCGTTTCTGTGTTTTTTCAGGTTTTGGTGTGGAGTGTGATTTACAGCTATTGCTAGGCGTCTATCTGTAATTGCAATCCACCATAAGAAAGGTTATTGGTAACGAAATTTGGCCAGAGATGGAGGACGTTGCCTGAGTTCTTGAACAGTAGACCACCAGATTGACATCTGAGCTGATCTCTATCGATCAGTTGGGGAGGGTTTGGGTTCCCCTATTCTAGGTTGCGTAGATCCGACTTGATCCGCTTATAACTCGGTTGAGGATGACACCTGACTTGAACTTACTAATTTTTTTTAAATTTGCTTGAATAGTTTATTTATTTATTTGTAAATGGAAATTTCTTTTTCTAATTCCATCATAAAATCATAAGCTTAGTTTAATCTTGCAAAATTCATGATAATGCATAAATTCTATATATAACAATTTTAGAATTTAGAATTACACATTACAAAAAAATTAGAATTATTGAAAAAATTAAATAAGATAACAATTTAATAATTAAAGATTATACATAATGCAAAACGAATCCACTTAATAAAGTGATATATGTAGATTTAAATTATTAATGACTTTTGGATTGTATGATGAAAATTTTGACAAGTAAATATGATGTAAAGGATACATACATATTTTGTTCATAGCACATATCTCTACTCCCATCTAATTAAGAAATATTAGTTACTATATTTATAGATTTGCATGTATTAATTTTCATTATATTAAAGATTACAAATGATTTTTTCAAATAAAATGAAATTAAAAATACATATGGCAAAAAAGGTTTCATACATTAACTAGGCACTTAATATCACATGGGTAGCAAATCACAACAATTTGAGAATGTGGGTTATAGGCACTTAATATCACATGGGTAGCAAATCACAACAATGGATATGAGAATGTGGGTCAAGTAAGTTTGCAAATTGAGAGAAAAACCACAAAAGCTTATTACAAAATTTTAATACATAGACATTTTGTGTTGTTATAAAATTGGGAGAATGTGAATCAAAATCATTACAAAATTTAAATATATAGACTTTTTGAATTATTATAAAATTGTAAGATTATTATAAAATATTTTTTCTTTCAATTCTTTTCCTATACATAGCACATAATATATAAACTTTCTTATGATTTGCAATTTATTCAAACTATTAAAATAAAAACTAAGGTGTCAGTATTCTCTATTTATATAATGTTATGTCCATATTGTTAAAAGTGATTTATGATAGAGATCTATTTAACAGGAGTGTGCATGAAGTAGACAAATAAAATGATAAGTAGCATTGTATTAATAATATTGTAGTAAGAGTGTAAAATTCATTGACTTGATTATAATTACAAAGAAAATTAAATTATGTTAAACATTTATAATAGTGAAAAAATATAGTGTTATATGAAAACCACTTGATGTTGTTCTCTTAAATTGGTTGCTCATATCAATAGGTACTGTAGAAAGTCACCAATCTAAGGATACACTCCTATAGGGCCTATATCTACATAATCTTTCCAGTTAATTTGCATAGACCCTTCTTCTGTCCAAAGGTATGTTTTTGGCAATTTTGTATTCCCCTATGCATATACTTGTGGTTGTGCATTTTGTTTATGTGTGTTTCCCATTCTCTTTTTCTTAATAATCTTTCCCTATTCCATATACTATGAAGCTGATAAGTATGTCCACATCTATACACGTCTATTGCTTGTAACATTTAATAGTTACAATTTGAAGTTATTTCACAAGTGATCATAGAAGATAATGTGGATGATATATATGAAGAGAAGTTAGAATCAGATCACTTGCTTAATATAAATATGATGGAGGAACAGAATATATTATGTCAAATATGTATAGTACAACTTGTTTGCTATATTAGTTATTTTATGTATTTGTTGTAATTGCAAGCAAATATTGTCCACAGACCCATTGATGGGGGTGACTAAAACAAGGGATCAGATGTGATAACTACTATTACAAAACCTATTATAAGCAGATAAATGTTGTGATGTGGTACATATGAGTTCTTATACTTTCCTACGATTATGTGAGAAGTTAAGAGTAATAGGCAGAGTGAGAGATTCCACTTATTCTACTGTGGAGGAACAAGTTGCTAAATTCTTGCACATCCTAGCACACAATGTAAAAAATAAAACTATATCATTTTTCTTCCATCGATCGAGAGAGACAGTTAGTCATAATTTTCACAACATTTTATGGATTATAGTATTCCTTAGGGATGAGTATTTTTTGTAGTCTTCTAGATCAAAGATTCCTCTATAAATATTCAATAATAGTAAATTTTATCCTTATTTCAAGGTAACATAATAAATTCTATAGGTTGTAGTATTCATTTGAAATGAAAATGTTTAATTGTCATATTTTGCAATTAAATTTTCAAAAAAAAATCTAAATTACAAAATTGTGTGGGAGTTCTAGATGGAATACATATACATGTCAAAGTTATAAGGAAAGATGCCTCTTACTTTCGGAAAAGAAAATATTATCCAACATAGAATGCATTAGCAGTGTGTTCTTTTGACATGAAGTTCACTTATGTGTTATCTGATTACAAGGGAACTGCATCTGACTCCAGAGTTCTTAAGCATGCTTTAAGTAAGAAGGGGGATAGATTGAGAATTACAAGAGGCAAGCTTCACTTTTGTTTATCATGCACAATGAGGAGTCAATAGTCAATCGTATAAAGTGTTTTTCATTATAATTATGCTTTCTAACATATATCTTAATCATTATTGTAAATCATAGGCAAATTTATCCTAAGAGATATAGGTTTTCCTCTAAAAGGGGGAGTACATACACCCTGTAGAGGTGTATGTTACCATCCAAAGGAGTACAGAACTTATGGTCCTTAAAATGCAAAGGAATTATTTAACAATTAGCATGCGCCATTGAGAAATTAATAGAAAGGGCATTTGATGTTTTAAAAAAGAGATTTACAATAATTGCTAGTGGCATAGAATCGCATTACTCTATCAAGACCATAATGAATGTTATTATTACATGTTATATATTGTATAACTTTCTAATGGATGTTGATCCCGATCTATGGTTGATTGTGGAGGTAGACTATGAACTACTAGATAGTAACATCAAAGATATAAGGATTGTGAATCACTAAACACTGAGAAAGACTATAGGCATGGGTTCATTATAAGAGAAATCATAGCAGTCCACATGTGAAATGATTATGAGCATAGCTTGTGATAGATTATGTCATGTATATAATAACTTGTTGCACCTTCCTGTTTGATGCTTATGATTCTTGTACCGATCCATGGTTGATTGAGGAGGTGGACTATGAGCTACTAGATAGTAACATAAAAGATATAAGGATTGTGAATCACTAAACACTGAGAAAGATTATAGGTATGGGTTCATTATTAGAGAAGTTATAGTAGTCCATATGTGGAATGATTATGAGCATAACTTATGATAGATTATGTTACGTATATAACAACTTTTTGTACCTTAATGTTTAATGCTTATAATTCTTGTGCCATTGATATGATTGTGAATAGCAATTAAGGTTTGCTCTATATGAGTTGTATATTATGGATCCTTGCATATCTTTATATATCATGAGTTGCATTTTATGTTTGGAACATATGAGTTGTATGTTCTGTATTTATTTATCATCATTGTATATTATGACTTGTATTTTGTGTTTTATACATATGTGTTGTATGTCATGTATTTTTGCACACATTGTATATTGTGAAAGCATTTAATGTACTAGAATATTAGAGTTGCATTTAACTTAGAGATGACAATTATGTTTGTGAGTTGTTTGTGACCAAGAAAATTCACTGTCATACATGCAATGCAAACTTTTGTACAGCGTATATTATTAAATATTACTTAGTTGTATGATGCTTTGTAGATTGAATTATGCTGAAGAATAGAAGTCTGATAGTAAGGGAGATACATCTTTTAGAGATTTATTATGATGGATGCTTGATATAGATGCTATGTTATTAGCCTTATTATTGGAAGAGGTTAAAAAAGGGAATTGGCTAGATGACATATTTACTTTTATGGCATATGCCACTATGGTGGCAGAGCTAAAATAGACAATAGGTCTATTCTTCCAAAAATAACATATTAAAAATTTGATGAAGGCATTAATGGAGAACTTCAATGAATGCCACGATCTGTTCCATAGGTGGAGTGGAATCATTTGGAATCTAACAACTCACGTATTCAAAGCTGCACCAGAAGTATAGAGTAAGATCTGTAAGGTAAAGTTAGCATAGTCCATGTACTAGACTAAAATGTCATCATTCATTTGAATTCATGTGTATCCACATGCATGTGTCGTGATAGTTTCTTGTGGCATGAAGAAAGACATTTCCTATATGCATGACACCAATATCACCAATCTAATGATGTAATTATGTATGTGTACATAAGATAAGCCCAAGGCCCATAAATAGAAGTGTACTCCTATCCACAACTATGATAAGTTATTAAAGTTATTTGAAAGAGACAAGGCTACAAGTGTATAAGTTAAGAGTTCAGCAAACAAACTAAGGAGATAGGAGAAAGAAAGGTTAGACCTGAATGATAACTTCAATTTGATGTCGGATTTTGATATTAATTGAGGAGGTGATACTCCTAACTATACCAAGCATGTTGATGCATTTAGTCCTAAAGGTGCTCCTTCCAACCATTCCTAGGAGGATCCCCACTTGCATCCCTAGTCAAACTAATCTCAAGGTACCTCATCATTAGGAGGCTTAAAGCAGAAGGTGCTCGCAATTGATTTAATTGAGAAGGGTTATAAGAAGTTGAACATGGGAATCAATAACTTAATTGATGTTATAAGAGATGTGGTAGAAAAGCATATCAGGATAGCTGAAAGAAGCCTTTCCATCCTTGAAAGCAATAGACCTTATCATTATAGCAAGGTAGAAGTATGGACAAAGTTAGAGAAAATAAGAGTATCTGAGGAATTTCAGTTGAAGTGCTACAACTTCTTTTGCAAAAATGAGAAAGCTAAAAAGCAATTTTTTGAGGTTCTGCCTCACCTCAAATTATAAATGTTGTATCAGCTTATGGCTAATGTAAGACTTGGTTGAGTCACCATTTAAGATATGCATTGATGCCTTCTTTTTGTTATAACAATTATTATGATCAAGTGATAACTTATTGTAAAGAATCATATTGATCTTGTTGTTTTGCAAAATCATGGAGTTTTAGTAGTATGGGTAGATGGTAGTTGTTGTAACTATATAAAAATGAAATAAAATATGAATTGAATTAGAAATTTATGTATTCTTTGATTTTATTTTACTACAAAATAGACTCGTGTCTTCTAACATTGTGTACCAAGTATTTAGCATATATTTGTAGTTTATGAATGTGCTGGTTATTGTGACTATATCTTTGTAATTAGTTCTAGTCATTGTGAAAGAAATGTCTCATTGTAATAAATGCCTAATTAGTTTGGTTAATGCACATGTACTAAATGCACCAACGTTAGTTGTTACCACCGCATTGGTGTTGATTGAGGTCACTCAAGATGAACTTATAGGGAATGGTTATAATAAGATGGATACTTTGTTGGAAGCCAAATTAGGATTTAATATTCATTACCTTATATATAAGTAGATCTTGTATTAACCGAGCATAGTGAACCTTATTTGTTTATGTATTGTACATGATACTAGGAGCTTGGATGATGAATTGCATGTTTGTGAACAAATTGCTTATACTTTTGTATAATTTAAAATACTTCTATTTAGTTTTAATAGTTAGATGGTGAATCTTGATGATCAATTCTCAAGTAACATTATTGAGTTCATAGGTATTAGTTGTAGAAGGATAGAATTTCCTTGCCTATTTCCCATTTACTTAGAAGGCTAAACTTTATTACCAGATAATATTTAATAACATGATCAATTATCCCATAATATCTTGGTTATAGCAATTTTAGTATATATTGACTTAATTGAATAATGATGGCTTCTAAGTTTGTTGAACTCCCTCAACATAAAAACATGCTATTAGATAACTAAATGATAAATGACATTTATTATGAAGTTACCTCAATTAAATTATATATAATTCATTTTTTATGCAAATTTTGAAATTTAAAAATTTTGTTATAGGAGAAATACCTCATTTTGGAAATATTGTATGAATATTTTTTGTAAATATTTTAAAAAATATCTTATTTGTGATATATTTTCGCTTAATGTTTTATTTTAAAAATTTATGTATTATTTTTTAGAAGTCATTTTTTTAAAACATTTTACTATCTTCATTTTTTATATATAAAGGCATAATGATCAATTTACTCAAATACAACTTCTTTCTCCCTTAATTTCTCCCTTTCCAAATAAAAGAAATCATTTCTCTTCTAATTTTTCTCTCTCCTAATTTTTCCAATTCCAAACAACACAAGGGAAATTCATTTCTTCTCCCATTTCTTTTCACTCCAACTTCTTTCTCCTCCCACTTTTCCCCAATCCAAACAATATGTGTAGGGTTAGTCATTTTTTCTCATTTTACACTCTATAAGGGCAACTTTTCTCATTCTTTCTTATCCATTACCTTACCAATCCTTCACTAATTCATTTTTCTCTTTCTTAAATGATATAAATTTATGTTCTACAATAGTAATAAGATACAATTCCTAAGTTGGCATTTAATTCTTTTGAGCAAAGTCATAAAAAAGAAATAACAAGTTGCCCTTTTCTCTCTTTATCCAATCCTTTGTTTGCAATTCTTGTTCTTCCTTTTTCTTCCTTATTATTTTTCTTTGAACACATTGTGTAGTCTAGATAAGACCTTTGCTTGCCTGCACTTCAAGAATTCTCTTACTCTTAATAGTTTAGCTTTTGAAGAGTGTATTGACTTGCAGTATTCTTATCTTAAGATTGAGTCATGGGAAAATGATATTAATTATTGTATGTGGGATGGGGTCACATGCAAAACTTTGTTAGGCCATGTAATTGGTCTTAACCTGAGTTGTAGTTGGCTTTATGGCAAACTTCATTCCAATAGCATTCTTTTCTAACTTTCTCTCTTCAAATACTTAGTCTTTCTTACAATATTTTCAATCAATCTTAAATTTCTTTTAAATTTAGTGGAATTATGAGTCTTGCATATCTTATCTTCCTCCACATTCATTGGTGAAATTCCACAAGAAATCTCATATTTATCTAAATTAGTCTCCTTTGATCTTTCTTAGAATAGTTATGATGATGGAAGCTTGACACTTGAACCATCCATTTGGAAAAGATTAATTCAAAATGTAATTGATTTGAGGGACCTTCATCTTGATTGAGTGAATATGTCCTTGGTTAAATTGAACACCTTGTCTTCGTTGATGAATTTATCATCCTCTTTCGTCTTTCTTAGTCTTGGATTTATTGAATTGCAAGGGACTTTGCCAATTAGCATTCTTTATTTACTTAACCTTTAACACCTTTCTTTTTGGTCATGGAATCAAAATTTCAACATTCAACTTCCAAGGTTTAATTGGAGCATTCCTTTTAAGTTATTGGATTTGTCTAGAATTGAATTTTCAAGGCAATCATCTAATTCCATTAGCTATCTTAAGTCCCTTAACATTTTAATTATTTTTTCATATAGATTTCAAAGGCTTATTCCTTAATCTCTTTGGAAGCTCACACAACTAACTTATTTGGATCTCTGGAGAAATAACTTCAGCGATGATGGTAAAATTTCATTATCACTTTTAAATCTTCAGTATCTTACTTATTTGGATCTTTTAGAAAATGGTTTTGATAGCTACATCCTATCATCAATTTCAAATCTTCAATATCTCACTTCCTTATATCTTTCAGATAATAGTCTCAATGGTCAAATTCCATTATCAATTTTAAACCTTCAATGTATCACTTACTTAGATTTTTCACAAAATAACTTAAATGGCCAAATCTCCAATGTGTCTAGTAAACTTATCCAATTAAAATATTTAAATCTAGCAAATAAATTATTAAATGAAACAATACTTTCTTGGTGTTTTTCTTTACCTTAAAATATTTAATTTTGTCTAACAATAAGCTCATAGGATAGTTGGTGAATTCTCATCATATTCTGTTAAGTACGTTTACTTATCAAGCAATATACTACAAGACAACATTCCAAAATCACTGTTTGATCCCATAAATCACACTTTCTTGACTTTATCATTAAATAATTTTAGTAATGTCTTTGATTTTTCATATATTTTCAAAGTTACAACATCTATGATCTTTTATACTTTCTAAAAATATTTTTCTCCAGCTTAACTTTGATAACAACACAAACTATACTCTTTCTAATCTTCAATCCTTAGGTTTATCCTTTTGTAATATTGGTAGTATCCCTAAGTTCTTAAGATGCTTACAAAACTTATGTTCTTTAGATATTTCTAATAATAAAATTTGTGGGAGGCTTCTTAACTAGTTAATTGAGTATCACTCAAGGAGAGGAATATGGTTTTTGGATCTCAACTTAAATTTATTAGAAGGAGATCTTCTAATTCCATTGTATGGATTTGAATTCTTTCTAGTCTTAAATAACAATTTGATAAGATAAATTTCTTCCAAGATTTTCAATGCAAGCTCACTCATCATACTAATTTGTCTCATAATAAATTGACTAGTTAAATTCTACAATGCCTTAGAAGCTTGCCATATCATTTAAAGTTGGATCTATAAATGAACAAATTTTTTGGAACTATAACTGGAAATATTTCCAAGAAAAATATGTTTTAGACCTTGAAATTTAATCACAACTTGTTGGAAGGACCATTACCTTAGTCTTTGACTTGATGCAAACAACTAGAAGTTTTGGATCTTAGGGATGATGAGATAGAAGATGCATTTCCTAATGGCTTGAACCGCTTGAAAAATTGTAAGTTCCATTTTTACTAGATAATTTATTTCATGGTGTGATTGTCAGTTTAGAATCTAAATAGTTCTTTTAAAGTTAAGCATTTTTTATATCTTTAACAATCATTTCAATTAATCTCTACTAGTAGCATATATGAAAGAGTCTGAAAGAGTGATAGACATTGATGATTGTAAAATTGGCTTGCAATATATGACAAACAAAAGTTATTTCTCATATAATGATTCTATACTCATCTTAATGAAAGGGGTTTTATGGAGCTTACAAGGATCTTAATCACCTAAACAACAATTGATTTATTAAATAACAAATTTAAAGGAGAGATTCCAAATGTCATTAAGAAGCTAAACTTACTCAAATGTCTAAACATTTCTCATAATAGGATCACTAGTACAATTCCACCATCATTGGCAAATTTAGAGAGTTTAGAATGGTTATATCTCTTATTAAACGAGCTTATGGGTGAAATACCTGAAGCCCTAACTAATCTAAACTTTCTTTCCATTTTACTCCTATCCCAAAATTAACTTGTGGGACCATACCATAAGAAAAGTAGTTTAACACATTTTCAAATGATTCCTATGTGGAAAATTATGGACTTTGTGGTCTTTCTTTATCAAAAACCTACAAGAATGAGCAAGAGTAGCAACCATCTTCACCACTATTTCATGATGAAGATGAGTTAGATTTGGTTGAAAAGTTGTAGTAATGTGATATAAATGTGGGTTCCTATTTGGAGTTTTAATAGGGTACCTTGTCTTCTCAATTGGAGAAACCTCAATGGCTTATAAAATCAGTTAAAGATGGGTTAAAGAAAAAGGTAAGAATCATAAGGATCAGGGTTTCTCTAAATCATGAAAGAATAAACTAGAATTGTTTCGTGTATACATCATTGGATTGTAACTTCATATTTTAATGTTTTTAAGTTTAATTGTTATTCTAAGCATTTTAATTTCTTGTTAATTTATTTTAATGTTCTATTATTTTTAGAAGCTGTTCTAACTAATTTGTTTTGATTTTAGACTCCTTTGTCATAATTTGTTATGATGCACAATGTTAAAGATAGTGGATAAATGAGTAATCTATTAATTAAAGACTTAAATTATGATTATCCACCAAATCTCACAATCATAAATATAATGTAAAGCTTAGAGGCATATCTAAATCGATTTCAACCAAATTTTTTTTGATGTAATACATTTTTAAAAGAAATAACCTAAAAAGATAAATAAAACTTGAGGGGATCCCCTTGGGGGATTTAAGGCAACATTAGAGAAAAGGATATTGAGTAACCAAGATGGGGTTTAGAAACCTATTCAAATGGACACATCCCTTTTTGATGGGAAATAACAAGCTAGTTGGCTTTTATATTTGCCAAACGAGAAATGTAATTGAAACTAATAGGAAAATCATGAGGGAAGCTTTGATATCCTTTATGGTAAGCATTACTTTCTAGCTACACTTAAAGTAAGGCTTCATAAGCTCAAATATTATGTTAAGAGCATTAAATTCAATCAAGAATGTTCCATCTGACCGAAAGACACCTAACTTAATCTTATACTTGATAGCTAAGGCAATAACAACTTTAATAGAATGAGCATGGCAAGAGTAGACCTTCCTCATAATAACAAAACTTAAGCTATTCGGTAGAAATAAAGGCTATCCTAGAAATAACAACAAATGAAGCATCAACATTAACCTTTGTATCATCAATAGGAAGAGGGGACTAAACATGTGGGGAGTAAATTAAAGAGCTAGGAGAAGAAATAAACCTAGAAAGAGCATTCCATTCCATAACTACATAAAAAATCTTCTTTAAAACAAGAGATGGATTATAGCTAGATTTCTTGAAGAATGTTTTCATTTTCGATTTTCTATACATACTAGGTAGAGAAAGAAACATTGACAAGAATCTTAATTTTATCCTTAGCACTAAGATTTTGATCCCTAAGAAAAATGATCCAATCACTAACATTGGAAAAGGAAGAAATTGATTTGAAAGAATATGGAAGATCAAACTGTTAGTGTATATGCCCTAAAACCAATTATATTGGTGATTGTAATTTTGAATCATGTTATTTTAATGGCAATTCCAATTATTATATTTATATTTATTGTCTGCGTAATATATTTAATTATAATAATAACCTTAGAATAATTGTATTCTTAAATGTCCCTAGTCATATATCATTGTGGATTAGGTTGCTTTGATATGTTAAGACTAGCATGTGTGAAAACTTATATGGGATATTAAGTTTACACATGAGTACAAGTTAGAGAACTTGTATACTGGACCGACCCATATTAAGAACACTACATGGATCGTTATATGAGTGTCATAAGTGGTTCTTAGTGATCATTATTAATATGGTCCTTTGACCTGAGATCACCAAGGTTCCTTACATGTGAGTTTCATATTTTGATACTATTCTATGTCACTAATGGTTAAGTGAATGCAAGGGTAGATATTGGATATGTCACATATCATGCGGAGGGGTTTGTGTGATCAAGATGGGATTTGTCCCTCCTATATAACAGGAGTAACATCTATGGGCCCCTTGACTAAGTGAAGTTGAGAAAATGCATGGCCATGCTCAGATGAATTGACATGAGATGTCAATTACATTTGTTTCAGTCAGCTTACTTAGGAGTCAAGAAACCTTAAGATTGGGCTATACGGGAATGACACGGTCCATGTCTCGTGCTCAATCTAGATGTATAGGACAAAAGGACATAAGTGATGATCACGTGTAAAGGTTTAGTCAAATCACCGACTTTCTCATTACTTGGGTAACAATGATGTGTTGCTAGACACCAATCTTTGTTTATGATCATTAATATGATTAATGGCCATTGCCAATGTAATGAGAGCCTGTAGGGTCGCACACTTAGAGCTTAGTGAATTTGGAATTAATGGACCAAATTGTTTGGGCTTAATATTTGGGAATTCATGTTATAATTATAAGGCCCAATAGTAAGCCTATAATTATACAATGGAATAAGGCCCAAATAGGTTAGGTTTTTCAATGCACCTATTTAAATAGGCTTATTGGGTAATAATAGTATTACTATTATTCTTCACGCACCCCAAGTAAAAGCATAGAAAAACCCTAGCCACTCTCCTTGACCAAAATCTCTGAAGAGGCGTAGCTAGCACTACGAGGTCTAAGGAGATCAATTCCAACCGGTGTGTGTAGCAGACATTCATCGGTGATTCACGGGTTCGTGTGGATACCACAGAGGTGCAACCACAAAACGTTGTACTGGTGATCTGATTTACTGGTTTCCATTCCGGTTCGTGATTTGGAAGCAGATCGGATTTGCTGCAGTGGTCAGAAGAATTTTGCCGAAAGGTATAAACCCTAATCCCTAATCTATGGCGTTCTAAATTCGCATGGATCCTTGGTGGAAATCGTGCAAAAATTTTATTCCGCTGTGCATGTATGATGCGCGATTTCCAGCACAAACTACACTTTCTCAGTCCATGGGTAGCCAAAGAGGCAATCGAAAATGTCCTTAGGTTATTTCTGGCAAATGCAACAAAAAGGACTCTGAGATATTCTTTTTGAACAAACTGGCAGTAGTGGGAAGGGCATGACTAAAGGCTTTCCACATAAAATGTTTCACTTCTGGAGGACAATGTAATCTTCAAATTTAGGATCGAAGAGAAAGAGGTAGACAAGAATGTAAAGAAAAGTCACCTTTAGATGCAAAGTCCTTTTAGGACAATAACAAGTTATAACCTGATTTTACTAAATAATTGTGATTTAAGTAATAAAGCTAACATAACTTATTAGGGGAGAGTTAAGAGAATACATATTAAGAATAATATCCTTTTGTAAAGGGGAGACTATTGCTCTATAAGAGATAAATTCCATCCACTGTTGAAATAGTAAAAAAGATCAATGACCACGTGATAATGGGAACCTAAAGAAGGTAGGGTAGTGAGCAACCCATATATATGTAAATTAGGTTACCATCACCTATCTTCTAGCCAATAAGCTAGACTAAGCCCGATAAGTTTTACTCCCTTCAGAAGCATTAAGGATATTAGAGTTAGGGAAATAACGAGCTAAGTTTAGCCCAAAGAGCATTAGAGTCATGCTAAGCTCTCCACACTCATTTAGCAAGAAGAACTTTATTAAAAAATTCCATCTTCTTGAAACCTTTCTTTCAATGATATAAACCAGTTTAGACATAATAAATGGTAAAGTCTAATGATTATTTAGCCCATATGATATACGTGTTGAAAATATTTAAATTAATTTTGAAAAAAAAATAAGTAGCAACCATGTGAGATGGCAAAAGTAAGCAAACATAGTTAAAGAATCTTTTGTGATTGGCATTGCAAATAAATGATGAAAGTAGATATAGGTTTCTTGAATAATAAAATTATATTACAAATAGCTTACAATTTGCCTTCCAAAATTGTTAACTTATAAGGCTATATAAGGATGCCAATTTTCTTTGTTCATGTAGTTTGATCAAAGATATGATTGTAAGCACAATATCTTGATGTTTTGTTCCACAGAGCATATATTGTTCCATCAATGAGTATAAAAAAATTAATTGATATTTTGTAATAGTATGTGAGAGAAAAATATAGTGTATGTGTATTTGTGAGAGTTGTTGCAATTATAAAGTAAAAAATGTTACTTTCATTTTTACTCTTTCTCCATAATTTTTTATTATTTAGTTATGATATTATTAGCAAATATATTGAGTCCATTGCTTAATTATACAATGGTAATAAATTTAATCCAATTGCAACTTCCTAAATTTAGCAAAAAAAAATTTTAACAATTGGAGCATCATGTTGAGAGCATTCCTTAGATCATAAGATTTATGGAATTTGGTGGAGAATAGCTATATCAAGATAAAAGATCAATAGGAGTTTGATATATTAGAGAAAGATAAGAAAAATGCACTAGTGGAGACCCAAAAAAAGATAAAAAAGAACTATACATGATTTTTGAAGCCATTGAAGAACTTATATTTGAAAGAATATTGTTTGCAAATGCATCGAAAGAAGTGTGAGATATTCTATAGAAATTCTACAAAGTTGATGATCATGTTAGATGAGTGTGGCTACAAACACTATGAGGTGATTTTGAGTTTTAAAATATGAATGACTTATAATCCATTCTAGCATTCTCCAAGGAATTAATTCCCTCATTTTAAAGAGATAAAGTCTCCTTTCCTAAGGACTATTCTTAAGGATGAAGAAGTGTTTGCAAGCTTAATCCTTTAATTTTAGACCTAACATTCTTTGATCAAGTTTAAATTATTGTTAACTAGTTGAGATTTAATAGTAAAGATATTTTAGACACCAAAGTTGAAGAAAAGATCATGTGATCTTTGATTGTAAAGTTTGAATATGTTGTCACAATAATTGAAAAATTGCAGAATATATTATCCATGTCAATGGATAAGTTAATGAGTTCATTTTGTTCACACAAGCATTGAATAATAAAAAGGCCACTATCTTGAGTTTTGAGCAAGCTTTGCAAAGTAGGGTGATTCAATAAAATAATAGAGGTTATCAAGGTAGTTGAGGTCATGGAGGCTATTAAGGTGGCAAATGAGGATGAGGATATGGAAAAGATGGTCATTTTAATACCATTGAAAAGAAAGATTAAATGATAGCAATCCTTTAAGAAGTTGAGGAGGTCGCGGTAAAGTAAGAAACATATATAATGTGCAATGTCATAGATGCAAAAAATTTGGACATTACTAAAATGAATGTTACTCCAAGATGTTAAATGAGCTGACAGAATGTGCAAATACAACTAATGTTAAAGAGAATATAATATTTGCATGTAAATTAAATGAGTTAGATCTGGAGCATGCAAATACATAGTACCTCAATACTGGATATAGCAATCACATATGTCAAAGAAAAGGGTTTTTCTCACATTTGGATGAATCTATATGTGTAAAAATTAATTTTGAAAATAACTTTAAGATTCCTGTTATAGGGAATGGCAACATCAACATTCAATCCAAAAATGATATAAATGTTACCATCATCGATGTTTATTTCATGCTAGAACTTTTTTAGAACTTATTAAGTGCAAGCTAACTTCTCGAAAAAAGGAAAAAAATTGATATCTGGAATGGAGTTTGCACAATTAGAAGCAAAAATAGTAAGATGATTGCAAAAATGCAAATAATGTAGAATCATATATTTTCTTTGAATTTATAAACAAAAGCCTTGGTGAATCTTTCAAGAATCTTGAAAAATGATAATTGACCATGACATCTTTGGTTTGGTCACTTAAACTTCCATAGGTTGAAGTTGTTAGCTTAGAAGAAAATGATTACTAACTTACCAATAATTAATGCTCCTTATCAGTAGTGTGAAGGATGTATCCTTAGAAGGCAGCATAGAGATTCTTTTCCAATTAGGAAAGCTAGAAGAGCCAAAAAATTGTTGGAATTAGAACATATAGATATCTGTGGTTCAATTAAGGTAGAATCGCTTAGATAGAGATGATATATTTTAATTTTCATGGATGATTTTAACAAAAAAATTGGATATATTTTCTCAAAGAAAAATTAAAGGCTTTTAGGAAATTCAAAGGATTTAAAACTCCTATTGAAAAGAAAAATAATTTTTATGTGAAAACCTTGATATTTGATAGAGGTGGAAAGTTTACATCAAATGAATTTTCAGACTTCTACAACAGTCAAGCAATTTAGCATCAATTGATAGTTAGTTATATTCCTGAGTAAAATCATATAATTGAAAGGAAAGGCATAATGATTTTGAAATGGCCAGATGTTTACTAAAACCTAAAGCTTTGCCAAAACCATTTTAGGCAAAAACTTGTTGCTTGTGCTAAATTTTTGTTGAACAGGTGTCTAACAAAAAGTGTTCTTAGAAGAACTCTTGAAGAAGGTTGAAGTGGTAACAAGCTAGATATTTCTTTCTTGAATGTATTTGGGTGTATCACATATTCCTATATTCTAGATGAGTAAAGAAAAAAGTTAGATGACAAAAGCTAAAAGTGCATATTCATTAGTTACAGTAATGTGACCAAGGATACAAATTATACAACGTAGTGATAGAGGAAGTAATTATCAATAAAGATGTCTAGTTCATTAAAGATGAAACTTAGACTTGGAATCAAAATGATGAACAACAATAATAGGGAGTCATTATAGAAAATGAGCTAAAGTTAACTGAAACAAATAGCGTTATTATTGATAATCCATCTCTCATCAAAAGCTCTCATCCACCACCAACAATTCTAGAAACATCAATATATTCTCAATAAAATTGAGTGATGCTAGGCCACTTGCATGATTATATGGTGACATCATAATGATATTAATGATACAACTATTGATGAAACAAATGTAAATTTTTACCTATTTGCAGATTGTGACCTAATTTTCTATAGAAATGTAGTAGCGAAAGAATGATGGGTTCAAGTAATGGATGATTAGATCTATTTAATCATGAAAAATGACACATAAGAGTTAACAACTTTACCACCTAATAAAAGGCCCATTGATGTCAAGTATGTGTACAAGACAAAGTATAAATATGATGGTTAAGTGGATTGTTACAAAGCCACATTGGTAGTTAAAGGCTACAAGCAGAAACTAGGAATTGACTATTTTGAGGTATTTGCACTAATCTTTAGAATGGATACCATTTAAATAATTCTTGTCATTGCAATATATAATAAATGGTAGATCCATTAAATTTGAAGTTAGCATTTTTGAATGGCATCCTTGAGGAAGTTTACATAGAGCAACCACTAAATTACATGAAGAAAGGATATGAAGAAAAACTCTACCATTTAAAAAAGGTTTTGTTAGGATTAAAATAAGTGTCTCAAGCTTCGTATATGCGGATTGATGCATATTTATTGCAGGATAGGTTCCAAAAATGTCTTTGTGAGCATACATTATATATCAAGTTAGAAGTTAAGTGAGATCAAATAATTGTGTGCTTTTATGTTGATAAATTGATATTTACAGAAAATTCTAAAAAAAATTGCAAAATTCAAGGAGGTTATGATTTGCAAGTTTGAAATGATAGATATAGGACCGATGACCTATTTTTTACGCATTGAAGTGCAGTAGATTGATAAAGTGTCACGACCCAACGTGCTTTAGTCATGACCGGCGTAAAGATATCCAATCAGCAATCCACACTGATAAGATATCCTTACTAGCCTCCAAAGACAACACAATATCGCATATACTTATAAAAATAATATTAAGGCGTATTGAAAGAAAGTAGGTAACAAAGAGTTAAAATACCAAAACAATAAACATATAACAACACAAAAATATTTACAAAGATATGTCCATTATAACTTTAAATACTTTAAACCTAATCATCTGACTCTGTCGCATTGCTCCCGGGATCGTCATCCGGGGTAACCAGAACTAGTGGGAAGAAAATCTCAAGGACATTTGGCTCCCTGTCCATGGGCCAATAGTCCATATGGTACAAAATATTTATTTCATTAGGAGTGACCCGGACCTCTATATGCAACTCTATTCCATACATTCCAAGGGGTGTTGTGGCATATCCTCTGTAAGCATTACCGCGCGTCCACGGATCCATGGTCTTTATCTGAAAAGATAGTTTAAAGAAAATACAGAATGAGTATAAATATACTCAGTGAGTAATAACCTGTTATTGCCCCTTTTCAGTTTTCCCATTTAAGGTTGCTTTTCTAATTAAAAGCCCAAATTTAGATATTACGTTATTTGAGGAATGGCATTAGTTGGTATGTAATGTCACCTTATATCTTCGGTTCGACCTTATCCCCCACCACCCTAGGCTCGAGGCCACCAACCTTTTCCCTCCACTACTTACCCCTCCTCTCCTTCTCTGCGAAGGATGTTTTCTCCCTCCCACATTTTTGTAAGTAGAATAAACAATTGTGGGACGCCATATGCATCAACCACAATTTTCCTCGAGGAATGTGTCAAAATACTAACTATGCCATAAGTGTTTTATGCTTCATTCATCCTTCTATGCTCATTATCATATCAAACCCTAAAGGATATTCATGTATACAAATTAAATAACTCATATGTCATACACACAAATTAAACAATTTATGTCACACACAAAATATTTTGTATGTAGACCCTATATAGGCAGCATAAGGGTAGGAATTATTTGAAGGACTAAATAAAATTTACTATTACTAAAATTTTAACTCATACCACATCAAAAATAGAGTGATTCATACAAATTTTTCCAGAATTTTCCTCAACCATTTGATAATCCTAAAAATTTCGTGAACAAGACAGGGCATATTCGGATTTTGTCCTGAACAGTTCCTTTTCACCATTTTATTGGGTGATAAATTCATTTCCGATTGCCCTGAAATTTTTACACAATATTAAAAACACCTTAATTGGTTTCCATAAATTTTTTCACGATTTTTCATGATCATTTTAGACCCTAAGAAATTCGAAAACAGAAGCCAACGTGAAAGTGCCCTGTTTCTGGACAGCACTGATGACCTGATTTAGGAAATTCTTTTAAAATACCTAAAAGTTTCTAAAAATCCTCAAAATTTCCAGAATTAAACCTCACATCATAATAGACCTTAATATATCAAGAATCAAATTTTTTGATGATAAATCACCTAGGTTCCACGTGACTATTCATCAACCAGAATTTCAACAGTATTTTTCACCCTTCTTGATACCATTTCCAACATAATATTAACAATTTCTTTGCAACAGCCAAAACCACTTCCATTCTCATTATTCATGATCCAAATACTCACTTACAACAACTTCATCACATGTTCAAATCATGTTGAACTAATTATCTCAACAACTAACACAAATCATGTCCAAGAAATCACTTTCAACATGACCATCCAGCTTTAGAAATTCATAAAATGTATAACAAGCTATTACTCACCTTAAATCCTTAATTCTTTCTTCCTCATTTCAAATCTGAATTCTAAGGGAAAGGGAGATGAATTCAAGAAAATAAAAATCAGATTTTAGAGTTAAGAGGAAGAAGAATTTTACAAGAATTTAGGGGTATTGAAATCTACCTATTTAACTTGCCAATTTCCCTTGAATCTACTTTGTCTAGCTTCCCTTGTTGCTTCTCTTATGTGGTCACATTTTTTTTTGCTGGAGAGGAGCAGCAAATGTGCTGCAGCTAAGCCTCTTTTGTTTTATATAAAAATTGCTTAAAGAATTTCAAAAAAAATCTCACAATTTTCATCAATTTCAACATTAAATTTGCCTTAGATTTTGGGGACACTTGGTAAGCTGCATAGCACGTCCAAGTAGCTGAGTTTCAGACCAGAAAATCATGTTTTAGCTAATAAAAATGAGACACAAATTAAAAATTTTTAAATATTACACTTTTGCCCCAAATTTTGCCATTTTCTTTCATTTTGGTCCTTGGCTTCCCATGGAAGTTTGGGCTGGTGTTGGATCACGAATTTGGGCCTTAATTTTTCACATTTTGGTCTGAAAATAACATGGGCCAACCCAACCTATACGACGAAAAAATAAAAAGGCAAAAAAGATAAAAGGGTTTATTACAATTTGGCCTCGAATTACTTAATTTCTTTACATTTTCACCCTTAGGCTTTTAAATATCTTAAAAATTTTATTTTTAATTCCCATAACCATTTTTGAGCTTTGAAAATTATTTTTGATCATCCATTAACTTTTTATAATAATTTCGACTCATTTTCTCACTTTTTCGCTTTACCGGGTACAGAAATTCAATGAATTTCTAAGTGAAATTTTCAAAAATCTATTCTTAGGTTTCTAAGTATATTTTCACTCATTACATCTCAATAAAATTTTCTTTTTTAATTATAATTATTTTAATTATTATCATTATTTTTTTTTGCTATTGTACTAATTTAGGGTCATTACATAAAGGCATTTTTCATTTCCCAACAAAAGTATGCTAATGAAATTTTGAAGAAATTCAAGATGGATTCGACAATTCCAATCTAAACCCCAGTTGTCAAATGCCTTGAGATGAAGAAAGAAGGCAATGGAGAATTGATAAATTTAACTTATTTTAGAAGCACAATTAGTAGTCTATGATATATAACTTCCACTAGGTTAGACATTTTTTATGGAGTTGGAATGATTCATTTCATAGAAAAGTTATATCAATCACACTTGCAAGTAGCAAAATGAATTTTGTAGTATATTTATTCTAATGATTTTAACCCAGTCGGGTATATAAATAATGATTGGGTAGATGATGTTGAAAGTAGAAAAAACACTTGTGGTTATATTTTCTATCTTGGGGATAGTATATATTCTTTGTTTTCAAAGAAGCAACAAGTGGTGGCCTTATCAACTATAGAATCTAAATACGTGGCGGCGGCATTTACAGCATATCAAGTAGTTTGGATTCACAAACTACTTGAAAAGTTAAAATAAGTGCAAGAATTTCTTATAATAATTATGTGCGATAATAAGTTAGCAACCATATTAGGAAAAAAGCTAGTTTTTCACAGCAGAAACAAATACATTGGAATCAAGTATTACTATATTAGAAAATTAATCAAAAATGAAGAAATAGAGATTGAATTTTGCAAGCTTTGATGAACAAGTTACAAATATTTTGACAAAGTTGAAGGTGAATACATTCGAGAAGCTAAAGATAATACTTAGTGCTATTTCAAAAATCAATTTAAAGGGAGGTTATTGAAAATATTTAAGTTGATTTTTTTTTAAAAAATATTGCGGTAGCCATGTGAGAAGGCAAAAGTAAGCCGTAATAGTTGAAGAATCTTTTGCAATTGGACAAATAGATAATAGGAGTAGACATAGGTTTCTTTAATAATAATATTATGTTACAAATAGCTTACAATTTGCCTTCCAAAATTGCCGACTCCTATGGCTATACAAGGATATTAATTTTCTTTGTTCATGCAATTCAATCAGAGATTTGATTGTATGCACAATACGTTGATGTTTTGCTCCACAAAGCATATATTGAGCGGTGAGGTTCCATCAGTGAGTTAAAAGAAATTGAGTGAAATTTTGTAATAATGCGTGAGAGAAAAATATAATATATTTATATTTGTGAGAATTATTGTAATTATAAAATAAAAAGAGTTTCTCTCATTTTTACTCCTTCTTTGCAAATTTTTTTATTATTTGACTCCAATATTATTAGTAAATATATTGATTCTAACAATATGCCTGGATTAATTAGAATTGGCAACATGCAAAAACGTAATAAAACAAGAGGAAATTAAATTGGTTTTTATCTGACCGAACTGGATTTTCTAAAATTTTAATAATTGGTTGGTCTTTATGGCTTCAAATTCTTCTGATTTAAAAAAAAATGAAATTTATACTGATCTACCAGAAAGAAAATTAAAAAATTTGATGGGCTCCCAAAAGAGCAATTTCAACTCATACATTTGATCTATTATGTGGGCTCCAGCCACTATTACATCCACCTCTCGTTGCACATTCCGCAGATATATTCAGCAATATACTGTTTCCAGTTAAAATAGCATTGTGCTGCCCATATAATACAGTTAAGTCTTATCTTCCTAACAATAGATTAATATAATTAAAACTGTTATGTGTTTAAGTAAAATAAGATAATATATACGTGCAAAAATAGAAAGAATAAAATGAATGGTTATATCAAGCCATCTTAATTCATGCATGTTTTTACGGTCATAAATAGTTATTAAAATAAACTAAAGTTGTTATAATAAAATTAATTACTAGCTGGCAACTCACCAATAAAGTAACATCCGATATTACTTTAGGAGCTTTATTCTCCATCATATTTAATATTTGAACTAAGAATCTTGTATATTTGGATTATTATTTTATTATTAAAACAATTAATTAGTAAATATAAGAAGTAATAATTCATTAGCAATCCCAGCTTCAATGTACGCTTATTGTAGCCAGTGTAATGCAAATTTGTCATACACAATTCTTCCAATTACAATTGTATTTTTGAGTTTCACATATAAAAATCTTAGTACTTCTGAACTACTTTCGCTCATATAAACAGTTTTTTTGTACCCAACTTTGTATCACTCGAAGATGCAAATTTGACATACATAATTCTTTCAATTACTCAACGATGGAGCCGAAGGAGGCGAGGGCCCTTCATCTTGGCAGACAACTACTTGTATTTTTAAAATTTCTTTTGCAAACATTTGTCATTACAAGAAAAAGAACCAACACCGACGACACTTTTAGCGGCGACAAAATTTCGATCGTCGCTAAAGGTATTTCCGGCGACATTGTCGTCGGTAAAAGTGACGTGACTTTTTAGAGGGAATCAGAAAGTTGGGCGGGAAGGAATTAGGCTTTTAGCGGCGACAAAAGTCGTTGCTAAAAGTCTAAAAAATTTTTGGCTGTAAAATTTGGCCTTTAGCGGCGACAATTGTCGCCGTTGAAAGTTCAAGACTTTCAGCGACGACACTATCGTCGCCGAAGGGGGGACCATCAGCGACGACAGTGTCGTCGCTGAAAGTCTTGGCCTTTAGCGGCGACAATTGTTGTCGCTGAAGATTCAGACTTTCAGTGACAACACTGTTGTCGCTAAAGAGGGGACCATCAGCAACGACAGTGTCATCGCTGAAAGTCTTGAATCTTCAGATTGAAGGCCAAGACTTTCAGCGATGACAGTGTCGTCACTGATGGTCCCCCCTTTAGCGATGACATTGTCGTCGCTGAAAGTCTTGAATCTTCAGCGACAACAATTGTCGTCGCTGAAGGCCAAGATTTTCAACGACGACAGTGTCGTCGCTGATGGTCCCTCCTTCAGCGATGACAATGTCGTTGCTGAAAGTCTTAACTTTCAGCGACGACAATTGTCACCGCTGAAGGCCAAATTTTACCGCCAAAAATTTTTTAGGCTTTTAGCGACGACTTTTGTCGCTGCTAAAAGCCTAATTCCAAATTCTGAGACAAGGCTTTAGCGACGACAAGTCTCTCGGTCGTCGGTGAAGGCTTCAGCAACGACCGAAATTTTTTAGTCGTCGGTGAAAGTTTTGGCTATTTATTTGCGGCGCCTCCTCCCTCCTCATTTGTGCGTTTGAAATTTTTGGAGATGAGGTAAGTTTCTGAACTTTCTCTTTCTTTTAAATTTTTTTATTTTAATATATTTATTTTTTATATATGTTGATATGTATTAATTTTGTATGTTGTATCTTTTAATTTGTTAGTTATTATTAGCACTTAACTTAGTTCATGGAGAGTATTCAGAGTTGATCAGTAGATTTTTACCATTCAGGTATGTGAATAAAAAGTTATAATATTTTTTTGTGTAATAATATATTTAATTTACTCAAATAATTTGTAATAAATTAATAGAATTGATAGTATGTTTAATTTAATATGAAATTTCATATTATTTAATTTTATATGTTGTAAATTTTAAATTTATTTATTTAAATTTAACCTAGCATAAAATTTGTAAATATAATTTACAACTAGAAAGTCCGTATTATTTTTACCATTGCTTTATGAGTATTAATTTTTTATGTTGAATCAAATTGTTAGACATTATTAATAATATTACTGATATATTATAATTGTATAATTTGTATTAAATTAAATTTTTAAAAAAATATTGAACAATTCAAGTTAATTAAAATAAAGAATATTTTAGATAATATATTATTTAAAATATACGATAATTTGAATTTAAATTTTTAAAAAAAATTCAAAAAACCTTTAGCGGCGACATTTGTCGTCGCTATAGGCAAAATGTCGTCGCTAAAGATCAGACTTTCAGCGACGACAAAGTCATTACTGAAAGTCAGATCTTCAGCGACGACTTCTTTCCCTATAGCAATGACAAGTGTCGCTGCTAAAAATCAAATTTCAAAATTTTTTGAATTTTGAAATTGTTTTCTGTGACGACATTGTTGTTGCAAAAGGTCGGACTTTTAGCGACGATAATTTGTCATCGCTAATGACCTTTTCAGGGATGGACCTATACCGACGACATTTTTAGCGACGACTTTTTCTTTAACGACGACCGAATACTTTTTAGCGACGACAAATGTCGCCGCTAAAAGTCTTTTTTGCTGTAGTGTGTGTAAAGTATAGTTTTGTCTGTTAAACATACATAAAAATTTATGAATTATTCTATTATGTATTGTTACACAATATGCAAATTATGATAACTTTTTAGTTAATTTAGGGTTATTTAATTTTTCATTCTTTTCTAAAATCAATAAAATGTGAACTTTTGTTCAATTAAGCTATTAAAAGCGGAGTAGATGTTATATTATTTATGTTTCATCTATTGTATTAATTCTTTTCTTATTTTACACCATTTCTATTTTAAATTATTTATGCATAATATCCTGTTATTAATAGTACAATTTCAAATATTTTTAAATAAACAATTTTTTAATTTTATGATTTATTTTGGTTGTCCACTGCTATCTAAATTCTGAATTCATGACCAGCTGTTCTGTATTGGTGACTATGATGTATATATGCAAAATGAGATATGATTAAGACCATCTAGAAACATCATGTTGTTATCAACCAGTTCTATCTTTATTTTTCTTCCCTTTATTTTGGGTTCCAGTTTTGTAGAAAACGCTGTTAGTATTATTATTACTAGCGTCTAACATAAGAATAAGAATAATAAATATATCATAGAAAATATATAAAAAAATTTAAAATCTAATTTATCATGTTTATTCTGTAATTATATATTCAAATTTATAAATAATTTTTTTAAATGTAATGTAAGAATTAAAAAAAATATGATATATAGTTAAGTAAAATGATTGAATTAAAATTTTAATTTAATATTTTTATAATAATTTTTTTTAACATTTTGTATTATTCAGTAATATTCATGTTTAGGTTTTAATGAATAGTGGTAAACAGGAAACAAATAAAACATTTAATTAAGAGGATAAAAGAATTAGAAATAATATGTAAACTATAAAAATCACATTTAATTTGAAATATAATACCTGAAAATTGACATAAAGAAAATATTGACAAAACTTAAATAATAAATTTCAGTTTAATTTGTTAATATTTTTAATTAAAAAGTAAAATATTTAATTGTATAATTCAACTACTACTTTCTAAATTAAAATTTTAAGTTGTTCAAAATATTTTTATAATAAAATTAAATATGTATGTATGTGTGTGTGTGTGTGTGTGTGTGTGTGTGTGTGTGTGTGTGTGTGTGTGTGTGTGTAAGACTTAATGATATGAGAGAATAGAAAATGACATGGAAGAGAAAAAAAAGTAAAAATATGCAATGTAACAAATAAAAAAAGAGAAATAATGGTTGAGTTGAAAAGTAATATAAGAGTTAAAAATAAAATAAGTAATTAAGTAATTCAAATCTTCAACCTATTTAAAACAAAAATAACAAAAGAATAAATTATATCAAATTATACCTACATTTTTTAATGATATTAATATATGAGCTACAAATAACATGAATGATATTGAAAAAAAGAAAAGATGTAATAAAATAAATAAAAAATGGATGATGTAGCTCTAATTAAAAAAAAAATACATCTAACACTTATGAATGAAAATAAGCCAAATGGCTTTGATACCATTGTTGGTAAAAAAAAAAAAAAAGGAAGATGAGATTTGAATGTTACCTTAATTATCGATAAAAAATAGGGATTTGAATGTTATCTCAATATTCATGAATCTCATAGTAGAAACTTTGATCACCTTTGGCTCATATTATGATTCATGTACACTTTGATTCCTCCTTGCTCTTGATCTACATATCAATGTTAGATCTCTAGATTTTCAGGTCAACCTCGAGTTTTGGGATCATGAACTAAAGCTTCCTGGTAGATGCAGAGTGGTTATTATAGTCTTTCCATAACACTGTTGGTAAAAAAATAAGTGTTTGAATGTTACATCAAATTTCATAAATCCTATAGTAGAAACTTGGATCACTTTCAGCTAAGATCACATCCGCGTAGACTTGCGCATGACCTAAAACAACACATATATGAATTAAGCTATGTAAACTTTTCTCTAATATAATCAACCTATCTAATATTAGTAATTACTATACCATATATATACATGTCATTACATAAACATTCACTTTTTTAGTGATCCCAAAATGGACATTACATTTTCATCATTAGCATATTCATTGGTCCTATTATGGATTTCCAACATTTTGTCATCATTTAAACATTTTTATGGTAAATCACATTTATATGAATGTAGTCTTTTACAATCTAACCAAAGTTATGACATAATGGAAGCTAGATCTTGCATGTGGGTTATTGAGCAATTCTAAAAACACAAAAATATACTTTAATATAAAATAATAACTTTAACTCTTTTGCTCACATGGATAATGTATACCGTTTACAATTACATAATACTCTTCTATCTATAGTCTTGAGGACAATGGACCCAAAACTTTACTACTATTTGAAAAACATAGAAAACACAATAGTGAGCCATTAACTTAGTGAATAAATAATTTGTACCCCAACAAAAATTAAATAAACTAAGGCATAAGATTTTTATAGAAAACTTAAAATTTCAAAACAAAGCAAGTGTAATAAGAATAAGTTACAATAGTAAGATCATAATTATCAATTCAAAATAAACATAAATTACAGAGCTTTCATATAGACAATATAAAGATACATACAAGTATTTAAATCATAATAATATAAAGAAATATGAAAGTTTAACATGAGTACAAATTTAAAATATAACACTTGAACTTATTGATGTTAAAACAATAATAAGTGAGAGGTTCTACTCCAATGAGCATATAGCTCATAGGGTTAGCTAACTAACTTGGCATATCTCATAATATGATTTGTAGAGTACACAATTGAAGGGTAAACGAACAAACCCACAACATCTCATCCCTATGTGATATGTGGAGCACACAACTAAAGGATTAGACTAATTAACCCACTGCTTCTCATCCTGATGTGATGTATGGAGTACACAACTTAAGGGTAAATTAGCAAAACTACCACATCTCATCTTGATGTGATGTATGGAGCACATGATTCAATCATTCGTAACCCATTAGGTTATTAGGTTTCAATTCACATGTTCACTGACACATGGGATTAGCAACACCCCTATTAATTAGGGTTTTAGTATGCATTAAGGGTGATATCATTGCTCCCACTAGTTGTAATTTCTAACTATTTTCCTTAAAAAACAAGTTTTTGAAACAATAAAAATAATAATTTTGGAAAATAATTTTACAAAAAAGGATTTTTAGTATGCAATTTGAAATAACTTAGCTTTGGTTAAAACATATTTGAAAGCCATAGAAGTTCCATCTCTATACGATCCATATGGGTTCCCTCCATGAACTATCTATAAACGATCTATCAAGGTTTCCAAACTTGCAAACGTTATACCATTCATATTTCACTTCCAACATATCAATCATTTCATATTCCTTAATTGAAAACATTTCATCATTTTGCAAAATCACAGGCTTTCAATAAATTCAAATAAACATATTAAAAAATGTCTCACTTGTAAAAGAATAACTCACATAAATCATTTGGATCACCATGCCATTATTGGATCAACCACACTTCCCACAACTATAACTTAAAAGAAGATTTTTTAAAATGCTTGTTCCAAGAGTACCTAGAGCTCTACTATATATAAGGAAGTAAAATATGGATAAATTATAATAAACTAATAAATAATGAAAATAATGATTTAAAAACATAAAAGTGGTTGGAAAAATATAAGTATGTTAAAATAAACATTATCTACTCACTTTTGGAAATTAATAGAATCTCTGCTCTCTACTATCATTCAAGATGCATCATCCAAAATGATATAGAGTTAGTAGAGAGTTATCAAAAAATTTTAAGAGGATAAATAGAATTCACTATAGTTTAAAGAGTCTTACCTCTTCCAAGATAACCTTAATAACTAAAACTCTATCAATCCTCAAAGAACCCCTTGAGAAACTCCTTTTTTCTCCTTAATGTGATACCCATAAGTCACTCTTAGAGAAATTATAGGAACTATTTTTCTTTCTCATAAGATGTAAATACTAGCACACTATTTCTCTTCTTGGATAGTTGTTAGATGAATAATGGAGCTCTTTTTTATAGAACTTTTTAAACTTACACAACAAGTCTATAGCTTGCTTGACAAGCTTAATTATTGTTATTATTACTTTTTTTTTTACCTTTTTAACTTTTTTTTCAAATCTTATGTATAATCCATGTAAATTCTAAGATGCTTTCTTAATTTTCACTCTAATTAGAGTTCACTTAATCTCCCTTTTTTGTTAACTAAATTACCTAAATGCCATTAATACTCTAATTTTTTCTCAAGTAACTCCAAAATAAACTTTTCACCCATTAACATTATTAAATTCTTTTATTAGTATAAATGAATAATTCTATGAATCACTAAATCTCAGAGACTGTTTAATTTAATTCTCTCAATCTCTATCTATAGGTAATACAATCCTACTCATCTAATATACTATAACATATCCAAATTTCCTATTAATGGTAAGGCTATTACATTCTTATCTTTTAAGAAAATTTGTCCTTAAATTTTCTAAAACAAGCTACTAATCTTAGTTATTGAACAAGTGATGATTTCTAGAACCTATGATATCTTCAAACTCCTATGTTGCTTTCTTACTGGCATAGTTTTGCCATAACAACTTTGTTAAAGATATCTCCTTAGAGCGAATTTTCTTAACTTACTTATCTATGATTGTCATTAGTTTCTTTTTATAGGATATTGGATAAATTGTTTCTGCAACATGTGTGAAGGATCAGGCAAATACTTGCTAAGCATGCAAACATGAAACATGGGCTATACATTAACAAGCTCTAATGGTGATGTTAACTAATAGACTATTACACTAATTTGCTTAAGAATTTCAAATAGACAAATGTACCTTAGGCTAAACTTCCTTTCCTTCCAAATCTCATTACATTCTTCATAGATGAAACTCTAAGGAATACATGATCACTAATTGCAAATTCTAGATCTTGGCATTGATGATTGAAATATGCTTTTTTCCTACTTTGGACTAGTAGCAATCTTACTTTAATTAAATTAGTCTTATCTATGGAATTTTTAACTAATTCTAGCCCTAGAAGATTGACTTCACTAAGCTTAAACTAACTAATTGAAAACTTACAATGTCTTCTGTACAAAGCTTCAAATGGATCAATCCGAATATTTACTGGATAGCTATTATTGTAAGCAAACTCCATTAAGTGTAAATAACAATCCTAACTTCCTTTAAAGTCCAATACACATGTCTGCAACATATCCTTTAAGTTTTAAATAGTTTTTTTTATTACCCATTTGTTTAGGGAAGAAAAGTAGTGCTAAGGTCTTTTCACATACCTATAGCTTCTTGAAAAGCTTTCTAAAAGTGCATTGTGAATAGTCTTTGATCAAATATAATGGATATGTGTAACCTATGAAGCTTAATAATCTCATCAATATAGGTTTGTACATACTGACCAGAGTTATAAGTAGTTTTCATGGAAAGAAATTATGCTAATTTAATCATTTTATTTACAATCACCTAAATAGAGTTAAATCCGTTAGTTGTATAAGGCAAACTAGCTACAAAATCCATTATAATTCTTTCTTACTTCCACTTAATTAGCTCAATGTTCTATTGCAACCCTACAAGTTTTTTATGTTTGGCTTTCACTTGTTAGCAAACCCAACATTGAGATACAAAGTATGCTATGTCCTTTACAGCTTTATCATGTCGTCCCATGAATACAATTTGTTTGACTCTTGGTATGTCTTAATTGATCCAAGATGAATAATATAGGCTAAGTGATGAACTTCTTCTAGCATAAGTTTCCTTATGTCCCCCATATTAGGTACACACAATTAATTTTTACTCCAAAGTACACCATTAGTATTTACACTAAAATCACTAGCTTTTCCATTCTTAACTTCTATCATCTTGCACAATTATGAATATCCAACTTGAGCATCCTTAATGCACTTTACTAAAGAAGAATAGAGCTGGATATATGTAAAAAACAATCCGAAACCCTTTACTTCCAGTTGTACTTAACCTTACTCTAGATCATAAATTTCATTAATCAATAGTCTTCTCATTCTGGCAATATGAGCTAAACTAACCATGGATTCTCCACTTAAGGCATCCATAACTATATTGGCTTGTCCTAGATGATATAAGATTGTGCAATCATAGTCTTTAAGTAATTCCAACCATCTTTTTTGCCAAAGGTTAAGATCTTTTTGCTTAAATATATATATTTGAAGCTTTTATGGTTAGTGTAAATTTTATAAATCTACCATAAAGATAATGTCTCCAAATCTTGAGTGGATATGCAACTATTACCATTTCCAAATTGTGAGTGAGGTAATTTTGTTTGTGTCTCTTGAGTTACTAGAAATCATAAGTAATGACTCATCCATGTTGTATTAGGACAAACCTAAGTCTAACTTTTGAAGCATCACAATAAACAAGAATTTATTTAACCTTAAAGGTAAAGCTAGCATTGAAGCAGTTCAAATAAGTCTTTAGCTTTTAAAAACTTTCATCACAAACTTCCATCCATCGGAACTCTATATTCCTTTGGGTTCACTTTATTAAAAGGGTTGATATTTTAGAGAAATCTTTGACAAAGCATGATAATAAACTGTTAAGCTAAGAAAGCTATAAATCTTGATCATAGAAGTTAACCTTGGCCCATGTTACACTACTTTAACTTTCTTGAGATCCATTTTCATACCATCCTTGGAAATAACTTGCCTTAGGAAAGTTACATCATTTAACCAAATCTCATTTTTGATAAACTTTGCATATAGTTATTGATCCTTTAAAATTTAGAAAATAATCTTCGATTGTTGTTTATGCTCTTCCTTGCTCTTAGAATGAACTAAGATATCATTGATAAATACTATGACAAACTAATCAAGAAAAGGCTTAAAAATTCTATTCATTAAATACATAAATGTAGTTAGAGCTTTTGTTAAACCAAAGTACATCACTAAGAATTCATAATGCCCATAACGTGTTTGAAAAGTAATCTTAGGAATATCCTCCTTCCTGATTCTTAATTGATAATATCCTAAACAAAGATCTATTTAAAAGAAATATTAAGCACCTTGCAATTGATCAAATAAGTCATTTATGTAGGGTAAAAGGTATTTGTTCTTTACATTTACCTTATTCAATTACCTATAGTTAATACAAAACCATAGCAAACCATCCTTCTCCTTAACAAAAAGTACAAAATAAGTGCTTGAGTGGATAGAACCCTTGCTTGATAAATCTTATAGGTCATCTTTTAACTCTTTTAATTTTTCAAGTAGCATGCAGTATGGAGGAATAGATATAGTCTGTGTATCTATAACTAAATTGATGCAAAACTCAATCTTCTTTTTAAAGGTAAACTAGGTAACTTGTTTAGGAAAATATCATTAAACTCTTTGACAATTAGAATTGTATTAAGACTTGCTTCTTCTAACTTGACATTTCTTACCATTGCTTAGAAACCTTGGTAACCTTTTCTTAACAATTTTTTGCACCTAATGTAAAAATAAGATTATATAGTGCTAAACTTTAATCACCTTGAATTAGGAAGAATGGCTTTCTTGGAAGGTAAAACATAATCACCTTTAAATAGTAGTCAAGAGTAGCATGATAATTAGCTAACTAATTCATGCCTAGAATTACATTAAAATTTATTATATCTAGCATGATCGGATTGGTTGTTATCTTTTTTATTGGTCATAACTACCACACAAGACTTATGTACATATTTAACAACCATAGAGGTCATAAGGGGTGTAACAACAAAGAAAGACTGGTCAACAATATTAGATCTCCACCAAATCAAGAAGCAAATTAGGAGGATACATAAGAATCCATAGATCCAAAATCAAATAACATGTGTGCATCAAAAGAACAAATTAGAAGTATGCCTATCACATTAATATTAGATGCTTGAGTATCCTATCAAGTCAAAGTAAAGACAAGTGCATAACCTCTACCTTGTTAGCTCTGAGTTCTATCTCCTAATCCTTTATCCTCATTACCTTTATCAATTTGAGCTAGAACCTATCTCATGAGTTAAACTACTACAAATGTTAACGATAATGCTATATGCACTGATCCTTGACTAGAACTTTTTGAAAATTGAGGGCAACCCCTTTTCAAATGGTTAACTTGACTATAATGGAAACAAAGAACTATCTCCCAATGACACTGTCTAGGGTAGAGCTTCCCATAAATCTAGTATGGGGCTCTTACTTTGTTAGATTGCTTAATGCTTGGTTAACTTTTTTATCTTTATCCCCTTTAATTATGTCTTGATTTCTATGTACTAACTAAATGTTATGTAATGGATCCTAAGCTCAATTGTAGTACCTTTGTTATGCATAAGGCTTTGGCCATTTATTTCCATTGCTTTGTCCACTAAAACCACCCTTAGTCTTCACCTGTTTTAACTTTTCTTGCATTGTTCGTCCTTCAATTTCTCTCATCTCTAGTATTCTTGCATAATTTACTATAACTACATAAAATGGAAAAGTCTTCATTTGTGATGCCATAGCTTAATACAAAGGCCTTACTAACCTATCTATAAACCTTTCAATTCTCATTTTCTTTATAAGAATTAAGTGTAGAGCATAATGAGAAAGTTATGTGAAAATAAATGCCATACTCTATCATAATCATACTAAAAAGTTGCTTTAATGTTTCAAACTCTCTAGCATATGCCCTTATTACTCTTTTTAGAAGGAACCTTTTTATAAAAGATTCATTGAACTTTGATTAAGTCACATCTAGTGATCTTTGAGGCATTCTTATCATCCTAGTATCAAACCATGTTTGAGCCATATCACATAGCTTAAATTCTACTAACTATACTAATTTTTGTAGGGGAATAACCAAGTGCTTTGCAAATCCTACTAATATCATTAAGGAACTGTTATGGATCCTTAAAAACATTGGATCTTGTAAACATAGGAGGTTACAACTTAACAAACTTAGAATATGATACTTGAACACCTTAACCACTAGATGGTGGTTGTTGTCCAACTTAAGTTTTATTACCCTGAGGGCCTGTATCAACATGGACCTTGCCTTTTTGCCTACCTTGATTTGCTATCAATCTAATTAAGGTCTGAACTATTCTCTAAAATCCTTATAGGCTAACTGTATATCCATCCATAGTATGAATTGGCATTATATTTTCCTTACAATTTTCATTCCTATTAATTTTATTAAGTCCTAAAAGTCCACGAGTCTACCATAGCCACCATAGTAGCCATTTCTATGAACCAAACTAGGTATTGTGACCCATGCATGACCTAAAAGAATATATATATATATATATATATATATATATATATATATATATATATATATATATATATATATATATATATATGAACTGGGCCATGCAAGCCTCTCTTTAACATAATTAACTTGTATAGTATCGATAATTATTATACCATATATGTATTTATTATTACTTAAACATTCATATTTCTAATGGTCTCAGCATAGACATCATATTTTCATCATCAACATTATATTCACATCATTAGCATATTCATTGGTCCCATGACAAACTTCCATCATTCTATCATCATTTAAACATTTCTGTGGTAAATCATATTTATATAAATTTAGTCTCTTACAATCTAAACAAGTTATAACATAATGGAAGCTAAATCCTACTTGTGGGTTATTAAGCAATTCTAAAAGCTTATATATATACTTTAATATAAAATAATAATTTTAATTTTTTTGTCCACACGAATAATGTGTGTAGCTTACAACTACATGTCATTCCTCCATTTATGGTGTTAAGGACAATGAAGCTAAAACTTCACTCTCATCTAAAAAACATAGAAAACACAATAATGAGTTATTGACTTAGTGAGCAAATAAAATACACCCTAATAGAAATGGGATAAGTTAAGACACAACTTTTCATAGAATAAGTTACAGCAAATAAAATGCACCTTAATAGAAATGGGATAAGTTAAGGCATAACTTTTCATAGAATAAGTTGCAATGGTAAGGTCATAGTTATCAAATCATAGTAAGTGTAATAAGAATAAGTTGCAATGGTAAGGTGATAGTTATCGATTAAAAAATAAACATAAATTAAAGAGCTTCCAAACAGATAATATAAAGATACCTACAAGTATTTAAATCATAACAATATAAAGAAATGTGAAATTCAACATAAATATGAATTTAAAACACAGCACTTGAATTAATTGATGCTAAAGTAATGATTAAGTGGGAAGTTCTTAGTCTACTAAGCATACAACTCATAGGATAAGCTAACCAACCTACTATATCTCACAATGTGACTGTGGAGTACAAAGCTCAAGGGTAAATTAATTGACTTGCCACATCTTATCCCAGTGTGATATGTGGAGTACATAACTTAAAGATAAACTATCTAACCCACCATATCCTAATATGATGTATAGAGCACACAACTTAGGGGTAAACTAATTAACCTATCATATCTTATCCTGATGTGTTGTGTGGACCACACAACTCAATCATTTATAACCTATCAAGTTACTAGGTTCCAATTTACATGTGTTGCTAATGTGTAGGATTAGCAATGCCCCTGCTAACTAGGATTTTAAGGTGCATCAAAGTTAATGTCATTATAGCCACTAGCTATAGTTTCCAACCAATCTCTTCCAAAAACAAGTTTATAAAATAAGTTTATAAAAAAATAGAAATAATAATTATGGAAAATAATTTTACAAAAGAAGACATTTTATTAAACAATTTCAAAGAACTTAACTATGGTTAAAATATTTTTCAATGCAATAGAGATTCCATCTTTATATAATCTATATGGGTTCCATCCATGAACCATTCATAAATGATTTATCAAGGTTTCTAACCTTGCAATCATCATACCATTTAATATTTCATTTTTAAACATATCAATTGTTTCATATTTCTTAATTCAATCCATTTCATTATTTTGCAAAATCATAGGCTTTCAGTATATTTAAACAAGCATATTCCAAAAACATCTCATTTTTCATAGAACAATTCATAAAAACAATTTGGATCATTATACCATCATTTCAATCACACTTCTCACAACCACAATTTAAAAGAAGATTTTCAAAATGCTTGTCTTAAGAGCACCTACAGCTTTGCCAGATATAAGGAAGTAAAATATGAATAAATTAAAATACATCAATAAATAATAAAAACAATAATTTGAAAACATAAAAGTAGTTAGGAAAATATAAAAACATGTCAAAATACATATTAACTACTTACCTTTGGAAACTAATAGAACCTTTACTCTCTATCTAGCATTCAAGATGCGTATTCCTAAATGATATGGATTTAGTTGAGAGTTATCAGATGATTTTAAGAACATAAATGGAATTCACTAGAGTTTAAGAAGTCTTACCTCTTCGAAGATAACCTTAATAGCTAAAACTCTATGCATCCTTAATAGTCTCCTTAAAGAACTCCTTACTTTCTTCTCAATGTGATACCTATACTGAACTCTCAGATAAATTATAGTAGTTATTTTTCACTCTTATAGGATATAAATGCTATCATTCTATTTCTCTTCTTGGATGATTGTTAATTAAATAATTGAGCTCTTTTTTATAAAGCTTATTGATCTTGAGTGGCAGCATATTCATTATTTATTTATTTATTTATTTTTTACTATTTTCCCTTTTCTAACTTTTTTCCTAATCTTATCTCTAATTCTAGTATATTCTAAGATACTTCTTTGATTCCCACTCTAATTAGAATTCACTTAATCATCCTTTTTTGTTAACTAAAATATCCAAATGCCATTAATGGTATAATTTTTTTTTCAAGTAACTCCAAAATAACCTTTTCACCTAATAAAACTATAAAATTCTTTTATCAACATAAATAAGTAATTCTTCTAATTATCCAATCTTAGACACTATCTAATTTAATTCTATCAATCTCTATCTATGGGTATTACAATTCTACCTATCTACTATACTATAGCATGTCTGAATTGCTTATTAATGGTAAGGCCGTTACACTCCCAATATATGGATCAACATTAGATCTCCAGATTCCCAAGTCAATTTTAATTGATCAAATCACAAATTAATGCTTTCCAGTGGATGCAGAGTAGCTATTAGAGTCTCCATGAGAATTCATGATTTAAACCTCAAAGTTCTTTCTTTGATGATAACCTTAATAGATTAACCTAATGAGAGCACTCAATTTTATTTTTCTTTGGTGGACGGATATGAGCATGATAATCCTCTATTAGAAAAAAATGTTATCTCTAATCTATTTTTACCCTCTTAAAAATCACATATGATAAGACCTAATTATAAAGCTTATCTTATATTATTAGATATTATATGATCCAATACACTCTTGTACATAAAAAAGCAAAGTCTATGAAGAGAGTGGAAATAGAGTTTTCAATTTTTTATGAACTAATTGGTAACGTAATTAGTGCCAATTTTTTACAATTCAACCTTTTTATCTTGTTTGAACATCAGTTCGTATTTTTTAGGTAAAAAAAAAGTGCATGATTCCATATTTTGATCCCAGTTCTACGAGAAAAGTTACTAGGAAAACTACTTTCGAACATATATTTGGCTTATGGTATCTTTATCAATTAGAAGGGAAAGGAAATGGAAGAGAAGACAATAGGAGAGAGTAGAGGGGAATAGAAAAAGGAGTTTGAGGAATTAATTCATGAATTAAATTATATGAGTAAAGATAATAGAAAATTAAGTTAAAATATATATCTAATTAGTATGCATTTTTATAATTGTAACCTTTCTAAAAATTTTAATTTATTAAAGATCTTTTGAAAATAAAAAATCCAAAAAAATCTTTCTCCAAATTTTTCTCTCTATAAAAAAAAACATTTTCAAAAAATGATATGAGATGTTAACATACAATAATATTATAATTTTAATTTAAAAATATTATTAAATAACTATCATATGTTAACCTAGTATGATGCTTATTTGACAACGTCAATAATGAACTAATCTACATTCACTCCAAAGATGATATGGATGAATCAAAATAATGATGATTGTGTATAAGTAAATAAATATGTGTTACAATTACTAGGTCTTATTATTGTTATCAATAAAAAGTAATTTTATATATTTTATTAAAAAAATTTCATAATCATATTATGTAATTTTCATATGCTAAGTACTTAAAAAGAAATTTAAATAATATATTTTTAAATATTAGTAGTTTCCATGAGAGAGAGAGAGAAAGACTTTTATTTGTATTTTGATGAAATACTAAAAATGTAAAATATTGAAATATTGGATAATGAAAAGCTCTAGAAAATCAACCATAAACTCTCGCTAAGTCCCCCTTTTAACAAAATTTCCTAACAGATAAAAGAATAACACATAACCTTTTTCTCCCCTTTCTTTTCTTCAATTCAAACAAATTATTAATTTTTCATGACAATTTAGAAAAATCTTTTAGAAATTTTTTTTTAAAAAAGTTTTAACTCTACTTAACGTGTATTGCACACAATCTTTATTGGCTGCAATTTTCATAGAGCAATGATGCTCATAATTTTTCTTTAATTCATACTTGCACATAATTAGTGCTATGTTTCAACAGTTTAACCTTTCTGTTTTGTGTGAACATAATTCTGCATTTTGGTCCTAATTCCACGCGGGAAACTACTTGGAAATAGAACTTTCCAAGTTTTTTTGGTCATCCACTTCAACTTTTTTCTTGCATGTGTTTTGGTATTCTATTTTGGCAACTTTGCAAGAGTCAAGTCTAATGTTTGGGTCCCTTGTGCTTGGCACACGGTTTATCATGTCCAAGTCTCATTGTCAATGACGGATGCAGGCTTTCGTTCTATGCACTCCGATTCAGCATATTTTATATCAAATTGAAGATCAAATTTGGCCTCATTTTAATTTTTTTAAAAATTTATTTTTTTGAATTTTTAGTAATTATAGAGTTTGTAACACATCTTTTTCTTTAATGTTACATCTTTAATATTACTTATACAACATATTATTTCAGTATATGAGCCAATAATCTTACAAAGTTAAAGGTAGAGGAAAATTTAAGCTTGCATTTATATAACAAAAAATCGTATTAATTTCTTATGTTCTTTCATTAATTTTTTTTAATTGTCACTTGCCCTCTATGTACTAACTCAATAAGGATGCAAGAAATTTTGTAGAAAATTTAAAATAATTTGTACCATTTCAGTAAAACGCCGCCCCATTACAAAAATTGGAGCATCCGCAGATGAACATTTTTTGTATGTAACATTATATTGTAATCACAAGATGAATTTGATTCAAATTTTACTTGTAATTAATTTATAATTTTTTATTACACACTATTTTCTCTTCGGGTTAGATTTTTTGTACATTAGAATAAGATTGTATTTGTTTGTCAATTAATTATATATTTGGATATAAATATTTATATTAGGCAAAAGATTGAAATATGAGAGATGCGATATGATATTATCTATAACATATAAGAATAGTGATTAGAAAGTTGTAAGATTGAAAACCTCAATAAACATTATCATATAATCCTAATTTATGGTAAATGTCTTTTTTGCTTATTTTTTTTCATAAAATTTGAAAATTTTCTCATTTTAAATTCTTTTGTATAATTTTTTGTGCTACTCTAATTATTTAATTGTTTGATGCCTGTTTATTTAGAGATAAAATATTTTCTCCAATACATCCCTTTTGTAAAGCCATTTTGTAGATATGTAAATATCGAAATTAGGTTGTCTGAGTAATTAGTATCGTGGTGTTGAACATTTAGTGTACGTAGCATTACGCCATAGTATAAATCTTTTTACTGTATGTAAAAGGAAAAAAAAAAGGTTCTTTGCAAAGTGAAAAGCAAAGAAAACGCGAGACAGTGAAGAAAACAATGAATTTCTCTAGAGTTTTTCATTCATGACATATTCTATATTCTTTAAAAATTTTATATTTTCTCTATGTATTTAAAATTTGATTTCTAATCCTTAAATATAACTATTTATGGTGAATTTTCATTTCAATATGAAATCAGAAATACACTTGATTCAATGAATAATCTAGGACTTGAATCGTGTCCTCAAAGGGATCTTAGATTAATAGGTTTATGTATCAATTGAATTAAGAAAAATAACAAAAGGAATATAAAGAAAAGAGCAGATAAATGCAAGAAATAAATTAACTAAAAAATAAATTACAACTGAAATAAAAAATGGTGGAATTACATACCCAATTTTCTCTATTTGCCAATTTTGTAACAGTAGGTGTGTTAGGCATGTAAGAGATTTGTGAGCAAATGAAATCCAACCTCTGTACATTATTCAGAAGTCATATTTACATATTTCTAATACTAATGGCTAATTCTTAAGAATCTGACAAGTGTACATCACATAAAACTGCTAAAAACTGCTTCTAATTACTGTCACTAATTTTTGAAATCAAATAAAAAACTACCAAACTTTGATATTTTCAACAATCTTCAATTAGTTCTCGAAATCAAGGCATTCCTCAATTTTTGAAATTGAATTGAAGCCATTCCAACAATTGAACTTCAATCTACATAGCTTTCTTTCTGAATTGAAATCAAAATGGACATCTTTTTTAAAATCATATCAATTACCACAATAACCCTCTTCGAGACCCTTTCAAATTATTCGATTTATCTATTGTACAACTCGAATTACCATACTCAAACTGCCTTTTTGAATTGAATTCGAAGTATCAACTCCAGCCTCAACTCTTCAAAGTCTCCTTATTTTTGAATTAAAATCGAAAATAGGACTTAGCAAAATCTAATACCAACAGATGCCCCCCAAAATATTTGTCTTTTAAGTGTAATGAAAAAATAAATATTTTAAATTCCAAAATGAAGGGAGAAAATAAATGGCAATATCTTCAACTACCACGATCCTCATAATAATTACATCTTCAGAGGACGAGTCCACCATAATCAGTAATAAAATCACTTATTCCTAATGGACTCCTTTTATCTGAAATCATCTTAGCCGTCCATTCCATCAAGATAGGATAAAACATCAAAACGACCATTTTACCTTTTATCTTTTATAGTCTTCTTCGTTGTTTCACCTCTTTCAACTTCGTTGCCTTGCTCTGAAAACCCTGTGATTTCTTTGCTTCATCTTTTCTACCTTCTCCCTTTTTTATTCTAGGATTCACCCTTTTACCTCAAAAATGGCTCATAAGGAAAATATTTCTTCATCTTCCAGCTCTTTACCTAACACTATCAAGGCTGTCAGCTTCATATCCAAAGATAACATCGATTACATGCCTGGACCGGAAAACTAGGAAGAAAAACTGGCTATTTGGAGGTCTTAGGTATTGATTCCTTTTTCTGTAAATGATAAAACCATTGCCTTTCTTGGTCCATATTCACCACTTACTGAGGTTAAGATGAAAAATGATTTCTTTCCTTCACTTAACCAAGAAAAGATTCTAGCTTCCTGCTCCGTCATTAGAACTAATTTTATCAAATCCTCCTGCAAATCATTCTTCTTATTTTGATTGGTTGACTAGGATGCAAACCCACAAAAGGGATGCCTGGAAAGCTTTAGGGATTTATGATTTTATCCAGTTGAGTCATTGTAATCTTGGTTACAATTTTCCAATGGTAGCTAGTTCTTTCTTTTGCTGGAATAGAGTCACCAATTCTTTTCATGTTCCTTATGGTATGATCACTCCAACTCTTTTTGATTTAGCTACTATTATTGGTTTTAAACCCACTAGAGTGACTTTGTATTCTGATATTAAGCCTTCAAACAACCAGATTCTCCCAAATTTTTCAAAATTTACCTACACTCAGTTCATTGCTAATAACCGTTCCAATAGTGAGGAAGTTTTGGACAACAAACATGTTGTCTTTCTTTTGCTTTGACTATGTTCTTATGTCTTTTGTTTGAAAAGCAACAAGATTTCTAAATCCCTTCTTCGTTTAGCCCAACTCCTTCACGAAGGAGTAAACATCAATTTGAGTAAATTGATTCTGAGTCATTTTTATGAGGCTATGAATGAGGCTGTTATTGTTCTAAGATCAAATCAGCCTCTTCATAATCTCGGAGGGCCTTTTTGGTTGCTGCAACTTTATCTTAACATTATTTTTGAAGATAAGTTGAGCATAAAAGCCCCTGATGATGTTTCAAGAACTATTGAAGGTGTAAGACTTAGCCATTTGACTATTACTTCTTCAAAATTCCATAATTTGGAATAATTTCAATATTACTTTTCTCTATTTCCTTCCTTGAAAGCCCATTCTCCATCTCTTTCTCCTTTTTCAAGTCGGACTCGAGTTCCAGAGTGGTTTACCCATTCTGTTTTCTCTAAAATCCCTGAGATCCAAGCTGAAAATAATGAAATTTGGAAGGAATTTTTTTACTTGTGATATTCGATTTACTCACATTTCTAGCCTAGAAATGAAAGTTTATTCTTATTAGCCTAATCTAGTGGCAAGACAATTCGGCCTTAGTCAAAATATTCCAACTACCATATATGAGGATTCTTCTGAGGTTATGTTCGAATCATCAGTTGTCAATTTACCTAGTCTCCTTGGCCTTATAGAACATAATGGGAAGAAGAAACTAGAATTGATCCCTTTCAAGTTCGAACTTTCTTTTTACTACACCCTTGACTTCGCAGAGTACTTCACAAACCTCTAACTACATGCTTCAAAGGGATGACTGACTAACTCACTTCTAATCAATCCATGTAGAAAAGAGACCCCAGTCGAAAGACCAAAGGTATGCATATTCAAGAAATCTCTGCCTTTGAAAATATTTTCAAACTAGCTATGTACCAGGAGTTGTAGGAAGAATAATTGCTAATGCAACACACACTTTAAAGGATAAAATAAATAAGATTACTTAAAAACATACATTTGATTTATCAAACTGCCTTGAAATAAAGGACCCTAAAACTAGATGTATAACTTATCGACCCATAAAAATTGACACAAGAACCAAGTTTCAAAAATTTTGTCCTTCATTTCCCCTTGTCAAATACTCCTTTTGGACTAGCAAAACCTTTACCTTGTCCAAAATGGTTTAACCTAATTGATTTTTCTTTAGCAAACATATTATCCAAGCCTAAATCGAAGCAAATATTGAAAATGGAAAAGGTTGAAAAACCAAATACAATGTTTCAAATTATCCTTTTGATCTACATCCACATTAAAGAACTTGTTAGAAAAAGTGATTCCAGGTAACTTTTTCCTTTAAATTCGATTTACTTTATCTCCCCATTTGTTCTAACCAAATCTTTATTATAGTGATTGAAAGCACTAAAGTCTTCAAAGAACCTCATGAAAGTGAAGATTGGGAAGAAGAAGGTTCTAAAAAGAAAAGAAAAAGACCTGTTGTTTCCTCCAAGCCCCTGAAACCCACAAAGAAAGTAAGCATATTCTTTTATGAATATTTTCTCAAAAAACAACAGCTTACCTTTCTTTCCTTTTTTTAGACTTCAAAGAAAATAGAACCGAAGGGATCTAACACTTTAGAATCTCCCATAGCGACACATTAAATAGGCAAAAATGCCCCTTCGAAGACAATAAAGGTATACTGCCAAAACCTTATCTTGTCCCTTTAATATTGGTCTACTAGGACTAAATTTATTTCTTTATTAGCTCGAAAAGAAATCTCCACCGAGATGAAGTGAAAGAAAAAGAGCTTCACAAAAATTAGATTCAAATCCAAAAGAATATGAGGTATATCCCTTTTTTTTAACTATATATATATATTTTTCTTTTATATCATATTGTAGCTTGGATTCTAGTTCAGAATTTGAAAATGATTCTTTGAAGAAGAAAGCAAAAGTATTTAAAGAAACTGAGAATGTTTTGAATTCGAACCCTCAACTTAAAGAAGTCATTCGAGATACTGCACCAGGATCTGATAAGTCTAAGGGGGTTAATCCGGATGAACAATTTCCACCAATATTTTATACAGAATGTCCTATATCAAAGGAATAAAATCTTGAAGAAGAAAGGACAGAGCCGATGGTGAATTCTCAAGACTTAAATCAGAATGTTTTGCTTAAAGATGCTCACTCAAACAAAGAACAACAAATGGCTTCAAGTACATCTGATTCTTCTCCTGCGAAACAAACTGAAGGATTTGAAGTCTTAATGGGTGAAGTAATCTTTGACGCACAGGCTTTCACTACCATAGATGTTGAACTCTTGAATAAATTCATCAAAGATGATCCTCTAACAACAATGGATCAATTGATTGCAGGGACTATCTCTCTATCCTTAAAATCTCAACAATCTACAACTCATACGGAGTTAACAAAAGTCACTAGCCTAGAACTGGACCAATTGCTCACCAATCTAAAAAATATATTGATTAAAGAAAACTTCCTTAATAAACTTTCTGTTGACCAAGACTTCATATTAAATTTGCAAACTTTACTTTCAAAAATCAACGATCATTTGGCCAGATCAAATGTTCCTTAGTTTGCCCATATCACAAAGTTTTTAAACTGGTTGGCACAATTCGAGAGCAACTTGAAGATCACACTTAAGATAAATAAATCATTGATCAAAGCTGAAGATCTTCGAAAAACTCAAGTAGAGAAATTGAAAGATTTTAATTTAACTATAATGAAGGTTGAAAACTCAATCAAGGCTAGAACTAAAAGATGGTTGAAGTTAATGCTCGAATCCAGAACCTTGAAAAATTACTCGAAGAAGCTAGAAAGGAAAAAAGCTTGCTTGAAGATTGTTGCCGCAATTATGCAAAAGTAAAATTTGATATTACTTTGCAGATCAAAGACATGAATCATCATGTGAAGGATTGTCTAACCAAAATAGAGAAGTTGAAAGCCTCGAAACATCCTCATGCTCAAACTAAAACAATTTTGAAGATAGAGTTCAACAAAATTGGAGATTATTTTCTATGAAAAGCTTCTTTAATTTTCATTTGAACATTATGCACTTCAACTTTTGAACTGCTTTTAAATAGTTATTTTGACTTCATGAAATGTTAGTCTATAAATTTTTAAATATTTACCATTTATTGACATTATTTGACTAGTCGTAGCTAGATCTTGAATTAAATAGGCATTATTAGTAAATACCCTTTCGATTTTGAATGGTCCTTCCCAGTTTGGAGACTATTTCCTAAATTTCTTTAATTTTCTTTCTATTGGTAATATAACCTTCCACACTAAGTCACCAACATTAAAAGTTTTTAATTTAACTTTCTTGTTATAAAATTGATAAATTCTTTCTTGTTGTCGAATAATATTTTCTAAACCCAACAACCTTTCATCATCTAAATCATTTAACTCATCAAACATTAAATTCCAATAATGTTCAATCAGTAACTCATTTTGTTTTTGTAGTCTAATAGACTGCAAATTAATTTCTATAGGCAAAATAGCATCATGGACATATACTAGCCTATAAGGAGTTGTTCTGGTTGTCTCTTTAGGAGAATTTCTATATGCCCACAAAATTTGGCTAAGTGTTTCATGCCAATTCTTAAGCTTCTGCCCAATGTGCTTTTTAATTAAAGCAATAATTATTTTGTTAGCCGCCTCAACTTGACCATTGCCTTGTGCATAATATGGAGTCAAATTAATCAATTTTATATCTCTCGATTCAACATATTGAATCACTTTTTTCCCAGTAAAAATTGTACCTTGATCAGTTATCAAAGTCTCAGATACACCAAATTGAAACACAATATGTTCTTCGATAAAATCGATTATATCCCTCTGATCAACATCCTTCAAAGGAATGGCTTCAACCTATTTCGTAAAATAATCAATTACCACTAAAATATACCTATGGCCTTTTGAAGAAACTGGATGAATCTGGCCAATTAAATCTAAAGCCCATCATCTAAATGGCCATGGTTTTATAATCGAATGTAAATCACTTGCTGGCATATGTTGAATATTTCCATGTTTTTGGCATTATTCACATGATCCTGCATATTCATGGCAATCTTGTTGGGATCGGGAGCTATACGAGCGCAGATTTTGTTCGTTGAATAAACCGATCTCAGCCAACGGATCCATGCAAAACATTAAATTAGAATGTAGGATTCAGGTTATACCTTTATATGATTCCAGATTTTGTTCGTTGATCACCTCTTCGACTTCCTTTTGGTCAAAGACTCTGAGGTATCCACACAAACCAGTAGATCACCAATGAACGTCCTTATGATCACTGGTTGGAATTCGTCTCCTTAGCCTCGTAGTGCTAGCTACATCTCTTCAAGGATTATGATCAAGGAGAGGTGCTAGGATTTTTCTATGCTGTATGGGATGCGTGAATAATGAATCAACCTTATTATTACCCAACAAGCCTATTTAAATAGGAGCATAGAAAACCTAACTAATTTGAGCTTTGGTCTATGTATAATTATAGGCTTATTATTAGGCCTTATAATTATAACATAGAATTCCTAAGTATTAGGCCCAAACAATTTAGTCCATTAATTCCAAATCCACTAGGCTCTAAGTGTGTAACCCTTCAGGCTCTCATTACATTGGCAATAATCATTAATTATATTAATGATAATAAATAATGAGTAGTGTCTAGCAACACATCATTGTTACCCAAGTGATGAGAAAGTCGATGATTCGACTGAACCTTTATATGTGATCATCATCTATATCCTTTTGTCCTAAACATTTAGATTGAGCACGAGACATGGACTTTGTCATTCCCGTATAGTCCAATCTCGAGGTTTCTTGATCCCTAAGTAAGCTGACTGAAGCAAATGTAATTGACATCCCATGTCAATTCATTTGAGCATGGCCATGCATTTTCTTAACTTTACATAATTAAGGGGCCCACAGATGTTACTCCTGTTATATAGGAGGGACAAATTCCATCTTGATCACACAAACCCCTCCGCATGATATGTGACATATCCAATAACTACCTTTGTATTCACTCAAGCATGAGTGATAAAATAGTATCAAAATATGAAACTCACATATAGGGAACCTTGGTGATCTCAGGTCAAAGGACCATAATAATAATGATCACTAAGAATCACTCATGACACTCATATAACAATCCATGTAGTGTTCTTAGGATGGGTTAGTCCAGTATATAAGTTCTCTAACTTGTACTCATGTGTAAGCTTAATATCTCATATAAGTTACTACACATGCTAGTCTTAACATATCAAAGCAACCTATTCCACAATGATATATGACTAAGGACATTTAAGAATATAATTATTCTAAGGTTATTATTATAATTAAATATATTATGCAGACAATATATATAAATATAATAATTAGAATTGTCATTAAAATAACATGATTCAAAATTACAATCATCAATATGATTGGTTTTAGGGCATATACACTAACAATCTTCCACTTGCACTAGAACCAATCATCCATGTATCTAATACCTATGGATCTCATATGACTATCATGCTTTTGTTGCATCAGGGCTTTTGTCAGTGGATCGACGACATTATCATCGGTCGGTATTTTGCATATCCTGACTTCATTTCTGTTAACAATATCTCTTATGAGATGATGGCACTAGAGTATATGTTTAGATTTCTGGTGAGATCTAGGTTCCTTGGCTTGCGCAATGGCTCCATTATTGTCACAATAGAGCTCTACTGGGTCAGCAATGCTAGGAACAACTCCAAGTTCAGTGATGAACTTCTTAATCCAAACAGCCTCCTTTGCAGCATCTGATGTTGCAATGTATTTAGCTTCTGTTATAGAATTAGCCATTGTCCCTTACTTTGAACTCTTCCTGGTCACAGCGCCACCATCAAAGCAAAATACATAACTTGATTGCGACCTGAAATCATCATTGTCAGTTTGAAAGCTAGCATCAGTGTAATCACTTACAATGAGCTCTTCCTCACCTCTATAAATCAAGAACATGTCTTTAGTTCTTCTTAAGTACTTAAGAATATTCTTGACAGTTGTCCAGTGACTTTCACCAGGATCTGATTGGTATCTGCTTGTCATGCTTAAAGCATACGAGACATTAGGACGAGTACATAACATGGCATACATGATAGATCTAATCACAGATGCATAAAGGATCTTACTCATGTGTTTTCTCTCATACTCTGTGGAAGGACATTGAGTTCTTGAGAGACTTATGCCATGTGACATTGGCAAGAATCCTCTTTTAGAATCTTGCATGCTAAACTTTTTCAGCATCTTGTCGATGTATGTACTCTGACTTAGGCCAAGCAATTTTCTCGATCTATCTCTATGGATCTTGACACCTAATACATAAGAGACCTCACCTAAGTCTTTCATAGAAAAATAATTTCCTAACCAAGTTTTTACAGACTGTAGTGTAGGAATGTCATTTCCAATGAGTAATATGTCATCTATATACAACACCAGAAAGACTATTGTACTCCCACTAACCTTCTTGTACACATAGGATTCATCTTCATTCTTGATGAAACCAAACTCTTTGATCGCATCATCGAAACGAAGATTCCAACTCCGAGAAGCTTGTTTCAACCTATAAATGGATCGTTGCAATTTGCAAACCTTTCCAGCATTTTCAGGATTTACAGAACCTTCAGGTTGTGTCATGTATACATCCTCAAGAAGATTTCCATTAAGGAAAGTAGTTTTGACATCCATTTGCCAGATTTCATAATCATAATATGTTGCTATGGCTAGAAGAATTTTGATGGATTTAAGCATGACAACTGGAGAAAAAGTCTCATCATAGTCAATACCATAGATTTGTTTGAAACCTTTTGCAACCAATTGTCCCTTAAAGGTACACACATTACCATCCATGTCGGTTTTCTTTTTGAAAACCCATTTGCACCCAATGGGTTTTACCCCTTCAGGTGGATTAACCAAAGTCCAAACTTGGTTTGAATACATGGAGTCCATCTTTGATTTCATAGCTTCTAGCCATTTCTCAGAATTTGGGCCCATCACAGCCTCTTGGTAGGTTGTGGGCTCATCTTGGTCCATGAGCAACACATCACCGTGATGAGTTACGAGAAATCCATATCTCTCGAGCTTACGACGTATTCTACTAGATCTACATGGGTTCTATGTTACATGAGTAGGTTCTTCCATAACTGGTTATGGAATCGGCTCAAGTTCTATCTCAAGTTCAATGTTTTCTCGTTGATCTTGAATTTCTTCGAGTTCTATTCTTCTCCCACTAATTCTTCTAGAGATAAATTCTCTCTCTAGAAAAATACCAGTTCGAGCTATAAACATTTTTTGCTTAGTTGGATTATAGAAATAATATCCTTTTGTTTCCTTAAGATATCTAACAAAAAAATATTTATCAGATTTAGGTCCAAGTTTATCAAAAGCCTGACGTCTTACGTAAGCTTTGCAGCCCCAAATCTTCATAAAAGATAAATTAGGACGTTTCCCAGTCCATATCTCATATGATGTCTTTTGAACTGATTTTGATGGAACACGATTTAATGTGAAAGCTGCAGTCTCTAGAGCATGTCCCCAGAAGGAATTTGGAAGGTCAACCTGACTCATCATTGACCAAACCATGTCTAACAAAGTTCGATTCCTCCTTTCAGAAACACCATTCCATTGAGGTGTTCTTGGTGGAGTGAGTTGTTATACAATGCTACACTCCTTTAGATGATTAAGGAACTCTTAGTTTAAGTATTCACCACCTCGATCTGATCGAAGTGCTTTAATACTTTTACCAAGTTAATTTTGTACTTCATTTTTGAACTCTTTGAACTTTTCAAAAGATTCAGAGTTGTGTTTCATAAGAAACACATAACCATATCTACTGATATCATCAGTAAAAATAATGAAGTACTGATAACCTCCTCTAGCTTATGTGTTTAAAGGTCCACATACATCATTATGTATAAGGCCCAATAAATCACTAGCCCTTTCACCTTTCCTAGTAAAAGGGGCTTTAGTCATCTTACCTAATAAACATGATTCACATACCTCATATGATTCAAAATCAAATGAGTCCAAAAATCCATCCTTATGGAGTTTAGAGATGCGTGTCTCATTTATATGGCCTATGTTGGGAATTTGGATTATCACATGCAGCGAAATTTTAAATTTTGATCTGAATTCTACCTAGGATCCATGCAAAAAGCATGAGTCAATGATTAGGGTTTTACCTATTGGGCACTCGTGTTTCTACTGATCAAAACTTGAGAGCGGATGAATCAAACGCCAGCCGGAAGTTACAACGTCTCTACGGTATCCACACGGAGTGAACAACGACCTCTCACCCTCCACGCGTCTGCTAGGATGCGTTTTTCTCTCTAAGAATTAGGATTGGTTGTTTTCTGAGTGATTTAGGGTTTATATGGAGGCTTAAAACGTGATTATTAAGTGCTGCCCCCAAGTCCCTTTTTATAGAACTTAGGCAAGCCATAATCCTACTCCTACTAGGATAATGCTTCCAAAATCCTAATCACACTTAACAACTCATCTTATCCTTATCCTAGAGATAATGGGAAGAGATAAGACTTATCTATTAATTATCTAATATTAGATAATGATATTATCTCATAATATAAATATCTTAATATTAGATAATTGCATATAGTTATCAAATATCAAAATAATATTATCTCATAATATATTTATCTAATATCTGATAAGATAATTACTTGATATTACTTTAATATCAAATAATATCACATAATATATATATATATATATATATATATATAAAACGTGAATTTATTATTCTTAATAATATATATGCACGAAAATAAGTCCAATTAATTGGATATTAATATAATTAAAGTCCAATTAATTATTATCTTATTCCTACTCCTTTTGTGTGACCCTGTAGGTTCTTACTACGTTGACAATGACTTATTATTGAGCCATAGACAGTGAGCGGTATCTAGCAATACATCACTGCCACTCAAGTAGTAAGAATGTCTGTGATTCGACATCCACCTAATACATGATCAACGTTTTACATCATAACCCTTTTGTAATAATATCTAAATTGAACTGGAGGCATGGAATGTGTCATCCTCGTCAATGCTCAATTTATATTTCTTGATACTGAGTAGACTTAAAATAAATAATTAATATCACATATTAATTCAACTGAGCATGGCCATGCATTTCTAAGTCTCACTCAATCAAGGGGCCTAAGGATATTTCTCTTTTATATAAGAGTAACAAAAGCTCATTTACATCACTCACTTCCCTCTGCATGATTTATGACACACCCAATCAATGCCCTACTTGTCACCTGATTAAAGGTGACATAGGACAATATTAAAGTGAGTAATTCCTCATGTAGGGAACCGTAGTGACTTCAGGTCAAAGGTTTATGCGTAGTTGTGATCATATGAGAATAACTTATGACACGTTTATCCATGCAATATTCTCATAGTGGGTCAGTCCAGTACATTGTTCACTAGCAATGTACTCATGTATTGACTTGATATCACATATCCATGATTTGTAATCATCAGTCACTATACATGCTAGTCTCGATGTATTATTACTATCCTTTTTCATAATAATACTTAACTAAGGGCATTTTAGGAATAGCAAAGCTATTCCAAGGATAATTATTATATTAAGTTATAAATTGCGCATAATAATAATAAAAACAAAATATAATAATTAAATTGCCTAAAATAAAATATAATACATTGTGTATAACTCTAATCATCTTATATGATTGGTTCTAGGACACACACCAACAGCCTAAACGACAATGCTAAAGATAGGTTAGATTTAAATCATTAGTTTTGACCTTTTTCATGTTTATGTTATAGATTGGATTTTCAAGGTCTAGAACATAAAGACCATTCATTAATTGTGCACTGCCATAAAACATTTCATTTAAATAAATAGAGCAACATTTGTCCTTTATTATAAATGAAAAACCTTTCTTGTCTAAACAAGAAATAAAAATCAAATTTCTACTAACAGTAGGCACAAAATAACAATTATCCAATTCTAAAACTAATCCACTAGGTAAAGATAAATAATAAGTCCTTACAGCTAATGCAGCAACTCTTGCTTCATTTCCAACGTGTAAGTCCACTTCACCTTTGGCTAACGATCTACTTTCTTTAAGATCCTGCACATTTACACAAATGTGAGTACCACATCCAGTATCTAATACCCAAGATGTAGAAGTAGATAAATTAACCTCTATAACATAAATACCTGAGTTGGAAGTCCCACTTCCCTTTTGCTTCTTAAGCTCTTCCAGGTAAATCTTGCAATTTCGCTTCCAATGTCCTGGTTCTTTGCAATGGAAGCATTGCCTTTGTTGGCCATGCCACCTTTGGGCTTCAGTGCAGAGGAACTTGACTTGGACTTTCCATTAGTCTTGTCCATTTTCTTTTTATTCTTGGCCTTAGACTTGCCTTTTCCTTTGCCCTTTTGAACCATCATAATGGAATTGGGCTTGGACTCTTTCAAGTTCTGCTCAGCAGTTCTCAACATGTTAAGTAGTTCAGCCAAAGTCTTATCAATTTCGTTCATGTTGTAATTCATGACGAATTGACTATAGCTCTCGGGCAACGATTGCAGAACTATATCAATAGCCAATTCTTGCTGCAAAGGAAAACCCAATCTTTCAAGGCTATTGATGTACCCAATCATTTTAAGCACATGTGTAGCAATGGGTGTTCCTTCAGCTATCTTACACTGAAACAATGCTTTAGATACATCTTATCTCTCATGTCTTGCTTGCTCTTGGTAGAGCTGTTTAAGGTGATCAATCATATTGAATGCCTCCATGTTCTTATGTTGCTTCTGAAGCTCAGAGTTCATGGTAGCAAGTATAAGACAACTAACATCCAGAGCATCTTCTAGATGCTTCTTATAAGCATCCTTTTCTGCTCGAGGAGCATTAGCAGTAGGCTCATTTGGAGTAGGTTGCTCTAGGACATACTGCTTTTTCTCATGCTTGAGGACAATCCTTAAGTTTTGATACCAATCGAGAAAATTCATCCCATTCATTTTATCCTTCTCAAGGATAGATCGCAGTGATAAGTTTGATGCATTTGATGCCATGGTTATCAACAATAGAAAAATATGCAGAATGAGAATCATGCTTTTTATTTATTTAATAAGGTCTTTTATTAAATAATACTCCCACCATTTTTTTTAAAATAATAGCCCTCATTATTATTTCAGAAAACCTTATGTCAAGGTTTTCTGGTGAGTCAAGATCCATATTTTACCAAATCTTGAGTTAGCTTTAGCTAATCGCCCAAGGTATGGTTGTTTACGTAGACAACTCCTTTGTCAATTACATCTTATGCAACCCTTGGATGGTTAGGTGAATAACACTTATTCAAATTCATCTCATGAATTCATAACCAACTCTATACCTCTAGGGCCCAATCCTATTGGTATAGCCCAGTTAAGTCAAGACCCAATAATTAGTAATTTAGATATCACTATTATCCCATCGCGTCTTACCAAGATAGACTTAGACTTTAGGTACTTTGCTTTGGCAAACCCACCTATAGCCGATCAAGATCTTGATGAGTGCTATTATAGGAAAGCATCTCCTTTTTTTGACTTAATATTTTTTTTGAAGGATTTTAATTTATTTGATCTCACCATTATGTACTTGGTTTTATTAAGCATGCATCATATACATCTAGCATAGGTATCTCATACATTCATCATATGCATCTCATACATAAAACATAAATTAAACATGACATGATTATGGCCCAACCTAAGTGATATTCTAGATCTCAAGAATATCAAATAAAACTAAGAAAGAAAAACTTCTTCCGAAGAATCTTCTTCTTTCTTCATGGTTTGATCTCCACTTCCATTATTTCCACTTCAAGTGCTCCAATAAAATTATTACATAATAATAAAGAAACCTCGAGTTACATTCGAGGGGCGTAAGATGAGAAGAGAATGTACAACTAGAAGTAATAGAGAGGCATGACACACAGGCCGTATTTAAAAATTACAACAAAACCAAAGGCCATAATCATGCATCATACATCAAGCAATAAAACAACATGATAAGTGAAACATATATCCAAATATATTTTCAATATTAAAATCTAAATTAATTAATTCTGAATTAATTAACTAATTACTTAATATCGCACTACATAGAGAATTTATGGCAGTCTCGCTAGCCGGTTAGCGGGCGAGGTCAAGAGGCAGCACCCCTACCAGCCGCCCCCCGCCCAAAAAATTGATTGCACATGACATTTAGATTGTAATTCAATTTGTCAACAATTGACATTCCCCTTTAGTTAATCAATTCAACAATTATTGACACTTAAATCATAGGTTTATAAATCTGATTTATGACAGAATCATAATGGATAAATTTTAATCATATTAAAATAGATCCAATTAATTCACATATTTTATACGAAACAAATTTAACAATTAATTTTATGAAAAATCAGATTCAGCCATTAAGTGCAAGGTATATCACATATATGAAAAAGATTCAAGAAGTTAATTTGATTAATTCTGATTCATGATAGAATTTGTGTTTTAATCAGAAAAAATCTTTCATATATTAAAATAAATTCATGCAATTAATTCTTTTGATTCTATTTAAAACAGAACTCAGAAATTAGTTTCAAATTCGAATCAAATTCTAGAATTATTGCAACAGATTTAAATTTAAAAAGAAACCCAGAAATAGATTCGAGTTTCAATCAAAAATCTAGAAACAAATTCGAATTCAAAACAAAAACAAGAATTAATCACAAAACACATTCAAATTTAAATTAGAATTCAAAATAAGGTTCAAATTTGAAACAAAATTAGAATTAATCATATTACGTTTACTTGAACCAGAATGCACAAAATCAATTTTACCCTAATCCTAATTAGGAATCATTGAAGCGTGATATACAGAACAATTCATCAACATCATAATCATGCAATTAGCAAACAAAATCTTAATTTAGCATTTTACAAGTAGCTCTTATTCCACTATTAGGATCGGGAGCCATATGAGTGCAGCGGAATAAACCGATCCTAGCTAACGGATCTATGCAAAACGTTAAATTAGAATGTAGGATTCAGGTTATACCTTTATATGATTCCAGATTTTGTTCGTTGATCACCTCTTCGACTTCCTTTCGGTCAAAGACTCTGAAGTATCCACACGAACCAGTAGATTACCAATGAACGTCCTCACGATCACTGGTTGGAATTCATCTCCTTAGCCTCGTAGTGCTAACTACATCTCTTCAAGGATTATGGTCAAGGAGAGGTGCTAGGATTTTTCTATGCTGTATGGGATGCGTGAATAATGAATCAACCTTATTATTACCCAACAAGCCTATTTAAATAGGAGCATAGAAAATCCTAACTAATTTGAGCTTTGGTCTATGTATAATTATAGGCTTATTATTGGGCCTTATAATTATAACATAGAATTCCCAGGTATTAGGCCCAAACAATTTAGTCCATTAATTCCAAATTCACTAGGCTCTAAGTGTGTGACCCTTCAGGCACTCATTACATTGGCAATAATCATTAATCATATTAATAATAATAAATAATGAGTAGTGTCTAGCAACACATCATTGTTACTCAAGTGATGAGAAAGTCGATGATTTGACTGAACCTTTATATATGATCATCATCTATATCCTTTTATCTTAAACATCTAGATTGAGCACGAGACATGGATCGTGTCATTCCCGTATAGTCCAATCTCGAGGTTTCTTAATCCCTAAGTAAGCTAACTGAAGCAAATGTAATTGACATCCCATGTCAATTCATTTGAGCATGGCCATGCATTTTCTCAACTTTACTTAATTAAGGGGCCCGCAGATGTTACTCCTGTTATATAGGAGGGACAAATTCCATCTTGATCACACAAACCCCTCCGCATGATATGTGACATATCCAATAACTACCCTTGTATTCACTCAAGCATGAGTGACAAAATAGTATCAAAATATGAAACTCACATGTAGGGAACCTTGGTGATCTCAGGTCAAAGGACCATAATAATAATGATCACTAAGAATCACTCATGACACTCATATAGCAATCCATGTAGTGTTCTTAAGATGGGTCAGTCCAGTATACAAGTTCTTTAACTTGTACTCATGTGTAAGCTTAATATCTCATATAAGTCACTATACATGCTAGTCTTAACATATCAAAGCAACCTAATCCATAATTATATATGACTAAGGACATTTAAGAATAGAATTATTCTAAGGTTGTTATCATAATTAAATATATTACGCAAACAATATATATAAATATAGTAATTAGAATTGTCATTAAAATAACATGATTCAAAATTACAATAATCAATATGATTAGTTTTAGGGCATATACACTAACAAATCTTTTATCATTAAAGGCCAATAAACTCTTTATCTTTTCAACACCCATTTCATCTTTTCACTAGCTTTGTGTGCACCACAGATCCTTTCATGAACTTCAGCTAAAGCTATAAAAGCTTCGGTTTCTCCTAAACACCTTAGTAAGTTTCCATCCACGGATTTCTTATAAAGTTTGTCACCAAGGATCACATAGTGCAAAGCTTTATACTTCATCTTTCGATTTGTAATCAAACTTGGGTTTTCTAAATATTTGATAATTAGTTTTCTCCAATCATCATCTGAAAGCAAACTTATGTTAAGTATTTTGAACTCTTTTATGGCATACTTATTTCTTATTTCAATTAACTTATCCAAAGTTTCATTTGAAACTTTATAATCCGATGTTATTTATGCCAACTAATTAGCCTCACAATTTTGCAATCTTGGGATATGTTCAATGGTGAATTCATCAAATTCTTGTAGTAGTTCCATAACTCGAGTAAAATATCTTACTAAATTTTCACTTATGCATTTGTATTCTCAAGTAATTTGTTTAACTACTAATTAAAAATCACCATGAATAATTACATTTCTTGCTTGAAATAACCTTAAAGTTTCAAGCCCAATAAAAAGAGCTTCATATTTTGCTTCATTATTTGAACAAGGTATTTTTATTTCAAACATCAACTTTATAGGAAACCCTTTAGGGGAAATAATCCAAATTTCAATTCCTGTTCCATTTCGATGCTTAGAACCATCAAAATATAATTTTCAAGGTTTTAATCCCATATAATTTTCATTAATTTCATTAATCTCTTCTGAAGAATGGTTAGCCAAGAAATCAGCAACCACTTGACCTTTCATGGATTTCAAGGGCATATATTTTAAAGAATATTCAGTCAATGCTAAAGCCCATTTACCAACTCTATTATGAAGTATAGGTTTAATAACATGTGCTTTATTATATCATAATGAGAAATTACAATCACATTAAAAAGTTTGATGTAATGTTTTAACTTAGTACATGAGAAATACAAGAAAAGACATAATTTCTTAATAGCACAATACCTACTTTCAGCATCATTTAATACCCTACTTAGATAATAAATAGCTCTTTCGATGTCATTTTCATCTTCTTGAGCTAACATACTGCCTATAGTATATTTAGAAGCAGAAATATATAACTTTAAAGGTCTTCCTTTTTAATGAAAGGTCATGATAGGAGGATTCATCAAATAATGCTTAATATCTTTGAATGCTTTTTGGTGTACATCTTCCCATCAAAATTCTTCTTCCTTTTTCAACTTTAACAAAGATGAGAAGATCTTTGTTCTGCTAGATAGATTCAAAATAAACCTCCTCAAAAACTTAATCTTGCCTAGCATAGATTGCAATTGCTTTTTGTTTGAGGGTGGTGAAGTTTCCAAAATAGGCTTTGCTTTATTTTGATCAACTTCAATCCCTTTTTTCTGAATTAGGAAAGAGATAAATGAAGATTTGTTATTAAATAGGATTGTGAAAGGATATGTTCATTGGATTTATTATGGTGAATATAAGCCCCCATAAAAATGAGCTAGAAATAACTTAGGGGAAGATAATCTTGATGATATATTTGGCATGATATATGAAGCTCATGAGCTTAGAAACTCAATTGACTTTGTGAACGAGGGATCGAATGAACATGCTAAGCATAGCAAGGAATCAATGAAGTATGATAGTTTGATGCGAGATGCTTAAGAGAGTTTATATCATAGGTGTGATGAATTCTCAAAGTTGTCATTTATTCTAAAAGTGCTCCAAATTAAGTGTGTTAATGGGATGATTAACAAAGCTTTCACTAGTATGCTTAAAATGTTCAAGAATGTTTTATCTAAGGGTGCAAATGTGTCGTCAACATATTATGAAGCATGAAAAATGATTATTGATTTAGGTTTTGATTATGAGAAAATAGAGGCATGTGAGAATGATTGCATGTTATTTTGGAAAAAGAATGCTAAGCTTGAAGAGTGTAGAGTATGTCATCAAATACGTAATAAAGATTCACTAAAGGTGTTACATTATTTTCCTATAACACCAAGATTGCAAAGGATGTTTATGTCCTCAAAAACAATAAGTGACATGAGATGGCATTTGAATAAGTGAGTTAATGATGGAATTCTTAGACATTGAGCTGACTCGAAGGCATGGAAGACTTTTGATGAGTTGCATCCTTTATTTGCTTTAAGTTCTCGAAATGTAAGGTTAGGCTTAGCAAATGATGGGTTTAACCCCTTCGGTGGCCTTCGAAGTGACTATAGCATATGGCCAGTAGTACTTGTTGCATGTAATCTCCCACCATGGATGTGTATGTGATAAATGCACAATTGCACTTAAATTTTATGTGTTTCATCACTTATTTACTTAGTATCTTGTGCAAATTAATTGAAAAAGGGTACTTAAATGCTTGATATTTTGTTTTCAGGTTTTGAAGTGACACATTTGAGCATTAGAAAAGGATCTGGAACCAAACCATACAAATTGTGGAGAATTGAAGCAAACTTGCTCACCTGACAAAGAACACAAGGTATAGGAACCCCGTGTGGAATGCCGTGTTTCTTTCTGGAATGCTTTGAAGCTTCACTGAACTGCTTGCAGAAGAACACAGGGTACAACATAGGACGTGTCATTGCCCATGTACCATACTGCCTGACACTTCGTAAGTAAACACGGGAAGTGTCATACCCTGTGTATCATGCTGCCTAACCTTCGCAGAGGAACACAGGGTACAACACGGGCCGTGTCATACCCCGTGTATATTACCCATTTAAGTTTTATGCGAAAAATCACTGGAGAAGGGAGGAGGACTAAGAATTTAAAAGAGGAGCCATCAGTAGAAACCCTAGAAGAGACCCAAAGTCACTAAGGGCAACTGCTAGCTTTGGATTCAAGCAAGGAATTTGTAGAGCTTCATGACTAGTTTGATTTCCCTCTCTATTTTCTGGTTTTCTACTGGTTGTGTAATGAATTCATATTAAACCTTAGTGCTCAGCTGGGGTAAACTTGTTCATGGATTTATGGATTTGATTTTTATATAATCTAGCTAGATTTACTATTAATTTATGATTTGATTATGTTGTTTTGTATTTCAACAATCTAATACTTCCAGAATATTGGATTTGTGTAAAGGATTAGTTAATTCTAGGTTGGAATGACCAATTAACTAATCAGACCTTGCATAATCATTGGAAATCTCCATTAGACTTAGGAATTAAGCTAATTGGATTCTTTTGCACATGATGAAATGTCTAAAATTGGATTCTCAAGCAATGTTAATACAACCTAGATGAGTGATTACTAGAGAAATTCTGGGCACTTTATCTTTTGGTTAGTAACTAGTAACCTTGCAATGAGGTATAGCTTATTTTTGGTAATCCAGCAATCTAAATTAATAGTAAACCGGGTTAGAGGATTATGTTCATTCCATAATGAAATGTACAAGGAAACCCTAAAGCTGAGTACACTTCCATCTCATTTGAATTAAATCTTTACCTAATCCATACTAGTTCCATTTGTTTCATTCTTAATAACTAAGTTTTGTTTTACATTTTACCCTTAATTCATAATATCAATTAGTACACCTAGATTATTTACTTGAAATTCAGTTAATATTCAACATGTTAGTGTATATGCCCTAAAACGAATCATATTGGTGATTGTAATTTTGAATCATGTTATTTTAATGGCAATTCCAATTATTATATTTATATATATTGTCTGCATAATATATTCAATTATAATAATAACCTTAGAATAATTGTATTCTTAAATGCCTCTAGTCACATATCATTGTGGATTAGGTTGCTTTGATATGTTAATACTAGCATGTGTAAAGACTTATATGGGATATTAAGTTTACACATGAGTATAAGTTAGAGAACTTGTATACTGGATCGACCCATATTAAGAACACTGCATGGATCGTTATATGAGTGTCATAAGTGGTTCTTAGTGATAATTATTAATATGGTCCTTTGACCTGAGATCACTAAGGTTCCCTATATGTGAGTTTCATATTTTGATACTATTCTATGTCACTAATAGTTAAGTGAATGCAAGGGTAGATATTGGATATGTCACATATCATGTGGAGGGGTTTGTGTGATCAAGATGGGATTTGTCCCTCCTATATAACAGGAGTAATATCTATGGGCCCCTTGATTAAATAAAGTTGAGAAAATGCATGGCCATGCTTAGATGAATTGACATGAGATGTCGATTACATTTGTTTCAGTCAGCTCACTTATGAATCAAGAAACCTTACGATTGGGCTATACGGGAATGACACAATCCATGTCTCGTGCTCAATCTAGATGTATAGGACAAAAGGACATAAGTGATGATCACGTGTAAAGGTTTAGTCAAATCATCGACTTTCTCATTACTTGGGTAACAATGATGTGTTGCTAGATACCAATCATTATTTATGATCATTAATTTGATTAATGGTCATTACTAACGTAATGAGAGCCTGTAGGGTCGCACACTTAGAGCCTAGTGAATTTGGAATTAATGGATCAAATTGTTTGGGCTTAATATTTGGGAATTCATGTTATAATTATAAGGCCCAATAATAAGCTTATAATTGTACATGGAATAAAGCCCAAATAGGTTAGGTTTTCTATACACCTATTTAAATAGGCTTATTGGGTAATAATAGGATTACTATTTATTATTCACGCACCCTAAAAAAAGGCATAGAAAACCCTAGCACCTCTCCTTGACCAAAACCCCTGAAGAGGCATAGCTAACACTACGAGGTGTAAGGAGATCAATTCCAACCAGTGTGTGTAGTGGACATTCATCGATGATTCACGGGTTTGTGTGGATACCACAGAGGTGCAGCCACATAAATGCTGTACTGGTGATCTGATCTTCTAGTTTCTATTCCGGTTCGTGATTTGGAGAGCAGATTGGATTGGAAAATGGATAGAAGCATATCAGATTTGCTGTGTAGCGGATAGAAGATTTTTAGCCAAAAGGTATAAACCCTAATCCTTAATCTATGGCATTCTAAATTCGCATGGATCCTTGGTGAAAATCGTGCAAAATTTTTATTCCGCTGTGCATGTATGATGCACTATTTCCAGTACAACATTCAATCCCTGTGGAGACGATATCTTTTATACTATAACTTGACTAAACCCGTGCACTTGCGAGATCACGTCAGTATGAAGCAACCTTATACTATATTATCTTTGTTGATTCTTGGGAAAAGCTCACTAAGTAATAACGTCAGTGTGTACTTCGACCTTTAATAGAAGAGTTAAAGCAATTATGGGAACTTAGGGTTAAAACGTATGATGCCTTCTTAAATGATCATTTCCAAATGCACATTGTTGTTATTATTGGTATGTGTCCTAGGAGCCAATTATAGAGATGATTGCAATATTACACAATGTATTACGCTTCATTTTGGCAATACAATTATTATATTTTATTTTGTTTCATTTTGCACAAATTATAACTTAAATATAGTAATTGTCCTTGGAATAGCTTTGCTATTCCTAAAATACCCCTAGTCAAGTATTATTACAAAAAAGATAGTAATAATATATCGAGACTAGCATGTATAGTAACTGATAATTATGAATCATGGATATATAATATCAAGTCATTACGTGAGTACATTGTTCACATTGTTAGTGAAAAATGTACTAGACCGACCCATTATGAGAATACTGCATAGATAGATGTGTCATTAGTTATTCTCTTATGACCACAAATGCATTTAGTCCTTTGACCTAAAGTCATTATGATTCCCTACATGAGAAGTTACTCACTTTGATATCATCCTATGTCACCTTTAATCAGGATGACGAGTAGGACTTTAATTAGGCGTGTCACGAATCCTGCAAAGGGAAGTGAGTGATGTAGATGAGATTTTGTTACTCTTGTATAAAAGAGAAATATCCTTAGGCCCTTTGATTGAGTGAGACTTAGAAATGCATGGCCATGCTTAAATGGATCAATATGTGATATTGATCATTTTTCTTAAGTCTACTCAGTATCAAGAAATATAAATTGAACATTGATGAGGATGACATGCTCCATGCCTTTAGTTCGATTTGGATATTACTACAAAAGGGATTATGATGCAAAGCGTTGATTAATTATTAGGTAGATGTCGAATCATAGACATTCTTACTACTTGAGTGGCAGTGATGTATTACTAGATACTGCTCACTATCTATGGCCCAAAATGAGTCATTATCAATGTAGTAAAAACCTAGGGTTACACAAAAGGAGTAGGAATGAGACAATAATTAATTAAGTTTTAGTTGGACTAAAATTCAATTAATTAGACTTATTTTTTGTAATGACCCCACCATAGGACAAGAATACTAAGGAATTTTATCAAAGAAACCTTAATTTAGAAGTTCCGGTAAGGAAATTAAGCAAAATTAGGACGAACCAAAAGGATAATTTTGAAGTGGGATCAACTAGAAAAATTTGGGAATTTTAATAATCATTACAATAAATGAAAATTAGGATTTAAAAACCTAAGAATAGGTTTATAGAAATTCCTTTAGAGTTTGATCGAAGTTTTGAAGCCTGGTAAGTTGAAAAAGGGGGAAAATAAGATGAAAAGTTCATAAATTAATTATTTTATTTGGGTGGTTAGCCTAAGTTAATTTTTGGAGTTTAAAAATGATTATTAAAGCCCAAAATTTTAAATTAGGAAATATCTACAAGCCTAGGGGCGAAATTGCAAAGAAAGTGACCGATTTAGGACCAAAATGTAATAAACCCTTTTTACTTTTTGTCCAACTCAAAATTTTTTTTATTGGGTTGGATTAGCCCACACTTTAAAGACATAAATATGAAAACTTAGGCCCAAAAACGTGGGCCCTTGGCTAATCTCAAACTTCTCCAAGAAGTTAGAAACTTAAGTGCAAAAAAGGTAAAATTTTGGGTCTTTTTGTAATAAACCCCAATTAGCAGCAAAGGTGGCTTATAATTAGTGGATTAAAAGCTGATTTCTCAGCATTTTTTTGGGGGGGGGGAGCTAGAAGTTCAATAAGGCCTCCTAAGGGTCTCCTTTTATCACAAAAAAAATAAGGAAAATTGTAGAAAAAAGTAGAAATCTTTAGAATTATTTTTGGAGGATTATTATAAAAGGTAATTAGGGTTTTTAGGGTTAGAGAATCTGCCCCTTACCATAAAATTTTGTGCACACTAATAAGAGAAGAAGAAAAATAAGAAAAGACCTCAAGCTTTGTTAGAGAAATTCAAAGGTTTTCCGAGGTAATTAAGCAAAAACTTTTCAAATTTTTCCTATAGTTTCTTCTAAATTTTTTTCCAAGTGTCTAAAATTTATTTCCTTTGCATGAAGCTCTCTTACTGCCCCTAAACACCATCCAAAGATTAGGAAAAAGTGAAGAATTGAAGTGAGTAATAACTTGTTTCAATTCATAGATTGATTCTTAAAATTATTGATGAGATTGTTAGATACCAAGGTTATTGATTCCAACCTTGTGTGGGCTGCTATATTTTCTGATTTATGATGAATTTATGTATTAAGTTTTGATGTTGGAATGATGAATTTAACCCAAGGATAATGGGAAGTCAAGGATTGCAAATTTTCATGATAGAATGGTTGAAATCATATGAGAATAATGGGAAGATTGGAATCAGCATGCTGATGAAATTTTTCTGAAAAAGGGCCACGAAAATCCTAGATGAAAGTCATAAAAAATTTTGGTTCTTGAAATTTTATGGTCCTTTATTATCTAGAAATTTTTATAATTTTTGGAAATTGTTAAATATTTTTAAGATGAATTTCTATATTAGGTTATCAATGCCATCCAAAAAAGGGTACCTGCTTACTTGGTCTCGGATTTTGGTTTGTTTAAGCTACCAAATGGTCACGAAAAATTATGAGAAAATTTTTAGTAGTCTATTATGATTCTATTGAGGTTATGTAAAAATTTCATAGCCATAGGATTTGATTTGGTTCTCCAATAAAATCATGACCTAATACTGTTTAGAAGAAAGTTTCAAACTAACTAGCCTTGTTCACGAAAACTTTAGGACCACTAAATGTTTGAGAAAAATTCTAGGAAAATTCAAAGAGGTTACATATTATGTGAGGAACCTTGGATAAAATTTTTGGAATTTTTACTACTCATGTAGCTCCTCCAAAAAAATATATTCTAGACTTGTCCAGAATGTGTTTTGAAAAAGGAAAATTGTAACTTTCCTTGTAATAGGAAATCCTATGCAATGAAGTCTTCATATAACATTTATTATAGTTATTATTTGGGATGTTGAGAACATTGTTTACTATTTGAAATCCCATGAAAATGATGTGATTATTTTCTTACAAGGATATTAATCCTTAGTGCTTTAGTTGCTACACCCTAAAGGTGTATTGTTATTCCAATGCCACTTCTAAATAATATGAATGATTTAATGGGGAGATCTAATCCTATTTTGGCATGGAATGGTAAGAAAAATGCATAAAACATTCATAGTGTAGTTGGCATTTTACTTACAAGAGACATAACAGTGGTTGATGCGAGTGGCATCCCACTGGACTAGGTTATCTTGCATAGTGGTTGATGCAGGTGGCATCCCACTGGACTTGCATATGAAATTGATGAGGGGGGGGAGATATAACATCATTCATGAAGAAGGAGAGTGAGTGATTAGTAGTGCAGGGAAAAGGATGGGGGCCTCTGGACCAGGTGAGTGGGATAAGGTCGGACCGAAGATATAAGGTTGTATGCCAACTATAACCATTTCTCATAACATGTATTGTATAATTAAATGTTATGAATGGAATGAATAAAAGATCCAGACATAAGTAGTTCCCCAGTATATACTAAGGATGAGGAAATTAGTTGTTACTCACTGAGTATTATAAATACTCATTCTTTTGTTAACTTTCTCTTCTTCAGGTACTAACCGTGAATCAGATGCTACATACTAATACTTACATTAGGACTGTTCGAACCCCACATGGCATGTTTAAGGTTTTAGTAAAGTGGCGTGCTCGGGCCACTTTACGTGGTATCGAAGTTTATTTTGATGCTATAGTTGAAATGTTTAATTCCAATTCTAGCCCAGTTAGGTTCTTTCCACTAGAACGTGTTGCAGAAACCAAAAGTAGTAGAAGTGACACAACCCCACTGGTATCTCGTAAGACTAGTACATCCTCAGAATCGGATCTTGAGGAGGATCCAGAATGGGGTCCTAACTGGATTAGTAAGTCTGACCAGTAGAGTAAATATTGTACAAATGTTTATAGTAGCCATAATTTTATTGTATATAAATAGATACTTGTTTTTGTAAATATAAAAGTTTTATTCTATGTATACATTTGAATTATTTACACTAATTATCCCACTTTTTCAAAAAAGTAATTAGAGGTCAAAGGCTTGTGAAGATGTCTAATTAGGAAGCTAGTACTAATTAGGTGTCTTTATGCCAATCACGATAGCCGAAAGAAGGGTCGTGAGATTTTTATGCATATATATATTATTAAGATAATAATATATTTATTCATGTAATATATATGTAATATATTATGTGATGTTATTTAATATTAAAGTAATATTAGATAATTACATTATTAGATATTAGATTATTATACTATGAGATAATGTCATTATCTAATATTAGATAAATAATAAATAAGTCCTATCTTTCCTTATTCTCTTTATGATAAGGATAAGGTGATAGTTATTAAATAAGATTAGGTTTCTGGAAGCATTATCCTAGTAGGACTAGGAATGTGGAATGCCTTAGGTCTATAAAAAAGAACTTGAAGGCAGCACCTAATACACACATGAGCTACCATTAAACCCTAACTCACCTAAGAAAAACATATTAAGCCTAATCCCAAAGAGAGAGACGAATCCTAGCAGCTTCATAGAGGGAGAAGTCATTGTTCACTCCATGTAGATATCGTAGAGACGCTGTACCTTTGGTTAGCATTTGATTCATCCATTCTCTCAAGGATTTGCTCAGAAAGAACATGAGCATAATTAAGAAAAAATCCTAATACTGATTTATGTTCTTTTTGCATGGATCCTAAGTAAGATTTGGATCAAAATTTTAAAAATTTTGCTGCGTATGTTGATCCTAAACCTAACAATTATATGGACTATTAATGATTTTCCAGCGTATGCTAATCTATCTAGATGGTCTACCGAGGGTTATAAAGCATGTCCTTGTTGTTGCAATGAAACTAGCTCAGTCTTTTTACCCAATTGTAGGAAATGTTGTTATATAGATCATTGTCATTTCTTGCCTATTGATCATAAATGGCAAGATACAAAATCTTTCAATGGAAAAGTGGAAAGAAGGGGTGCTCCTAAGCAATTATCTGGTGTTAAAGTTTTAGGCCAAGTGAGTGACCTAGAAGGCATGGATTTTGGAAAAAAATATAGAACTACCAAAGAGAAAAGATAACTGGAAAAAGAAAAGTATTTTTTTTGAACTTCCATATTGGAGTACGTTGTTGCTTCATCATAACCTTGATGTTATGCACATTGAAAAAAATGTGTGCAATAATATTCTTGGCACTTTATTAGACATCTAGGGAAAAGTAAAGGATGGCATAAAGGCTAGGCATGATTTAAAATGTGTTAAAATGATGAGGCATCTTGCTCCTAAATTAGTAGATGGAAAATGGCACATTCCATCGGCACTTTACACATTGTCTAAAACTCAAAAAGAAAAGGTGTGTAAGTTTTTAGAGGAAGTAAGGGTTTCGGACGAGTATTCATCTAACTTTTCAAAATGCATAAACTTGGAGAAATGTAAGATATGGGGATTGAAAACACATGATTGCCATGTGCTTTTGGAGCAATTATTGCCACTTGCAATCCGTGGAGTGTCACATCCCAATGTCTCTGATGTGAATGCTAAATTGGGTTTATTTTTTAAAGAATTATGTTTGAAATCACTAAAATTGGATGATTTAGACAATCTTGAGCTTCAAATTGCTAGCACCTTGTGTGAAATGGAAAAAGTTTTCTTGCCATCTTTTTTTTATATATGGTGCACTTATGTGTTCACCTTGCTAATAAGATGAAAATTAGTGGACTAATCTAATATTGTTGGATGTATCCGATTGAATGGTTTCTTTTTTTTATATTATATTTTTAATTAGTTTACTTTATTCACACTTTTATTTATAAAATTCTGTGTCAATCATGAAGGCTTTTACATAAATTTAAATGTATGTGCAGAACAAAAGTAGACCAGAAGGTTTTATTGCAGAAGCATATATTGTTGAGGAGTGCATGTTATTTTGTTCAAAATACTTTCATCAGATTGAGAGCAAATTTAACCAACCAGAGACGAATGCGGATGGGGAAATTGATGACTATGAAGGTCTATCAATATTTGCTCCTTGTAGTACTCTTCTGGGAAAGCCTAAATCTAGAAATCTTACAAATGAAGAGTAGTCACAAGCTCAAGACTATGTTTTCAGAATGGTTTCGTGATTGGGTATGTCAATAGTATCATTAGTATCCTCATTTTAAGTATCTTCCTTTTTCTAATTAATGACATAAATGTCTTAAACAATCAAAATGATTTTTTCTTACAAGGTCACAAGTTTATTAGAAGAAGGCAATGGGCATATGGCAAATGACTTAAGGATATTGGCTTTAGGGCCTTTCAAAGGTGTTCAAGTTTTTAAGGCATGTATTGTTAATGGTTTTAGATTTCATACAAAGGATCTTGAAAGGAAAAGGAAAAATCAAAATAGTGGAGTTATGGTTAAAAGAATTGTTGAGTCTAGCGATGTTGACTGATTTGGGATCCTCGTTGACATAATTTCAATACAATATTTGGAAGGAAAATGTGTGATCTTATTTCATTGTGATTGGTGGGATGTTCATAATGTTGGTAAAGGTGTGAAGATCGATAAATATGGTTTTATTAGTGTTAATAGCAAATGCAAGTTGCATACTAATGAGCCTTTTGTTCTAATGTCTTAAGCTTAAAAGTGATCTATATGAGAGATGGATCCAATCCAAATTGGCTTGTTATTGTTAAGATGCATCCACGACATCATTATAACATCCTAGAAAATGAAGATCTTCAAGAAGATACCATTGCGCTACAACAAAATTATTCAACATCCTCACATAATGAGCTTTTATCGATTATATATGCTGATCAGATTCACAATACACTCAACCATAGAAGAGATGATATTGATGATATAATCATAGATGCAAATGAGCTAAATTAGGTTAAAATACCAAAATATGGCTATTTCATAAACTTTTTTCCGCTTTACTGCGGTTTTAAAAGTATTTATCAAAATACGCAAGGCACCACACTATATGGCATCATTGGACGCAGGGTGCCACACTGTATGGCGTCATTGGGCGCCCGCTGAAGGCGCCTTTCAACATGGTGCTTCCGTGCGTTGGAGCTGGGAGGCGCCATTTCACTTAGCGCCTCCTCCAGCCCAACTTTCTCTTCCTCTTTCTTCAGATCACTTGGAGGCAAAAAATAATCAATCGACAATCCTTTTATGTTAAAATCCACTTCCTCGACTTCCCAGATCTCTTCCATTCGAGTCCTCGAATGGCTTTCAGGGCCTTCTCCGAACCGAAACAAAGACACCCATGTTTTCCCAGAATGTGCTATGTTTATGCCGTCTATGGTGTGGTAGTTTTGTCAGTGACTCCATGCTGGTCTCCCAATAAATGCTGTCCTTTCCTGGGGATTTGATTCTTAGGAGGAGGGAATCTTCTAGTTGGATTAAGAGTCCTGTTCTTTGGCTGAAGTAGCCCCACACAGTGTGCCTGATGATTTCAACGTTGGTGTTGCTTCTTGCACTCAGTGTTGAGGGTTCGGCTTCGAGCTTTAGTATGAAACAGTCTTCGTCGTTTACTGTCTTCTCGCCTATGCATATCGAGTTGTTGAAGAGATTGGCTGTGGACCTTGGATCAAGACCCTGTTTGTTTAAGAACGATTTAAACATAAGAAATGTGTAATAGAATTCTATAGTAATTTGAATATACAAATTCGAACGGCTGGGGGAGGCGCCAAGTGAAATGGCGCCTCCCAGCTCCAATGCCTTTCCTAGGCGCCATGTTGAAGGCACTATGTTGAAAGGCGCCTTCAGTGAGCGCCCGATGACACCATACAGCGTGGCGCTTTGCTTACTTTGGTAAATACTTTCGAAATCGCAGTAAAGCGTAAAAAATTTTATGAAATAGCCGTATTTTGGTATTTTAACTGCTAAATTAACCTAAAGAGTTTGATGGGCATGAAAGTGAAGAAGAAAGTGATTATGTTGATAGTGATAAGAAGAATGCCAATGATAATGATTTTGATGATTTTGCATGATCTCATTTTATGTCTTTTTTAAAAATATTTATGTTTTTAAGTGATGAAGATAGAAAATACATTAATTTTAGTGATAATATTTTTAGTATTTCTTTGCATATATAAATGCTTTATCAAATATTATTTGCAAATGAATAATTATTAGCCATATCATCCAATATTGTTTTTGTCATATATGTTTTCCTTATAAATGTATACTGTGATTTTTCTCTCTCTCATATTTCAGTGTTCAACCCTATTAAAAAATTTCAAGCGTTGGACTAAAATTACATGGAAAACAACAACATATTGAGCGACATAAATATGAACAACAAAGGATTAAAATGATTCGAGATAACAAGGAAAAATTAGAATCCTTGGGTATATGATGCATTGCTAATTCTTTGACAAGTTTGGTGGAAAGTAAACAAGAAAAGAAAAAGAAAACCAAATGTATGACTACTATGGAAGAAGATGAAGATTATGATCCTACCCTCAATGACAGCGATGAAGATGATTTGTATACTCTAGGAGATACCAATGAGAAACAAGATAATTTTATATGTTCCAAAAAGGTAATTAAGAAATACTAATACATTTGTTTGAAAGTGTGCATACAAATGGCCATACACAAATGCATAGAATTAGATTTTTGTCTCTATTCATGTATGTTGGATTTTAGTCAAAAGCCAACACTCCATAGTGGTTCAATCTTGTGAATTAATGTTTCTAGTTTCAAATTTTTGTTTGCTTGTTCTTCTAATTTCTAGTTTTCTAAGTTCCTAACTTTTGATCACATTAGAACTCCATATAATAGTTTTACATTAAATATTTTATTTTACTAATGTAAAGTGAAATATCTTATTCCAATTATGTATGCTTAGCTTAACTACATTACCAAGAAAGATAGGAGACAACGAAGCCTGGTTGTTCAGCCAATATCAATTGCTAAATTTTTTACCATGAACAAGGAACAACAACAATCACCGATAGGAAGGGAAGCATTGGAGACACTCTCTATGGCCTTCAAAACTGTAGAACAAGGTACATTTGTTTATCTCTAATCTTGCACATTAAAATTCACATTTGTAAATTTGATTCCTTATTATATTTTGTAATTATGAGTAATTAATCCCAAATCAATGAAAAACATGAATCTAATGAACTCGATAAAGGTAAAAATCATCTATGATTTGGTTAGTTTTCTTTTTCTATTATCAAATTAAGATTTGATTAACGTTTTCACCGTATGTGATATAGACATGCTAGCATTAGAAAGTGACCAAGAGCAATTCAATAAGGATGAAGATGTTAAGCATGATCAAGGTAAATAAAATTTATATTTCATATTACATTTTTTTGCTAGCTAATATGTGATTACTTCCTTAGATGATGTTAATATTTTAGAATCAGGAAGTGAAGATAATGAAAGTGGTAGAATGAGTTCAGGTACGAATGTTATTGAGTTTTTCACTTTTTGATGGAATAGATGAATTTTTCATTACATTTACTATTTATTTCATCTTATTTTTTCCTTTTTCTCATTTGCATGACATCATGAAATAGTGAATAGAATAAGAGATAATTTAGAGACACATTATAAGGAAAAAAGCCAAGTTGGAAAGAAAGCTATATTGGAAGACATATCTTCTAACGAAGATTATGATGAATTATCTGGACATAGAATTGACCTCTGAATCCCGCAAGTGCACGGGTTAAGTCTAGTTATAGTATAAAAGATTATCGTTCTCCACAGGGATTGTAGGTTGAGTACTAACTAATCTCAAGTAAAATTATCTAGGCAGATCAATTGATAGTGTGAATCGAGAATAAGTTGTTTAAAACAGAGCTTAACTAACAAAACAAGGTTTGATTCAATGGAATAAAAGCATACTTAGCTTAAGGATCCCTTGTACATTTCATCATGGAATGAATATAATTCCTTAACTTAGTTTACTGTTAATTAAGATTGCTGGATTACCAAAATTAAGCTATACCTCATTGCAAGGCTACTAGCTATTAACCAAGAGATTAAGTGTCCAGAATTACTCTAGTAACCACTAATCTAGATTGCATTAACTTTGCTTAGAATCCATTTTTTTTTTGGACATTTCATCCTGTGCAAAAGAATTCAATCAACTTAATTCCTAAGTCTAATTGATATTCCCAATGACCATGCAAGGTCCGATTAATTAATTGGTCATTTAAACCTAAAATTAACTAATCCATAACACAAATCCAATATTCCGGATAAATTGGCTTGTTCCAGACAAAACAGCAAGATCAAATCATAATTCAACAGTAAATCAAGCTAGATTATATAAAATTCAGTTTCATAACTCCATGAACAAGTTCACCTAAGCTAAGCACAAAGGTTTAGTGTGAAAACATCTCAAGATCAGAAGAAAACAAGAAAACAGAGAAGGAAGTCAAACAATCCATGAAGATCTACAAATTTCTTGCTTGATTCTTCAATTCCTTGCTTGAATCCGTGTTAGAAGGCACCTTTGGTGAGTTTGGGTCTCTCCTAGGGCTTCTCCTAGCAGCTCTCCTTGTTAATTCTTAGATTTTCCTCCTCCCCCCAGCGAGATCTCGTGCAAAAACTTATATTTTTGATGTACACGGGGTCCAACACGGCCCGTGTTGTACCCCGTGTTTCTCAGCGAAAGTTTGAGCAACAAGAAACACGTTGTGTGACACGCCCTGTGTTCTCCTACGAATTGTCAAACAGTAATGTACACGGGGTAGTACATGGCCCATGTTCTACCCCGTGTTCTTCAAAAAAGGTTGATCAACATATTACACGGGGTGTGATACCCCCCGTGTTCTTCAGAAGCGAATGGCAGAAAGATACACGGTGTGTGACACGACCCGTGTTCACACCCGTGTTCTTCTCTGGATGACTCAGTGAAGTCTCGAAGCAGTCCAGAACGAAACACGGCCCTGAACACGGGGTTAAACACGGCCCGTGTTCTTTGCTGAGTGAACAATCTTGCTTCAATGCTTCATGATTTGAATGGTTTTTCCTCTGGATTCTTTTCTAATGCTCATATATGTCATTTCATGACCTGAAAACAAAATATAGAGCATCTAAGTGTCCTTTTCAATCAATTTGCACAAAATACTAAGTAAATAAGTGGATGAAACACATAGAATTTAAGTGTATTTGTGCACTTATCAATTCCCCCACACTTGAATCTTGCTCGTCCTCGAGCAAGGAAGTAGGAGAACAAGAAAATCTGCTCCAATTTTATTCACTTCTCTTTTTTTTTTATATAAATCAGGCAATCATTCAACAAATCAAAGATTAGGGTCAAGTCATGCCAAGCAAATAAATGAAAATAAAGCAACTAAACAAGTCAATTCTCAGCATAGAAGCAAAAGAGAATAGCCTCACAGGTAAAGTGTTTACTCTCACTTTCAAAACAAGGCTTGTGTATACTCTCAAGTCAATCAACTCATGACTTAATGCTACCATATGCTTGCACAAACTCTAATCTCCACTACTATAATGTAAAATGCATGCAAATCAGAGGAATTTATTAGGGAAAAAGGGTGAGGAAAGGGGGAAGGAACATCAAAGGGTCAAAAATGATAGAGCCATGAGTTTGAAGGAAAAAGACACATTGGTCATGAACTTGACCATTGTCAAGTTCCATTACTCAGCTTGATAGCTTGCTTCCACCCTTGCTTCAACCTCTATTATTTCATTCATCATCATTTTTTTTTATACAAATAAATTAGCAAACACAACAATTTTTTTTTCAATAGTGGTTGTATATCAACTTATCCAACTAGCAACACTAAGTAAGGGCCTCAAAAATAGCCAAACTTATAAAATGTGTCTAAGTTCCTTCAAATTCTAAGGTTCAAGTCACCTTAGGCAGTAGCTTGGGATGTACATGGTATGGCTAGGCTAGGAATGAGGGTCCAAAGCTCAAAGTGGCTAACTAGGGGGAAAGTTTTAGGGAAAATTAAAGAAAAGGATTCAAATAGGCCAAACAAATAAAAAGAAGGGTAAAGAAACATGGCCTCATCATATTTGACATGCAAAGCACATAAAATGTAGCCTCAAAAAGAGAAAATGCAAGTTCTAGAGCCCAAAGACAAGAGTGATGACATAATCTCTCAAGAAGAAAAATGAGCTTTAATTTGTAATGAGAAAATAGCTCAAAAGGCTCAAATCTCACAAGGGTAAATTATGCTCATTGCTCTTAGCTTCAAGCTTTAAATTTTCCTTATCAAATTGCCAAATATGCATTAAAGAAACAAGGCATGAATCAATCACTTTATTCAATGAATTGCCTTAATTTTTTTTTTATATTTTTTTATTATTATTTTTTCTTTTTATTTTTTATTTTTTATTTTTTATATATCATTGAATATATCATTGAAATTGGAGCAAATTTTAGTAATCTAAATCATTCAAGCAAGTTCAAGTGCAAAGCATTGCAAAACACTGCTCCCCCACACTTAAAAGTGGACATTGTCCTCAATGTACAAAATAGTAAAGGGGAAAAGAGATAGAAAACAGTTGGAGAACTGAAACTTCCCTGACATGCGGATTATGGCTGTCCAGTAAATCACAGGGAGATCCAAAAGGAGAGACGAGGTAGGAGAGAGAGAGAGAACCAGTAATCTAAAAGAAAGAAAATACAATACTGGAAAAGAAATACGGTTAGTTATTATAGATATTAACATTAAGAGTGCAAGAAAATAAAAGAGAAGAAAGCAATATAATAAAGAGTAAAACAAAGTGCAAAGTTAATATATGTACAGACCAGATAAATGGGGATAAATATGAAGAATGAGTAAAAAGAAAAACAGAATAGCTAAAAAAAATAAAAAAAATAAAATGCAGTAATCAATCTAAACTACTGGGTAGGGGGATCCGGATCAGCAAGGGAGGAAGGGTGGAATAAGTGGAACAGGGGCTCCACCATGCCCTCTATGTGCCTGGAGCGTCTGTCCAAGTCATCATAGAGTCCCTCAATCCGCGTCTGACGCTCGGATATCAGACGGAGCTTCGCCAAGATCTGCTGCTGCCCAGAGAGGATGTCTCTGAAATATGCCTCATGTGGAACTCTGCTCCCGGTGGAAGAAGAAGTACTAACATCAGGAGCTGTGTTATCGCCTGGAATATGTTGCTGCTCCTCCTGGGGCTGGGGTTGGGGCTGGGGCTGCACTACCGGCTGAATCCCCATGGCTATAAGAATGCCCCTTCGAAGGGGTGCCATGTGTGATACTATGGTCAGAGAACCATAAGGCCGGTCGAAGACTCCTAACCGTCTGGCTAGTCGAGTAATGTATGGGCCAGCAGCTATACTACCAACTCTCCTGTCCATGGCCTGGGATGAGAAAAAGTGAGCGAATGCTCCTCCAATGTTGATAGGCACCCTCTCAATCATGCTGTAGAGGAATAGAATATCAGAGGTGCTCACAACTCCATGGCTGTGCCCCCGTCCACTCAGAGTATGACTGAAAATGGAGTGAAGGACTCTCCAGGAAACCCTCCTAAGGCTAGACGCCTTACTCTTGGCGGGATCATATGTGTGTCCAGTGGCTATATCGGTCCACACCCGCCACTCCTGGGTCCCGTGGGGCAGCCTGACTAGCATGTCCTGGTATTCCTCAGTAGTCATAAACTCCATAGAGTAGAGTCCCAGGCGAACAGACAGCTGGGTCACACTCATAGAGTAAGCAACACCTCCTAGTCTGAACTGAACTGTATCTGGCGAGTCCACTATCCCAAAATACCTCTCCAGATAAAATGTGCTGAGAAATTCCAAGGTGAGCTCCCTGTAGGTGGGCTCTCTAATCTCAAAGAAGGTTTCCCAAGCTCCCACACTTATAAGCTCACATATTTCTTCCTCTAGTCCAAATTCCCTCAATACTTCCCAGTCCAAGAATCTCCTTTTTACAATTGGCTTATCCCTGTGTCTTTCATAGGCTTGGATGTGATCTTCGTTAATGAAATCTAAGAAGGGGTGTGAAGGTCCTCTAGACGATGTCCCTCTGGATGTACTACCCTTGGTAGTCTTTCTCGTAGTAGTCTTTTGTCTTTTAGACATTGTCTGCAAAAAGAATCAGCAAATTGAGAGAGTGTATACCAGCCAGCAGCTAATCCCAAGAATAAAGATTCAGCAATACCAAACAGCCAATCAAGCAATAAGCTATGAGAGCAATGGAGTGATTATGTCAATGAGGAAAAGCAGGCAATAAGGCAATCAAGCAATAAACTTCAAAACTTGAAACATGAGCAACCACAAAGTTCCAATTCAAGCAGTTCAAGATTTAGCACATGAGTGATGGTATTGCAGTTCAACAGGAAACTAAGTCAATCAATCACACTTGTGCATCAACAATTCTAGTCTTATTAATCAGAGATTCTAACTCAATTTATCAATCTAAAATTCTATTTTGATCAATTAATCATCAAAGAAGCAAGTTCAATCAAGAAAACCAGTGAATTTCCATGAACGTTGCTTTGCAAAGTTATTCAATCAACCTATCAATCATCAATTTCAAAGGATTTCAACATTCCTATGAATTCTAATATGTAATGGAAGTTAATAATCATTAGAAATATCAATAAACTCCAAGGATTTCAAAGGAAATGCACTAACCTCGTGAGATGATGAACAAAACCCTAGTTCGTGTAAAGATGAGAAGATGAATCCAAATCACAGCTTTTTAACCGATTAAATCGCAAATCAATTAGCTAAACAACCTCAAATAGCAAAATAAAACACTTTGATCGGTGTAATTTGGCAGTATGGAGTGCAAAAATGCAAAAAGAGAAGCTAGGGTTACGAGTAAGACGGAGAGAATGGGGGAAAATTTGGAAAAATCTGGGTTTTTGTCGATTAAAAGCTCCCCCGCACAGGAACACGGGGTCAAACACGACCCGTGTAGTACCTCGTGTTTCTCTCTGAAACATGATAACAAACCTCGCAGTTGTACACGGGATCAAACACCACCCGTGTTCTGTCCCGTGTTTCTCTCTGGGGAAGACTAACAAAATGCGTAATAGAACACGGGGTTTAACACGGTCCGTGTTGTACCTCGTGTTTCTTTCTGGAAGGCTAAAGTTTAAACGCTCTCATTAATGGTTCAACCAGAGAGGTACACGGGGTATGACACGGTCCGTGTTCTGTCCCGTGTATCTCTCTGATCCTTCATGAAAATCATAAAGTTTTTACGCGAATTAGACAGTGAGGAACACGGGGTCTAACACGGTTCGTGTTCTACACCGTGTTTCTCACTGGACTGCGCTGAAAATCACAAGTTCTTTAAAATTGACCAGACAGAGAGGTACACGGGGTAGTACATGGCCCGTGTTTTACACCGTGTATCTCATTGGAGTGCGTTTTGAGCCCTCTGTGTAAGAAAACAGACAACGATCATAAATTCATGCCTAATCTACCTCAAAGACAAGTCCACATGCAAAAATGAGCATTCAACATCAACACTTAATGACTTAAATTCCTCCACTACTCAGTAACTCAGATTGAAAAGTAGAAAACTAAGGATTAAAAGGCAAGAAAACAGAAAAACAAGCTTGGGTTGCCTCCCAAGAAGCGCTTGTTTAAGGTCATAAGCTCGACCCCTGTCTCTTTATTAGTCTGGTGCCTCCATTAATGGTGGCCCAGCAACATACTTCTTCAATCTTTGGCCATTAACCTTGAAATTTTCGGTGCTTTCGCTCCAAATCTCCACAGCTCCAAATGGATATACCTTCTTCACAAGGTACGGTCCAGTCCATCTTGTCTTTAGCTTCCCTAGAAATAGTTTGAATCTCGAACTGAACAAGAGCACCGAGTCTCCTTCTTGAAATTCCCTTCTAAGTATTCGCTTGTCATGCTAAGCCTTCGTTCTCTCTTTATAGATCTTAGCATTATCATAAGCTTCATTCCTCAATTCTTCAAGCTCAAGAAGTTGGAGCTTTCTTTTCTCTCCAGCAGATTGTAAGTCAAAGTTGAGCAACTTGATTGCCCAATACGCCTTGTGTTCCATTTCTACTGGTAAGTGACAGTTCTTCCCATAGATGAGCCTAAATGGTGCCATTCCAATTGGAGTTTTAAAGGCAGTTCTATAGGTCCATAGAGCATCATCCAACTTGAGTGCCCAATTCTTCCTTGATCTAGACACTGTCTTTTCCAAGATGGACTTAATTTCTCTGTTGGAAAGCTCGACTTGCCCACTGGTTTGAGGATGATATGGAGTAGAAATCTTATGGGTTACTCCATACCCTCTCAAGAGCGACTGAAATTGATGAGCAATGAAATGAGACCCTCCATCACTTATGACAGCTCTAGGGATTCCAAACCTAGGGAACAACACCTTTTTGAAAAATTTAACTACAGCCTTGGCATCACAAGTTCGAGTGGCAATTGCTTCCACCCATTTGGATACATAGTCAATTGCCACAAGGATGTAGTTGTTGCTGCAAGAAGGTGGGAATGGTCCCATGAAGTCAACTCCCCAAACATCAAATATTTCAACCTCCAGAATGTTATTCAAGGGCATCTCATGTCTCTTTGATATGTTCCTAACCCTTTGACATTGGTCACAAGAAGTGACATATTGATGAACATCTCTAAAAAGAGTCGGCCAATAAAATCCTGCCTGGGCAATCTTTGCAGCAGTTCTTGAAGCACCAAAATGTCCTCCATATGGAGAGGAATGACAGTGGAACAAGATACTTGCAATTTCCTCCTCAGGCACACATCTTCTAAATAGGCCATTAGCACATCTCCTAAAAAGAAGGGGCTCATCCCAAAAGTAGTGCTTTGCCTCAGCTAGAAACTTCTTCTTCTTTTGATACCCCGCATCCGGAGGTAAAACTCTACTCACAATGTAGTTCACATAATCAGCAAACCAAGGGATGGCGGAAGAAGAGACGGCTAACAAATAATCATCAGGAAGGGCATCATTGATTGGCATGTCCTTGTCTTCCTCATCTCCTAATTCTTGCTTCAGCCTTGAGAGATGATCAGCTACAACATTCTCAGTGCCCTTCTTATCTCGAATTTCCAGATCAAATTCTTGCAACAAGAGAATCCATCTGATGAGTCGGGGTTTAGCTTCCTTCTTGCTGAGAAGGTACCGGATGGCTGCATGATCCGTGAAAACAATCACTTTTGAGTCCACCAAGTAAGATCTGAACTTATCAATTGCATATACCACAGCAAGAAGTTCCTTTTCGGTGGTGGCATAATTCAATTGAGCTTCATTAAGAGTCTTGCTTGCATAATAAATTGCATGAACCGTTCTGTCCTTTCTTTGGCCAAGCACTGCTCCTATTGTATAATCACTAGCATCGCACATCACCTCAAAAGGTAAGTTCCAATCCGGTGCTTGCATGATTGGTGCGGATATCAAGGCTTTCTTTAACCTGCAGAAGGCATCCAAACAATCTTGATCAAAATCAAAAGGAACATCTTTAGCAAGTAAGTTAGTCAAAGGTTTAGCTATTTTAGAGAAATCTTTAATGAAACGTCGGTAGAAACCGGCATGTCCTAGAAAACTCCTCACTCCCTTGACAGAATTTGGGGAAGGCAATTTCTCTATAATGTCCACCTTGGCCTTATCCACTTCTATGCCATGTTCAAATACTTGATGGCCAAGGACGATCCCTTCTCTTACCATAAAATGGCATTTCTCCCAGTTGAGAACCAGATTTACCTCTTCACATCTCTGCAAAACTTGAGATAAATTAGTTAAACAGTTATCAAAGGAAGTGCCATATATAGAAAAATCATCCATAAAAACTTCCATGATATTCTCAATAAATTCAGAAAAGATTGCCATCATACAACGCTGAAAAGTAGCTGGAGCATTGCACAGACCAAAAGGCATTCTTCTATATGCAAATGTGCCATAAGGACATGTAAATGTGGTCTTTTCCTGATCATTTGGATGGATAGGAATTTGGAAGAAACCAGAATAGCCATCCAAATAACAGAAATGTGAATGCTTAGCTAATCTTTCCAAAGTTTGATCAATGAAGGGAAGGGGGAAATGATCTTTCCGGGTTGCCTTATTCAATTTCCTATAGTCAATGCACATTCTCCAACCCGTGACAGTTCTAGTGGGAATTAGCTCATTGTTTTCATTTTTCACTACAGTTAGCCCTCCTTTCTTAGGCACAACATGAACCGGGCTAACCCACTGGCTATCGAAAATTGGGTAAATTACCCCAGCATCTAACAGTTTCATTATTTCCTTCTTCACAACTTCTTTCATATTAGGATTCAGCCTTCTTTGGTGTTCAATGGAGGGCTTACTGTCATCCTCCAACAAGATCTTATGCATACAAATAGAAGGACTGATCCCTTTCAAATCAGAAATTGAATACCCCAAAGCTCTCCTATGAAATCTAAGCTGGCTAAGCAATTTTTCTGTTTCCATAGTAGTTAGATTGGCATTAACAATAACAGGATAAGTAGAATGGGGTCCTAAAAATTCATACCTGAGGGAAGATGGGAGAGGTTTAAGTTCTACCTTTGGCAGTTTGTCTTCCTCAGTAATTGCTTTGTTGGACTCCACTTCCAATTGTTCAATAGCTTCATCAGGGAGGGGAAGTGGTGGACTTACTTCTAAAAATTGGGCATATGCAGCAGCTTCTTCAGTTTCAACCACTCCGTTTGCAACTAGACATGCTTCAAGAGGATCTTGGAGGCTTCCCTTTTTATGGTCTTCTTTCACAGCTTTATCTAGCACATCTACCCTGCATATGGAGTCTTCACAAATAGGTAATGTGATGGATTTATTTAAATTAAATTCAACCTTCTCATCCCCAACAGATAATGACAGTCTACCATTTTTAACATCAATTAAAGCTCCAGCAGTGGCAAGAAATGGTCTACCTAAAATAATAGGGATTTGAGCATCCTCTTCCATCTCAAGGACAACAAAGTCAACTGGTATGAAAAACTTACCCACTTTAATAGGTACATCCTCGAGAATACCTACTGGATATTTGACTGAGCGGTCAGCTAGTTGAAGTAAAACCATAGTGGGCTTCATCTCTTCAATGTTCAATCTCTTAGCAACCGTCAGTGGCATAAGGCTCACGCTCGCCCCCAAATCACATAATGCCCGATCAATAGGGACATTTCCTATAACATAAGGGATGGAGAAGCCTCCTGGATCCTTTAGCTTAGGAGGTAGCTTATTTTGAATGATGGCACTACACTCCTTAGTCAAAGCCACGGTTTCATGCTCCTCTAACTTCTTCTTGTTGGAGAGAATGTCCTTCAAGAACTTAGCATATGAAGGCATTTGTGAAAGTGCATCAGTGAAGGGAATATTGATGTACAATTTCTTCAGCACTTCCAAGAACTTTCCAAACTGCTTATCCAGTTTAGCCTTGGCCAATCTTTGAGGATAAGGGACAGGCGGTTTGTACGGTTCTGGAGGAATATATTTTGATTTTTCTAGTAGTTCCCCTTCTTTCTCTTCAGCTTCCTTAGAAATTGAGGCCTCATTGCCTTGTTTTTGCTCTTCTTCCACACTTGTCTCTTTTCCAGTTTCTTGAGTGGAAATAGGATCTTTCAATAATCTTCCACTCCTGAGAGTTATTGCCTTGCAATGCTCTCTTGGATTTGATTCCGGTTGAGTAGGGAGTTGGCCATAAGCTCTTGAAGAAGATGCTGAAGCTTGTTGGGCAATTTGAGTTTCCAGCATCTTTCCATGAGTAGCCAAAGAATCTACCTTAGAAGACAGTTGCTTAATTGAATCTTCCATGTGTCTTCCATGTTGTCTAAATTCCTTATTGGTCTTCTCTTGAGAAATAAGAAATTTCTCCAAGAGGCCTTCTAATTTTGCAGTAGAGGATGGTTGGGCTGGTGGATTGTACAATCTTTGACCTTGGAAACCGGGTGGTGGCGGTCTATTGGTGGTGGTTTGTGTGTTATATGGTTGGGTGGGCTTGTAGGAGAAATTTGGATGATTCCTCCATGATGGATTGTAAGTGTTTCCAAATGGTTCACTATGATTTTTCTGTCCAAAACCACTGTTGTTCACATAATTCATTTGCTCAGTAAAGTCTTGGCCCAAGGTGCATTCAGCTGCAATATGCCCTGTAATTCCACAAATCTCACAAGCAATGTCAGTAGCACCTGTTGTATTCACGCTGTTAACATGAAATTTGTCAAATTTAGCCATTAGAGCATCTACCTTGCTGCTTAAAGTTCCTAATGCATCTACTTTAGCAGATAAATGACTAAAGGCATCTAATTCATACTTACCTGCTGCTTTTCTTGATGGTCCCCTCTCATTTGACCATTGATAATGGTTCAAAGCCATGTCTTCAATCAGCTCATAAGCTTCATCTAGCCTTTTATTCATCAAGGCACCTCCAGCTGCAGCATCCACAGTAAGTCTAGTGTTGTAATTCAAACCATTGTAGAAGGTATGAAGAACAAGCCATCTTTCTAATCCGTGATGTGGACACAGCCTTAGTAGCTCTTTGTATCTATCCCAATCATCAAACAAGGATTCTCCTTCCCTCTGAGAAAATGTAGTAATCTCATTCCTCAATTGCGCAGTCTTGCTTGGAGGAAAGTATCTTGAAAGAAAAGCCCTCAATAGCTCTTCCCATGTGGTAATTGATCCAGCTGGTAAAGAATGCAGCCAAGCTCTGGCTCTATCCCTTAAGGAGAATGGGAAGAGTCTAAGCTTGATGGCATCCGCTTGTACGCCATTGATCTTTATTGTATCGCAGTATTCAAGGAAAATCTGGATGTGGAGGTTGGGGTCCTCCATTGGCAATCCACCGAATTGGTTTTGCTGCACCATAGACAACAAAGCTGGCTTCAATTCAAAGTTGTTTGCCTCAACAGCGGGCCTTCGTATGCTGGATTGAAGACTAGTGGCATCGGGTGCTGCAAACTCTCGAAGTGATCTATTATCCATGTTTTGATTTACTGGTTCAGTGTAGATTTCTACTTGGTTGTGAATTGACTGCTGCTCTCTTCTTCTCCTATGCAAAGTTCTTTCAATTTATGGATCTAAGTCAAGAATTCCTTCGAGACTTCCTCTTCGCATATACTCGATTCTCTGCAAAATGATTAAGTAGCACTAAAACAGAACAAGGTGAGAAAGAAACGTTGTATATAAAAAAAAAGTAAGAAAAAGTAAAACAAGATGAATTATGAAGTAAAAGAAAAAAGAATTGCCTAGTCTAATTCACTTAAAACTTGTAGTTAATATCAACTAGATACAATCCCCGGCAACGGCGCCAAAAACTTGACCTCTGAATCCCGCAAGTGCACGGGTTAAGTCTAGTTATAGTATAAAAGATTATCGTTCTCCACAGGGATTGTAGGTTGAGTACTAACTAATCTCAAGTAAAATTATTTAGGCAGATCAATTGATAGTGTGAATCGAGAATAAGTTATTTAAAACAGAGCTTAACTAACAAAACAAGGTTTGATTCAATGGAATAAAAGTGTACTTAGCTTAAGGATCCCTTGTACATTTCATCATGGAATGAATATAATTCCTTAACTTGGTTTACTGTTAATTAAGATTGCTGGATTACCAAAATTAAGCTATACCTCATTGCAAGGCTACTAGCTATTAACCAAGAGATTAAGTGTCCAGAATTACTCTAGTAACCACTAATCTAGATTGCATTAACTTTGCTTAGAATCCATTTTTTTTTGGACATTTCATCCTGTGCAAAAGAATTCAATCAACTTAATTCCTAAGTCTAATTGATATTCCCAATGACCATGCAAGGTCCGATTAATTAATTGGTCATTTCAACCTAAAATCAACTAATTCATAACACAAATCCAATATTCCGGATAAATTGGCTTGTTCCAGACAAAACAGCAAGATCAAATCATAATTCAACAGTAAATCAAGCTAGATTATATAAAATTCAGTTTCATAACTCCATGAACAAGTTCACCTAAGCTAAGCACAAAGGTTTAGTGTGAAAACATCTCAAGATCAGAAGAAAACAAGAAAACAGAGAAGGAAGTCAAACAATCCATGAAGATCCACAAATTTCTTGCTTGATTCTTCAATTCCTTGCTTGAATCCATGTTAGAAGGCACCTTTGGTGAGTTTGGGTCTCTCCTAGGGCTTCTCCTAGCAGCTCTCCTTGTTAATTCTTAGATTTTCCTCCTCCCCCCAGCAAGATCTCGCGCAAAAACTTATATTTTTGATGTACACGGGGTCCAACACGGCCCGTGTTGTACCCCGTGTTTCTCAGCGAAAGTTTGAGCAACAAGAAACACGTTGTGTGACACGCCCTGTGTTCTCCTACGAATTGTCAAACAGTAATGTACACGGGGTAGTACACAGCCCATGTTCTACCCCGTGTTCTTCAAAAAAGGCTGATCAGCATATTACACGGGGTGTGATACCCCCCGTGTTCTTCAGAAGCGAATGGCAGAAAGATACACGATGTGTGACATGGCCTGTGTTCACACCCGTGTTCTTCTCTGGATGACTCAGTGAAGTCTCGAAGCAATCCAGAATGAAACACGGCCCTGAACACAGGGTTAAACACGGCCCGTGTTCTTTGCTGAGTGAACAATCTTGCTTCAATGCTTCATGATTTGAATGGTTTTGCCTCTGGATTCTTTTCTAATGCTCATATATGTCATTTCATGACCTGAAAACAAAATATAGAGCATCTATGTGTCCTTTTCAATCAATTTGCACAAAATACTAAGTAAATAAGTGGATGAAACACATAGAATTTAGGTGTATTTGTGCACTTATCAAGAATGCTTACTCATATAGAAGAATAACTATGTATTCTTGTTATAGGCTTTCTCTTTCTTTTCCTTAGTAAAAAAACTAGATTGAATTTTCACTAATAACTAGTTTCACTTTCAAATAGTTGTAATGAAATTTATTGTGTAAAGATCTAGATTTGATTTTAACTAACAAAACTTATGATTAAATATCCTTTAGGTATTATAAAGAAAATAAGAGGCCCTGTATACTGTAGGAAGCTAACTGTATTACCTGCTGGCCAAAAGACAGAAGTTCAGTTTGATGATGATGGTAATCCTATTGGTGATAATGCCTTAACATTTTCCTTTTTCTTGGGGCAACAAGTTAGAAATCGTGCAGTCTTACCGGTATAAGTTAAAGGTTGGGAAGAGATCAAGCCTGAAGCACTAGAACATTTGTGGAGTTGTGTCTTAGTAAAGAAATTTTTTTTAGTTATTTTATGCAATTTATCTTTTTTCTTTCTTCTTTCAAATAAGTTAAAGATTTTCTATCATTATTATTTTTTTTGGTGAAATTTCAGGAGAGGTTCTCATTTGATAAACAAAATCTAATGAAAGAAACTATCCTTAAACATGCAAGAGCTATATTCAAGGATAGTAGACATAAGATAAAGCAAAAATATTTTAAAGATCCCAAATTGAAAACAAAGGAGGCATGTTTAAATAATAGCCTCCAAATGTGCATAAGGCAAATTGGGGATACTTGGTTGAATATTAGAGTGATCCACAAGTTCAGGTAAAATATATTAATAAACTTAAAATGAAATATGCATAATTATATTATACTTTGCTGTGTTTGTTGATTTTTTTCTACCTTTTACATGTCTATAGAGATGTAAACAAAATAGGCACACTATGACTAATTTTTTTGGTTAGTTTTAAATGAAATACTTTTCCCATTTAATAGGCTATTAAGATTTAAAAGTTTCTAGTGTAGTGTTCTTGCTAGATTCTCTATTTAGTGTGATTAACAAATTTACATTATACATAAAATGTTGTATAGATGTTGATTTTAATACAATTTTTATTCCTTCTAATATGATACCTAATCTTTTTTCTATAAAAGATAGACATGCATATTATCAATGACAATATAACTGTAATGCTTTATGCATTTCAATAGTTTCTAATTATATATAAGTGAATTGTTTCTTATTATTAATTATACGTTACAATGTATAAAATAACATCCATTTAGAAAGATGCTTAAACATGTTTGTTAATATGTACAATTTTTTGATAGGCAAAGAGTGAGAAAGCTAAAATGAGCAGGTCTCATCAAAAGATGCCTCACTATAATAGCACTCAAAGTTATGCACATCTTAAACAAGTAATGGTAAGTGAATTTAAATAGATTATAATGGACTTTTCTTAATTATCATGATTTTTTTATTCTTATTGATAATTATAATTGCAGAAAGAAAGAACTGGAAGGGATTGCTCATGAGTTGATTTATTACTTGAATCTCATAAGCGAAAATCAAAGAAAGATGTCGATGCTGTCACATTTGCTAACAACTTGAGTGTAATAGTAAATATATCACTTTTTTGTTGTTAATAATCTACATGAAACATAATAATTAACAAGTAAAGATATTGAAACCATTACATTTGCCAATGATTCTTATTTTACATGTAGTCTGAGATTGAGAAATTAAAAAAGCAAAGAGAGGAAGGGCTTAATGACAAGACAGATGAACAAAATTTTCAAGATGTACTAGGCAAGGATACTCATGGATATTTACGTGCCTATGGATGGGGTAAAAGCTTTACAAATTATTTTGGAGTCAAGCCTTCAAGTATTAATCTTGCTAAAGAGGTTATGGAAATTAAGAAAATGGCTGATGAGACAGTACAAGAAGCTAAGAAGGATGCAAAAGAAGCAAGAAAAGATGCAGAATAAGCTAGAAAAGAAGCAGAACATGCTAAGAAAGAAGTAGAAGCAATTAAAAATGAAATAGATGCTAAGATTGTAGCTAATAATAAGATGTGGAAGGAGAAATTGATAGATATATTGGGCATTTATGCGATTACTTCAAGAAATACTAGCTTTAGTTGACTTTAGGTGAGTACAAAAGAGAAAGAAATTGTGTTCCTTTTCCATTTGAGATTTTATTGGCTAAATTTTTTAGATTACTTTCTCATGGTTGCAAATGAGGATAATAAGAAATTATTGTATAACTTGTGTTACAGGTGAAGGTATAGAGAAATTGCTACATATCTTGTGAATATGAAGCGGAGCATGCTATCATTATTTTATTGGCTAGTTTTTACATGTATTGCCAAATTGGCTTTAACAATATTTTGGATTTATCATTGGAATTTAGATGTCAATTTTTATTTAGTATACATTGTATACATTTCACATGGATGATCCTTTGGAACTTATTTTAATATAATATCCATTCTTGGTTGCAACTTGAATCTAAATATTTTCCTATGTTTGGACTTGTATGCACATCGTTATCAAGTTATAAGAATAATAATCTCAACTTTCATATTTGAGATAATTAATTATAATTTCAGCTATGATTAGATGAGATATTAGCCACAGGTATGCATATCTTGCTATAGTTATACTCATAGCTAGAGGAATCTATTAGCCACGAGTATGTCTTTCTTGCTACACTATACTTGTGGCTAGAATAATCTAATAGCCACAGGTATATCTTTCTAGCTACGGATGTACTCGTGGCTAAAAGAATTCATTAGCCATAGATATATCTTTCTTGCCATGACTATACTCATGGCTAAAGGAATTTGTTAGCCACGGTTGTATTATGGCTATATAAATCTATTTGCCATGAGCATATTTGTGGCAAACATCTCTTTTGCCACGGTTATACTCATGGCTAGATAAATCCTTTTGCCACAGGTATACACATGGCAACAAAAATTATTTATGCCACGGGGTATTTTTTCCCATGGCAATTTTCTTGCCACGGTTACTTATGCCACGAGGCTCCTTGACTAGTATTTTTGTGGCTAAGCAACATAGCCACGAAAATTTTGAACTTGTGCCATGATTTTAATCATGACACAAGTGTTAATTTGTTGTAGTGCCTATCTCACAAATATTATGCAAACAAATTTGGATTGTTGGACTACTTTCTCATAATTTGTTACAAAGTAGACAAATCTAAATTGATTTTTACCAATTTGGACACATTAAATTGTAAAGTCTAATAATTATTTTGCTAGCATGAATCATGATATATGTTTGGATTAATTAGAATTGGAAACAAGCAAAAATGCAATCTAACAAAAAGGAAATTAATTTTTTTTGAAAAAATATCGAATATAATTAATATGGCAAAAAAATCCTCTATTTTAGGGAGGAATTGTTTTCCTACAATATTATGATACTAAATATCATAGTTTTTAAACAATATATACAAGTTACATCTCCTTCCTTATATATAGGTATAAAGAAGACTATTTAATGAAAAATGTCTTCTAAAGATAAAAAGGGACACTATGCAAGTGGGTGCAAGCCATAATTCTTTTAGTAGCAATCCCAGTTTTGATGTACACTTATAGTATACCCAGTGTAATGTAATTTTGACATACATAATTCTTTCAATTATGATGTATGTTTGAGTTTCACATGTAAAAATCTGAGGTAGAGAATGGTGCAGAGGAGAATAGAGGGCTAAATTATAATTTTCCTTCTTCTTATTTGGAAGTCCAAAATTATATAAGGAAGGATAATAGGGGGTTAAAATAAAAAATATAATTAATTAGCATATAATTTTACCTTTTTATCACTTTTAAAAATTAATTTATTAGTAATTTTTAATGATTAAGAATAAAAAATACCTTCAAAAAATATGTCTATCCAATTTTCTATAAAATATTCTTTCTCCCACTAAAATTTTTTTTTATAAAAAATGATATAGTAAGTTAGGATGCAACAATGATATAATGATTACTAAAAAAATTTATGAAAAAATTATTATGAATTGACTTAATATGATCCTTATTTGTTGATATAAAAAATAATTTACCTCATATTCATCCTACAGCTAATATGTATAGGTCAAAATATGACTGAATGTATATAAATAAATAAATATGGATTAAAATTGTTTGTTCAAGTAATCTCTAGAATTATATTTTGAAAAATTCTTTTGTTACATTAACTTGGTATCAATTTTGGCATCTAATTTTAATAATCATGCAAACTACTTATTTGAGATACCAAAGTTAATTATATAATTATTTTCTTTTGATTATTAATTTGTTTTATTTATATTATATCAAATTGATGATTTGAGAAATCATAATTTTATATAACATTAAAATATGTATGTGGAATTTAAACATTCTTCTCCTAAGCCAAGGTTCTTATGTTTATAGAATGTTTAAAAGTTTGTTGAAATATGGCCATTTAATTTTATTTTCTTATAATATGATTGGTTAGTGAGAGTTCTATATTATATAGAACATTTCAACTTAGTACACGAGATACATATGTCATATATATTATTATATAATTTGCTAATTTTATCATATTTGCTCTTAATCATATTGTTATATTATTGTGCATTTGTATATGTAATTTATAAATTCTTTATTAATAAATGTATCTCCATATTCTGAAGTATACCAATTATTATAATTATGAGGACTAAGACTTGGTGCTAGTTGTTAGCTCTTGAACTTGTGTATATATATATGGTTTCTATGCACACCATATTAGAATAATAAAAATTGTCTTGATAAAGGTTAGATATTAGGTCTAATATCTTATTTTGTATGATACCTTACTAAGGCTAAAATTTGTTATTTATCATTTGGTTCCTAATATATATTGTTGTCTTTTAGTTAACACTATTTTTAAACTTTGAAGCATTCTAACAATGGATTTGTCAAGACTAATATTTGGTGTCAAAATAGTTCCTAAGTTATATATTTGTCTCTTAATTGATATCATTTTGAAACTTATAAATGTTTTGGCTATTAGATTTATAAGGATTAGGACTCAGTGTCGGTCATTAACTCCTGTGTTTAATATTTGTCTCTTTATTGACACTATTTTGAGATTTTGAGATAATTAAATTTATTATTGCCAAAAAATTTCTTTATCTTATTATTGAATTTGTTATAAAGAAATCATCAAGAGCTAACTTGAAAAATAGCATGTTTTATTATATCACGCTTTTAATACTATTTTTCTTGCTACACTTTCACATTAATGACTCATATTTAAGTAGTTGATAATATATGTAACCATAGAAGATCTTGTGTTGATAATAATGCAATTACTGTCATGATTTGATATTGTTAGTTGCTTAAGTGTAAGTCGTGCTTTAGGTATTATCTTTTGGATGGTGTATTTTCAAAATCGTAGCCATGTGTTTAAAAGTTTCTGTTCAACTTGAGAGTTGTTTCTGTATAAAATGTTTTAAAATAAACTCTTTACAATTAATGCTACTCAAGTGGGAGAATAATAGAATTTTTATATAAGCTAATTATAGATATTTTATTTTTGATAAAGCTAATTGAATAATGTTTCAAGAGATTTTTATTTTCTGAAACCCAATTTGTTAAAGTGTCTATTATTTAAACTTATAGATACTTGATTTTAGATTAACGTATTTGATAGTTAAAGTATAAGCTTATACCTTTCTTTATCCATAATGAGAGGGACTGATATGATTTAATTTATATTGACAAGATCCCTTCTCCACTCTTAACTTAATTTAATTATTGACTTGTCTCATTTAGAGCCACACACTTTAGGAAAAGAAGAGAAAGATTTATATTTATGATATTCATCTGAACACTATCTTATTCAGGATAATTAAATTCATGATAAAGATATGTTTTTGCATCTAGTAGTGTATTCTTATTGATTATTAAATATGAAAGATTCAAGTTTTAATAATGAATTTTATTTTTATCAGAATTAAAGTTTTCTAATAATAATGTGCATATCATTGAGCCATAATATAAATTCTTTACCGTATGTGAAAGAAAAAATGGGTCATTGGATAGGGAAACGCAAAGAAACGATGATAGAAAAGGAGGGGGGGGGGGGGGGACAAAGTCTTGTAACGTGTTTTGGGGTTCCATTTTGGCAGTATGTCAAAGTCCTGCAACTTTCTAAAAGCAAGTTTATTGTTGTGGTCCCTTCTTATGAGCCGGTGTTCAACTTTCCAAGTCTTCCTAAATGGATGTAGTTACGGTATTTCTATACATGTGGGCTGCTTTTTAAACCAGAAGTTCTTGGCCATTTTATCTTTTTATCTTCTTTTCATTTTTTCACTGCTAATTTTTCAATGGAAATTAGATTGGTGAATGCAAAATTTTCTAACCCCATATGCTTTGTTAATAATCAGTGCTAATTCTCTGTTCTTCTTGCGCGTTTTGGGATTCCATCTTGGCAACTTTGCAAGTCTAATGTTTGGGTTCCCTGTGCTTGGCACACAGTTTATCAAGTCTCGTGACTTGTGGTCCCTGATGATGCAGGCTTTGTCCTTATATGAATTATACACATCTTTTTTGTAAAAAAAAAATATTTGATTTTCTCACATCATAGCGCCGCCGTCTTCCTTCAAACTCTTGGCATAATTACCATCTTGCCAATAATAAAAAAAGTTGGAATTGAAATCTGAAATCATTTAAATATAATTAACATTCATAATTACTTAATTAACAGTTTTATTTATTTTTCAATTCTAATTGTGAAATGCTATATTTTCTTCTTTTTGTTACTTTCATGATTTTAAGATGTGATTGGGATCACAATTGCAGTTGTGAATTTTTAGTTGTGCAAAATAGCAGCAATACCACCCGCAGTTAAAAATTGCACTAGAAAATTATGTTTATATATTTTTTATATCAAAATAGCAGGTTAATAAACACATACAAGATCCTAAATTGCAAAATACGACATCTTTTTATGGATGCACAGAAGTTTACATTGCTACCAATAAATGAGATAATTTCTTTATTAATAAAATGGTCGTTCAATAAAAAGTATGTTGGCGTTAGAAAAATTATATATATGACTGGACAGAAGTTTGAATCCTAACCCATATCTGGGTAAAAGTTTGAGTCATAACACTTACGGCGAGTGAAAAAATTAGTTAATACTCAAATTTTCATAGTAATTGCCTCATTAGTGATTAAAAAAAAAACACAACTTTCTTGTACATGAGGTTATTTGTTGGAAAAGTCCCCCATTGACACCCTATCAAGGGGTTAAATCTGGGGCAGGCGGCCGTAATGTTGTGATGCTGTGTCTGCGTTACATCATAATTGCGACATTTTTAAAAATTATAGCTGCAACAGTGAGTTATAGCAGCAAAGTCTACAATGCACATATTTGTCGAATTTTTTGATAAATTAAAAGTTCAAAAATTTAATATTTTATTTGTAAATAATTTTATTTAATATAATATTATGCTAAATTAAAAGATTAATATTAAATTATATGATTATATAAATTTTATTATATTATATGCGGGCACAATAAAATTTCACAGCCACAACAGATATAATTTGCATTTTTACTTTCCTAATATATATCCGTAAATATAGATAATGCATCCCACCTGCGACTGCGACTATAACTGCAACGTTACACTACACGTAATGGTTTCTATCAGCCATTAAATGTCATCTTGGAAATTTCAAAGAACGTGATCCCTTAATGTGAGGGAGAAGATCTACAAAAATGTAAAAGTATATCAGATATTATTATACAAAAATGTCATCTCGGAAATTTCACCTGGTTCTCATAAGAATGATAGAAGAATATCAGATAAATGTAAAAGTTTATAAATAATTTTAACTTAATATTTTTTAACACAATATTTTTAACTTGTTATAAATATGTTCGATATATAAATTTTCAAAAATGGCATAGGATTCAAAAATGGAATATGAAATTAAATTTGGAATCTTTTATATTTATTAGATTAAATTTTACAAACTTATCCTATTATTTTGTATTTTAATTATAATTCTTGGTCTGGATTCAGAACTTAATCTTAAATCTCATTTTTAATATATATATATATATATATATATATCATTTTTCATAAATAAAAATGAAATAAAATAAGCAGAAAATGTTATTATCAATCAACGTGATGGGATTCCTTTTTCGCAGTATTTTGAAGTCTTGCAACATGCAAATGACAAGTCAAAGTCTACTTTAGTTAGAAAATAAGAAAGAAAAGAGAAAAATTGACAGCTGAAGTTGTTTTTCATTCATTCTATGCAAAGATATTTATATAGTCATGTCTGTTACAACTGATCCCACAAGATAAGGAATGATAACTACAATATTTGAAAGATAATACAAGATAATTATCAATTTGATTCCTAAAGATCAAGAGCTTGGACTTAGTCTTGATTCAAAAGTAGGAACATAACATACTTTGAGTTGTTGGGCCAAAATTTGATCTCAAATGAAATGAACATCAACTTTTATGTGTTTTGTCTGAGCATGGAACATTGGATTTGATGTTAGAGTAACTACATTATGATTATCACACCTAAGGACTGGTTTAAATTTGAAGGAGAGTCCAAGCTTATGAAGAACCACTTAAATCCATATTACTTCAGCAGTTAAATTAGTTAAGACCCTATACTCTAACTCTGTGTTGGACCTTGCAACCACAAACTACTTCTTTGAAGACTAAGAGATGAGAGAATCTTCTACAAACACATAGCATCTTGACATAGATTTTTTGTCTTTAGGATCAATAGCCTAATTAGCATCAGAAAACCCATTGATGTCTAAAACCTGAGATGGTTTTATATGTAAACCAAATTTAGCTATACCTTTAAGGTATTGAAGGACCCTTTTAACATCTTGCCAATGTTGAACTTTTGGAGCTAATAAGTATTGACTCAGCTTGTTTACAAGGAAAGAAATATTAGGCCCTATTGTGACGAGATATTGAAGAGCGCCTATAGCACTCCTGTACGTTGTAGGTGTTAGGTTTCAGATCAATATACGTAGTAAAATTTTAAAATTTTTTAATCCAAATCCTACTTAGGATCTATGCAAAAAGGTATAATTTAGTATTAGGGTTTTACCTTATTTGTACTCATCTTCTTTTTGAACAAATGGTTGATAGACCGAGATGAATCAAAGGTCGGTTGAAAGGTACAACGTCTTTATGGTATCCACACGGAGTGAACAGTGACTTTTTCCCTCCATGAAGCTGCTAGGATTAGTCTCTCCCACTAGGATTAGGATTAGGCATTTTCTTGAGAGATTAAGGGTTTTATTAAAGCTAATGTGCGTTTTTGTAAGTGTTGCCTTCAAGGCCTTTTATAGAACTAAAGTATATTACAATCCTAGTCCTACTAGGATAATACTTCAAAAAATCCTAATCACACTTAATAACTATCACCTTATCCTTATCATAGAGAGAGTGAGGAGAGATAGGACTTATCTGCTAATTATCTAATATTAGATAATAACATTATCTCATAATATAATTATCTAATATTAAAATTAGCATATAGTTATCTTATATATTAGAAAATAATATTATCTCATAATATAATTATCTAATATTTAATAATATAATTATTTGATATTACTTTATTTCAAATAATATCACATAATATATAATATATATTTTACTTGAAAATATATTATTATCTTTAATAATATATTTATGCATGAAAATAAGTCCTATTAATTGAATTTTAATCCAATTAAAGTTCAATTAATTATTATTTCATTTTTACTTCTTTTATGTGACCCTACAGGTTCTTACTACATTGACAATGACTCATTATTGGGCCAGAGACAGTGAGTGGTATCTAGTAATATATCACTACCACTCAAGTAGTAAGAATGTCTGTGATTTGACATCCACCTAATATGTGATCAGCTCTTTGCATCATAATCCCCTTTTGTAACAATATCTAAATCGAACTGGAGGTATGAAATGTGTCATCCTCGTTAATATTCAATTTATATTTCTTGATACTGAGTAGACTTAAAATAAATGATCAATATCACATATTGATCTAATTGAGCATAGCCATGCATTTCTAAGTCTCACTTAATCAATGGGGCCAAGGATATTTCTCTTTTATATAAAAGTCACAAAATGCCATTTACATCACTCACTTCCCTTTGTATGATTCATGACACACCCAATCAATGCTCTACTCGTCATCCCGATTAAAGGTAACATAGGACAATATCAAAGTGAGTAACTCCTCATGTAGGGAACTGTCATGACTTCAGGTTAAAGAACTATGTGCATTTATGGTCATATGAGATAACTAATGACATATCTATCCATACAGTATTCTCACAGTGGGTCAGTCCAGTACATTGTTCACTAATAATGTACTCATGTATTTACTTGATATCATATATCCATAATTCATAATCATCAGTTACTATACATGCTAGTCTTGATGTATTATTACTATCCTTTTAATAATAATACTTAACTAGGGCCATTTTAGGAATAGTAAAGCTATTCTAAGGATAATTATTATATTTAAGTTATAATTGGGCAGAGTAATAAAAAATATGAAATAAAATATAATAATTTAAATTTCCTAAAGTAAAACATAATACATTGTGCATTTATTACAATCATCTCTATGATTGGCTCCTAGGACACACACCAACAATCTCCCACTTGGACTAGAGCCAATCACTCATGTATCTAATACTAAATGACATAGTATGACCATCATGCTTTTTTCTGTGCCAAAGTCTTTGTCAGTGGGTCAATGATATTATCATTAGTTAGTACTTTACATATCTTCACATCTCCTCTATTAATGATTTCTCGAATGAGATGGAAGCACCTAAGTATATGTTTAGATCACTAATGAGATCTAGGTTCCTTGGCTTGTGTAATGGCCCTATTGTTATCACAATAGAGATCCATTCAGTTTGCAATGTTAGGAACAATGCCAAGTTCAGTAAAGAACTTTTTGATTCAAATAGTCTCTTTTGATGCATCAGAAGCAGCAATATACTTGACCTCTGTAGTAGAATCGACCATTATTTCCTGCTTTGAACTCTTCCAGCATACAACATCACCATTTAAGCTAAATACATAACCTAACTACGATCTAAAGTCATCTTTGTTGGATTAGAAACTGGCATCAGTGTAACCATTTACAACAAGTTCTTCCTCTTCTTCATATATTAAGAATGAATCCTCAGTCCTTTACAAGTATTTAAGGATATTCTTAATGGTAGTCCAGTGATGTTAACCTGGATTTGACTGGTACCAACTCATTATGCTCAAAGCATACGAAACATCAAGACGCGTACATAGCATGGTATACATGATAGATGTAATTGCTAATGCATATGGTATCTTATTCATGCAATCCTTCTCATCTTGTGTCGAAGGACATTGAGCTTTAGACAAGTTTATATCATGTGACATAGGCGAAAATTCCCTTTTGGATTCTTGCATGTTAAATCGTTTTAACATTTTATCTATGTATGTACTTTGACTTAAGCCAAGAAATTTTCTTAATCTATCTCTATAGATCTTAATACCTAATATATAGGCTGCTTCACTTAAGTCTTTCATTAAGAAACAATTCCCTAACTAAGCCTTTATTGTCTACAGTGTAGGGATATCATTTCTGATGAGTAGTATGTCATTCACATACAATACAAGAAAAATAATTATGCTCCCACTAACCCTTTTGTAAACATAAAATTCATCTTTATTTTTTATGAAACTAAATTCTTTGATTGCCTTATCAAAATAAAGATTCTAACTCTATGAAGCTTGCTTTAATCCATAAATGAATCGTTGTAGCTTACATACCTTTCCAGCATTTTCAAGAGTGATAAAACCTTCAGGCTGTGTCATGTACACATCCTCGAGAAGCTTTCCATTAAGAAAAGTAATTTTGACATCCATCTGCTAGATTTCATAATCATAAAAAGCTGCAATAGCAAGCAAAATCCAGATGGGATTAAGCATGACAACTGGGGAATAGGTCTTATCATAGTTTATACCATGAACTTCCCTATAATCTTTTGTGACTAATCGCCCTTTAAAGGTTTGCACGTTACCATCCATGTCAGTTTTCTTCTTGAAAATTCATTTGCACCCAATGGATTTTACCCCTTCAGGTAAATCAACCAAAATCCAAACTTAATTAGTATACATGGAATCCATCTCATATTTCATGGCCTCAAGCCACTTTTCAGAGTCTGGCACTTTAATAGCTTCTTGGTAGGTTGTAGGCTCATCTTAATCCATGAGCAAAACATTGCCATTTTGAGTCACAAGAAATGCATATTTCTCGGGCTCATGGCGTATCTTATCAGACTTACATGGGCATTGTGTTGTTTGGGCTAGTTCTTGAGCCACAACATCTTGCGGTCTCTGTTCAGGCTTTATTATAGGTTTAGTATTACTTTGTAAGTCTCACACTTCTTCAATTTCTACTTTTCTCCCACTATTTTTCTTAGAGATAAATTCTCTTTTAAGAAAAATACCAATTCGTGTGATAAACACTTTGCCTTCACTAGGATTGTAGAAATAATATCCTTTAGTTTCCTTAGGATATCCTACAAAGTAGCACCTATCTGATTTGGGTGCCGACTTATTAGAAACTTGACATTTTACGTTAGCCTCACAACCCTAAATCTTTATAAAAGATAAGCTGGGACATTTCCCAATCTATATCTCATATGGAGTCTTTTGAACCATTTTAGAGGGAATATGATTGAGTATAAAAGTGGTTGTCTCTAGAGAATATCCCCAAAAGGAAATTGTAAGATCTGTATGATTCATGATAGATCATACCATGTCTAACAAGGTACAATTCCTCCTTTCTGAAACACTATTCTATTGTGGTGTTTCATGCGGAGTGAGTTATGATACTATACCACACTCCTTTATATAGTCATCAAATTCTTGGCTTAAGTATTCTCCACCTCAATTTGATTGAAGTGTTTTAATACTTTTGCCAAGTTAGTTTTGCACTTCATTCTTGAATTCCTTGAACTTTTCAAAGGATTCTAATTTGTGTTTCATAAGATACACATATCCATATTTACTGAAGTCATCAGTAAATGTAATAAAGTACTGGAAACCTCATCTAGCAAGTGAACTAATAGGCCTACATACATCAGTATGTATGAAACTTAATAGATCATTAGCCCTTTCACTGTTTCCAGTGAATGGAGCTTTAGCCATTTTACCTAATAAACAAGATTCATATACTTCATATGATTTAAAATCAAATGAATCCAAGATTCCATCTTTATGGAGCTTGGATATGTGCTTCTCATTCATACGGCCTAAACGACAATGCTAGAGATAGGTTAGATTTAAATCATTTGATTTAAATTGATTGGTGTTTATGTTATAGATAAGCATTTCAAGATCAAGAATATAAAGTCAATTGAACATTTATGTACTGCAGTAACACAATTGATTTAAATAAACTGAACAACTTTTGTTCTTTATTATAAATGAAAAACCTTTCTTGTCTAAAAAAGAAACATAAATAATATTCTTGCTAATAGCAAGCACAAAATAATAATCCTCTAATTTAATTACTAAACTAGAAGGTAAAGATAAATGATATGTTCCTATAGCTAAGGTAGCAACTTTTGCTCCATTACCAACTCGTAGGTCCACTTTGTCTTTAGTCAGAGTCCTACTCCTTTGTAGTTCCTGCACATTTGTATAAATGTGAGAACCACATCCGATATGTAATACCCAAGATGTAGAAATAGAAACATTAATTTCTATAACATAGATACCTAAAGCGAAAGTCTCACTTCCCTTCTTCTTTTTTAGATCTTCTAGATAGACCTTGCAATTTCTCTTCCAATGTTCGGTCTGACCGCAATGGAAACATATCCCTTCTTTAGCCACACCCCTTTTTGGTTTCAGTGCAGAAAACTTAGACATGGGCTTGCCTTTGGATTTGGAATCCTTCTTGTTTTTTGCTCTTACCTTTATCCTTTTGTACCATCATTATGGTATTAGGCTTAGTCTTTAGCAAATTTTGTTTTACAATTCTTAACATGCTTAATAATTCTAGCAGTGGTTTATTAATTTCATTCATGTTGTAATTCATGATGAATTGGCCATAATTCTATGGCAATGATTGCAGAATTAAGTCAGTGGCCAACTCTTGGCCTAGTGGAGCACCCAATCTCTCAAGGTTCTTAACATACCCAATCATTTTGAGTACATTAGGTCCAATAGGGTTTCCTTCTGCCAGTTTGCACTGAAACAATGCTTTTATCACCTGAAACCTCTCATGCCAAGCTTAGCCTTTATAAAGCTTCTTAAGATGCTCAAGCATGTCATAAGCTTCCATGTTTTCGTGTTGCTTCTGAAGCTTAGAGTCCATAGTAGCCAACATGAGACAACTGACATCTAATGCATTATTATGATACTTCTTATAAGCATCCTTTTGAGCCTAAGGGGCACTAGTTTCAAGTTCTTGAGGAATAGGTTCTTCTAGGACATACATTTTTCACTCATGTTTGAGGACTATCCTCAAATTCTTGTACCAATCCAAGAAGTTTGTCCCATTTAGTTTTTCCTTCTCAAGGACCAATCGCAGTGATAAGTTATTTGATGTATTAGCTATTGGTTATATATGACAGAAATATGCAAAGTAAGTATTAAGTTTCAAACATTTAATAAAGTCTTTTTATTAAATGTACCTCCCATTACTTTATTCAAATTAATAGCCCTCATTATTAATTCAGAAAGTCACATTGTCTAGGTCTTCTAGTAGGGCAAGATCCATATTTCACCAAGCCTTAAGTTAGCTTTGGCTAATCACTTAAAACTTAGTTATTTAGGTAGGCAACACTTGCCAATTGTATCATTTACAACTCTTGGATAGTTGGGTGAATAACAATTGTTCTAGTCCATCTTATGAACTAAAACCTAACTCTATGCCTCTAGCTCTCAATTTTATTAAGATATCCTAGTTTAGTCAGACCCAATGTTTGACATTTGGATGTCACTATTATTCAGTCACATCTCACCAAGATAAATGAGGTACTTTGCTTTGACAAATCTATCTTATATCGATCAAGGCTTAATGAGTGCCAAGCATTGGAAGGTATCACTGATTATTACTGACTTAATATTTTAGATGAAGAATTTTAACTTAATCATTATCAGATCTCACCATCATTAGCCTATTTATTCATACAATATATCTAGCATATCTCATACATCATATAAAGTAAATGAATAAAATAGACTATCAAATATCACATATCGAGCAATGGATAAAACTATCATATAGCAGGAAAATATGCTATCACATAGTAAATGCATGCTCATCAATATCATCACACAATAAAGAAATCAAAATGTTACATAGTATGACCTAGAATTCTGTTTTCTAATTATATTCCTAAACTAACTCCTTAGTTTCTTCTTATCCCATAGCTCCTTAGCTTCTCTTTGTTCCAAGCTAGGATTGCTCCATTATTACAATTTTATAATAGAAACCCCGAGTTACATTTGGGAGGAGTGAGATGAGAAGAGAATATACATAAAAAAATAAAGGAAGACACGACACGCAGTTCATATTTAAAATCCATCCATAAAAAACTCCAAGGGCCATACTATGCAACACAATCATGCATCATATGTAATAATTGCTAACAAACAAGATAAGCAAGATAATTGACATATATATTTTCATAAAATGAATCACCAAAAATGTCATTTTAAAACATCATTTATGAACAAAAATAATTTTTGAATGTTATGCAAAGTTAGCACGGTGGTCTCGCTAACTTCAAATTGTAATTTTTCTGTCAATAATTGACATACCCCTTTAGTCGAACAATTCGACATTATTTGACATTCAAATCATAGTTTCGAAGTAGGATTTACATCAAAACATAGTGGATAGATTTCATCATATCAAATAGACCCAGCGAAATTTAAATATATTAAACCATTCACACATATGCTTCATACATGAGTCCAGATTTATTTAATCACATTAAATGAATTTAAACTGATCTATATATGAAGACAAACTTAGAACTAATCACATTAATTCTGTATAGTATAGATTGTTTTCTTAAACACAGAGTATATCACATATACAAAAACCTAATTTAAGGAATAAATTTGATTAATTTTGATTCATAATAGAACCTCTTACTTTAGAAAAAATTTTCACATATTAAATCATGTACATGTAATTAATCCTCTTAGTTCTTATCAAACATAACCCAGAATCAATCACAAAAATAGATTCAAATTCAAATCAAAACCTAGAATTATACAAGAAACAGATTTGAATATGAACCAGAAAACATATAATTAGATTCATAGGATTAATCTGATTAATTCCTAATTAGAATCAAACATAAGTTTACATATATCGCATATATATTTGGTTTAAATAGAACCTTATTTGATATTTATTTATCACATAAATATTCATCAAAACACATAACTCTAATTTAAATCGAAACAGAATATTTATCATATAAACATTCAAAAAAATGGTAAAATACATAATCGAATTTATATTTTTGCAAGTGCTTTGATACCACTGTTAGGTTTTGGATCAACATATGTAGCGAAATTTTAAAATTTTTTGATCCAAATTTTACCAAAATTTCATGCGAAAGGGTATAATTTAGTATTAGGGTTTTACCTTATTTGTACTCGTATTCTTTCTAAACAAATCCTTGATAGACCGAGATGAATCAAACATCGGCTGGAAGGTGCAGTATCTTTATGATATCCACACGGAGTGGACAACAACTTCTTCTCTGCACGAAGTTGCTAGGATTCATCTCTCCCACTAGGATTAGGATTGGGCATTTTCTTGAGTGATTTAGGATTTTATTGAAGCTAATGTGCATTTTTGTAAAGTACTGCCTTCAAGTCCTTTTAGAGAACTAAGGCATATCACAATCATACTCTTACTAGGATAATGCTTCAAAAAATCCTAATCACACTTAATAACAATCACCTTATCCTTATCATAGAGAGAGTGAGGAGAGATAGGACTTATCTACTAATTATCTATTATTAGATAATAACATTATCTCATAATATAATTATCTAATATTTAAATTAGCATATAGTTATCTTATATATTGAAAAATAATATTATCTCATAATATAATTATCTACTATCTAATAATATAATTATCTGATATTACTTTAATATCAAGTAATATCGCATAATATATAATACATATATAATGTGAAAATATGTTATTATATTTAATAATATATTTATATATGAAAATAAGTCCAATTAAGGTCCAATTAATTATTGTCTCATTTCTACTCCTTTTGTGTGACCCTATGGCTTCTTACTACGTTGACAATGACTCATTATTGAGTTAGAGATAGTGAGCGGTATCTAGCAATACATCATTGCCACTCAAGTAGTAAGAATGTTCGGTGATTCGATATCCACCTAATATGTGATCAATGATTTGCATCATAATCCCCTTTTGTAACAATATCCAAATCGAACTGGAGGCATAGAGTGTATCATCCTTGTTAATATTTAATTTATATTTCTTGATATTGAGTAGGCTTAAAATAAATGATCAATATCATATATTAATCCAATTGAGCATGACCATGCATTTCTATGTCTCACTCAATCAATGGACCCAAGGATATCTCTCTTTTATACAAAAGTAAAAAAATCCCATCTACATCACTCACTTCTCTCTACATGATTCGTGACACACCTAATTAATGCCTTACTTGTCATCCTGATTAAAGGTGACATAGGACAATATTAAAGTGAGTAACTCCTCATATAGGAAACTATAGTGACTTCAAGTTAAAGAACTATGTGCATTTGTGGTCATATGAGAATAACTAATGATACATTTATCTATACAGTATTCTCACAGTGGGTCAGTCCAGTACGTTGTTCATTAATAATGTACTCATGTACTGAATTAATATCACATATCCATGATTCATAATTATTGGTCACTATATATGCTAGTCTCGATGTATTATTACTATCCTTTTAATAATAATACTTGACTAGGGGTATTTTAGAAATAATAAAATTATTCCAAGGATAATTATTATATTTAAGTTATAATTGCACAGAGTAATACAAAATATGAAATAAAATATAATAATTTGAATTGCCTAAAATAAAATATAATACATTATGCATTTATTACAATCATCTCTATGATTGACTCCTAGGACACACACTAACACTAAGGTCATTCATCAGCTCTCTATCTTCAGATAATAAGCCGAAATTGGTCATCATAAGAGTTAGACAAGGTGCAGCTTCAGACATCTTGTATTTTTTAGTATGTTTGCAAGATATTTTTTTTGGTACATGTAGAGGCTTATTGCATCTTGATGAACCTTAATTCCTAAGAAATAATGTAGAGTGCCAATGTCTTTTAAGGTAAACACATTATTTCGTTTATCAATAAGGACTTGCAAAAGTTTTGTGCAGTTTCCAGTGATCAAGATATCATCTACATATACTAGAATGAAGATGACATGTTTTTTAGTCTTGTAGACAAAGAGAGAGTAATCACTTCTTATTCCTTGAAACCCCTAATTCAGTAGTGCTTTACTGAGGCTTTCAAACTAGGCTCATGAAGCCTATTTTAGCTTGCAAACATGCTCTATACTCTAACAGTTGCGTGCATGAAATTCAACAAACACATCATTATCTATAGTTAGCCTCGATATACTTATAAGATTTTTGTTAATTTTAGGAATGTGAAGTATTTTATCAAGTAACAGATTAGATGAAAGCATGGCAGTTCCAACATTTTTAATGTTTAAATTCTCAATAGAGCTAATAGTAAGTTTATCTTTACCAAAGAATTCTGTGTAGGTTTGCAATTGATGTTCATTAGTTGTTACATGGTGACTCCCCCTGTTGTCTAAGTATCATGAGTCGTCTTTCACGATGTCAGGAGTAGCAATAAGAGCTGTGGGATTTTGATTCTTTTTTATCCTAAATAGTTCTTATTAAACCTATAGAAGCAATCTAGCACGATGTGACTAGACTTGTTGCACAGCTATCAGGTTGGTTTGTTTTGAGTTCTACCTCCTTTTCCTTTAAATCTTCCACTACTGCCTTTGAATCCTCTTTGGCCTTTCCAAGCTCCTTGGCTGGATTCTGCTCTAGTGTCACCTTTTTTAACAAGGTTTGTTGAATTCTGTCCAATGCTTATGTGTTAAATTGATTAAGTTGTTCTAACTTGCTTTCAAATGTTAATAAGGCAGCTTGTAGCTCTACCTAGGTAAGATTTTCTTTGTTAGACAATTGTACTACTATGGGGTTATAGTCGATGTCCAAACCAACAAGGATCTTGGTGGTGAGCTCAAGGATGGAGATGGGGCTTCCTACCAAGGTAAGATTATCTGCTATGTTCTTCATCTTGGTGAGATATTCTTCCATCTTCATGTTGCCTTTTTTAGTTCGCTGAAATTCTCGATTTAGCAAGGTAATTCTTGATCTAAGATTGGACCTTGATATTTCTTTGGTAGCCATCCAAAGATTTTTGGATGTCTTGCAATGGATTAGTTGTGAAGCAACTTCAATGGACATTGAATCGAAAAAGCCATCCAAGAAGAAGTTGATTGCAAGCCATCCACTTTTCAAACTCAGGATTGATTTTTTGCTCTCCTTCACTTTGGAAAAAATGGTTGGGACACAACTTTGCACTAGTGAAATATCCCTCCAATTTGGGTCCTCAAATTGTAAGGAGAATTAGTGATTCCTAGAGAAGGAAGTTTGTCCTATCCAACTTGATAGCAACTTGATTCAAGTTGTTGAAAAAGAAACATGGCTTCTGGTTCTCCATGGCATTAGCCTGCGGAGCTTTAATACCAAGTTAGAAAATAAGAAAGAAAAGAGAAAAATTGATCGCCGAAGTTGTTTTTCATTCATTCTATATGAAGATATTTATACAGTCATATCTATTACAACTGATCTCACGAGATAAGGAATGACAATTACAATATTTGAAAGATAAATACAAAATAAATATAGGAATAAGTATAAAGACAAATCCTTGGATTAGTTATCAGTTTGATTCCTAAATATCAAGAGCTTGGACTTAGTCTTGATCTAATTCATCTGTTCTAACTATTATTAAACAAAATCAAGTTTTATATAATTCAAACAAATCAGTGTCTCCCATTCTATACTCCGTAAGACTTTGTATATGAGGACAGGTCTCTTAAGTCTTCCATCCAGAGAGCCATTCATTTTCTCTCTCTATCTTTCTCCTTCTTTTAACTTTATTTATTTCTTGCTTCCCTATAAATTAAATTTAATTAGACATTTCATACCATTTTCTTAAGTACGGTTTCATGAATGCAACTAAATAAACATGGAAATAGTTTATAAGTTTGTTTCGTTAGTATCATGGAATGAATCATTCCATTACTGTTTATTTCTTATATGTTGTATTCATATTAATAGATAATAAACACAATATTCTTCTTGCTAACAATCAGTGCTACTCTTTGTTCTTCTTGCATGTGTTTTGGGATTCCATTTTGGCAACTTTGCAAGAGTCAGGTCTAATGGTTGAGACCCTTGTGCTTGACACACCTTTTATCATGTCCAAGTCCCATGGTCAATAACGGATGCTCGTTTTGGCTATATGATGCACTCCGATTTTGCATATTTTATATAAAATTTAAGATTAAATTTGGTATCATTTAAATTTTTTTAAAAAATATTTTTTTAATCTTTTCAGTTAGAGTTTATAACACATCTTTTTTTCTAACGTTACATCTTTGTTATTACTTATGTAACATATTATTTCAGTATATGAACCAAGAATCTTACAAAGTTAAAAGTAAAAGAAAATTTAAGCTTGCATTTATAAAACAATAAATCGTGCTAATTTCCTACTAAAGTTCTTTCCTTAATTTTTTTAAATTGACACTTGCCCTCTATGTACTAAATCGATCAGGATGCAAAAAACTTTGTAGAAAATTTGAAACAATTTGTACTATTTCAGTAACACGCTGTGCCATTACAAGAGTTGGAACATCTGCAGATGAACTTTTTTTTGTATGTAGTATTTTACTGTTATCATCAAGATGAATTTGATTCAAAATTAATTTATAATTTTTTTATTCAAAACTATCTTCTCTTCGGGTTATATTTTTTGTACATTAGAATTAGATTGTGTTTGTTTGTCAAGTAATTATATATTTGGATATAAATATTTAGATTAGACAAGAGTTTAAAATATGAGAGATATGATGTGAGATTATCTGTAATAGATGTAGAAGCTTGTAAAACATATAAGAATAATGATGAGAAAGTTGCAGAATCATAGTTAAGAACTTTAATAAATGCTAACACATAATCTTAATTTATAATGAATGTCTCTTTGTCTATAATTTTTTTTTTGTAAAATTTCAATTTTTTTATGATAAATTTTTTGTATTTTTTACTGTGGTACTCTAATTATTTAATTATTTAATGCTTATTTATTTAGAGATAAAATTGTTCTCCAACACATCCCTTTTGTAAAGCCATTTTGTAGATAAGTAAACATCGAAATTTCGTTGTCCAAGAAATTAGTATTGTGGCGTTGAACATTTAGTGTACGTAGCATTACGTTATCATATAAATCTTTTTACTGTATGTGAAAAGAAAAAGGATCTTTGGAGAGTGAAGAGCAAAGAGGGCGCGAGACAATAAAGAAAACAATGAACTTGTTTAGATATTTTTTCATCAACGAATTATTTGATATTTCTTAAAAATTTAATATCTTTTTCTATGCATTTAAGATTTGATTTTTAATCTTTAAATATAATTTTAATAATTTATTCACTCCTTCTATTAAAGAAAAGCTAGGGAGCAAGAAAATTACAGAATGGTGGATGTAATAGCTATCAGTGAATGCTCTCTTTTTGTAGCGCGTTTTAGGGTTCCATTTTGGCAGCATATCAAAGTCTTGCTACTTCCCAGAAGCAACTCCAACCCGTCCATATATATACAAAATCTTTAATTTTCAGTTGCTTTCACTTTTAGAATCAGTAAACAAGTCAAAGTAGTTGTTGGGGGGCATTGATAGGAACAACAACCATAATATTTAATTCTTTTTTTATAAAAATGATAATTATTATATTTTTTAAAAAATTATAATTATTATTATTAATTTTTTATTTTTATTTTTATTTTTATTATAATCATTCATTCCTTCATTTATATATAATACTAAATAAATAGTTAAAAAAAGATTATAACAAAAAATCATGCTTATAATTAATATTATTAAATAGAAACTTAATAATAAACTTCAATTTTTTTATTCATTTTAACATTGTAAGTGAATAAAGGGATAAATAATTATAATAAAAATAAAAATAAAGAATCAATAATACTACTTATGAAATTTAAGGGATATGATAATCACCACCTTTATCAACAAGGAACTAAATTTTATATTTACTTTCCCAGAGTGTTTTAAGTATTCTTCTTATTTGTGAAATGATTTATCGATTATTTTTTTACATTTGTAAAAATATATGCATCAAATAGAGTTTTTTTCATTAATATTTTGCAAATTTTGATGAAGAAGATTGTAACTTTTTCATTACAATTTGCAAAATATTTGAATACGAACTTAAGCATTTTTCAAAATTATAAAATAAAGGTTATTAAAAAAAATTATCCCTCTATTATTCAGGTTTCGATTGCACCATGTTAATGATCAACACACGTAGCGAAAATTACAACACCTACACATTTGGCAATTAATTTTAAGCAACCTAAAATCCATAAAAGTAGTTTCTCCGAATATACTTGCTGAGCTTGAACCAAATTATAACCTTCTGATAGAAGATCAAGTTATATAGGAAAAGTGAAAGTATTCTAGTATTGGTATATATGCTACTAAATAACAAGAGCCTATTGATGCAACATTCTATTTTCTTATTTATATCTGTGTGGCGTTAGTTAGTCTTACAACGACAACTTTTTTCACTCCTTCTTATCTATTACCCTACAATCCTTTACAACTATAAATTAGCGTTCTACAATAACAATACCATGCAACTGATAAATTGCCTCTGAATTCTCTTAATCAAAGTCACAAGAGAGAAATTATGGGCAGCTCTTTCTTTCTTTATCTAATCCTTTGTTTGCAATTCTTGTTCCTTGCTCTTAATCCTTCCTGTTGTTCTTCTTTGAATCCGCTGTTTGGTGTTGTTCTTGCACAAAGAGTCGGAAAACAACCTCATGTGATCTACTATGCTTCAAGAACTTTGGATGCTGCCCAAGCAAATTACACTATAATAGAAAAAGAGCTTTTGGCTATTGTTTTTGCTTTAGATAAATTTAAATCATATTTACTTAGGTCTAAAATGATTTTGTTGTTTAATCATGCAACTTTGAAGTTCCTTTTGAAGAAATTAGAGGCAAAACCTCACTTAATTAGATGGATGTTACTTTTACAAGAGTTTAACATTGAGATTAGAGATAGGAGTGGAGCTAAAAACCTAGTGGCTGATCATTTGAGTAGAATTTCAAGAAATATAGACACTCTCCCCATTCATGACACCTTTTCAAATGAACAGTTTTTTCAGCTGCTAGGTAAGGACTGTTGGTTTGCTAATTTAGTGAATTATCTGGTGACTAATGACTTGCTTGCATATGACAAGAAAACTCAAATTGATAAGTTTAAGAGTGAGGCTAAGTATTATGTGTGGGATGATCCTTATTTGTGGAGATTTTATGCTGATTAAATAATTAGGAGGTGTATACATGATTATGAGTTTCATTCCATACTTGCATTTTGTCATGATCATGCTTGTGGAGGTCACTTTGGACCTAAGAGAATAGCAAGGAAAGTGTTAGATTGTGGTTTTTATTGGCTTACTTTGTTCCATGATGCTTACATGTTTTGTAAAAATTGTGAACAATGTCAAAAGAAAGGGAATTTAACTCGTAGACATGAGATGCCTCAATCTTCTATGCTTTTTTGTGAAGTTTTTAATGTACGGAACATTGATTTTATGGGTCCTTTTCTTTCATCTTTTAGCTTTACCTACATTCTTCTTGCTGTTGATTATGTTTCTAAATGGGTGAAAGCTAAAGCCACAAAAACTGATGATTCCAAAGTTGTTGTAGATATTGTCAGGTTTCACATCTTTAGCAAGTTTGGCATTCCACGTGCTTTGATTAGTAATCAAGGGACTTATTTTTGCAATAGAGCATTTGAGGCTTTGTTGAAGAGATATGAAGTTTGTCATAGAGTCTCCATACCATATCATTCCCAAACAAGTTTGTCATAGAATTCTAAGCTTTACAAAGAGAAAACAAAGGCATTCCATGATAAATTCATTCTTAGAAGAAAATTTGAGATTGGCTAAAAAATTTTGTTGTTTAATTCAAAACTTAAATTGATGCTAGGTAAACCCTGTTCCCATTGGAATAGGCCTTTTGTTGTTATTAACATTTTTCCTTATGGTGCAGTTGAAATCAAGAACTTGGAGAGCAACAAAGTGTTCAAAGTCAATGGGCAAAGGCTTAAACCATTTTATGAAGGTTTCCAAGAATAAGTGGTGGAAGCAATGGAGTGGGAGATCCTGGTTTATTCTTGATGAGTTTGAGCATGATGTGTAGCCAAAGACATTAAATACAGGTGCTTCTTGGGAGGCAACCCAAGCAATTTAGATTTGCTTTCTCTTACCCTTCTCTTTTATTTTCCATGACCTTAATCTTTTTTGATGATTATTCTTAATGATATTGATATGCTTTACATTGAGGATAATGTAAAATTTAAGTGTGAGGGGAGACTTTTAGGATTTACTTTATGCTTTTGTGTTTTCTTTATTTACTTTATATTTTTTGTTTTCATTTAATGCTTTTCAATTTTTTTTTCAAAAAAAATAGAAAAAAATTTAAAAAAATGTGCTTTTCACTTGTTTTAGAGTCATTTTGAGTCCTTTTTAGTTGCTTTCCATTAATGGATATTTTGCACTTTCATGAGTAGGATTCATAACATGATTGAATGAATGATTTTGCTTCTTAAAATTAATTGATGTTGTGATAGATTTTGAATTAGTAGATTGAATTTGGTAGCATGACCCACCTTGTGAGATTTTGAGCCTTTTGTTGAAAATTCATGCTATGATATTATCTTTCCTTCTTGTGTGATGTTCTTCCATGATTTGTTTCTCTAGAACTTGCTTTGAATCTTTTTGAGATTACATTTTGCACATGCATACACAAACATGATTAAGGCATTCTTTCTTTCTTTTTGAGCTAGAGCTATAAAGCCAGCCTTGAAGTTTTTACCATTGTATGCCCTCTTGAACTTTTATTGCTTTTTCTTTGTTGATTAACCCATGAGCATATTTTCTTTCTAATGTATAACAAATATCTTTACCTAACTTTAGGGATTAGTAGAGCATTTGAATTTTTTATAAGATGGGCTCTTGAATAAGTGTGGGGGTGTGTGAGTTTATTTATTGTGAAAAGTTGTCATCAAAGGTTAGTGTAAAAAAAATAAATCAAAGTAAAAAAAAAGAGAGAAAAATATGATAAAAAAAGAGAAAGAAAAGCGAAAAAAAGGAGAGAAAATAAGGCAAAAAGAAAAAAAAACAAAGAGAGAAGAAAAGAAGAAAAGAAAAATTAAGAAGTTGATGAGTATTTGAATTTAAATTTGGATTAATATGTTGAGTTGTAATTCTTTATGATTTTCCCATATAATTTTTTTTATTCAAGTGCTTTATTAATTTTTTTTATTTTTAACCTTCCATATCCTTATTTTACCTTCCCTTTTCCCTAACCCCATTACAACTTTGAATAAAATCCTTTTAATGTATGTTGTGCATGTGATTTGAGTAGCGGAGATTACATGATTAGCAAGCTTATGGTAGAAAATTTCATGGAATGAATTTGATTTAAATACTTTAGCCTAAATACTTGAGAGATGGAGAGCGAAGTTTGTGAGAATCTACTAATTTGATATATTCTTTTTGAATGAAGTTGCTATTGCTGGAAATCGCGCATCATACATGCACAGCGGAATAAAAAATTTGCACGATTTCCACCAAGGATCCATGCGAATTTAGAACGTCATAGATTAAGGATTAGGGTTTATACCTTTCGGCCAAAAATCTTCTATCCACTACATAGCAAATCCGATCTACTTCTGTCCGTTTTTCCAATCCAATCTGCTCTCCAAATCACAAACCGGAATAGAAACTAGAAGATTAGATCACCAGTACAACATTTATATGGCTGCACCTCTGTGGTATCCACACAAACCCGTGAATCACCGATGAATGTCCACTACACACATCGGTTGGAATTGATCTCCTTACACCTCGTAGTGCTAGCTACGCCTCTTCAGGGGTTTTGGTTAAGGAGAGGTGCTAGGGTTTTCTATGCCTTTTTGGGGTGCGTGAATAATGATAGTAATCCTATTATTACCCAATAAGCCTATTTAAATAGGTGCATAGAAAAGCCTAACCTATTTGGGCTTTATTCCATGTACAATTTTAGGCTTACTATTGGGCCTTATAATTATAACATGAATTCCCAAATATTAAGCCCAAACAATTTGGTCCATTAATTCCAAATTCACTAGGCTCTAAGTGTGAGACCCTACAAACTCTCATTACGTTGGCAATGACCATTAATCATATTAATGATCATAAACAATGACTGGTGTCTAGCAACACATCATTAATACCCAAGTAATGAGAAAGTCGGTGATTTGACTAAACCTTTACATGTGATCATCACTTATGTTCTTTTATCCTATACATCTAGATTGAGCACGAGACATGGACCGTGTCATTCCCATATAGCCTAATCTTAAGGTTTCTTGATTCCTAAGTAAGCTGACTGAAACAAATGTAATTGACATCTCATATCAATTCATCTGAGCATGGCCATGCATTTTCTCAGCTTTACTTAATCAAGGAGCCCATAGATGTTACTCCTGTTATATAGGAGGGACAAATCCCATCTTGATCACACAAACCTCTCCGCATGATATGTGACATATCCAATATCTACCCTTGCATTCACTTAACCATTAGTGACATAGAATAGTATCAAAATATAAAACTCACATGTAGGGAACCTTGGTGATCTCAGGTCAAAGGATCATATTAATAATGATCACTAAGAACCACTTATGACACTCATATAATGATCCATGTAGTGTTCTTAATATGGGTCGGTCCAGTATACAAGTTCTCTAACTTGTACTCATGTGTAAACTTAATATCTCATATAAGTCTTCACACATGCTAGTCTTAACATATCAAAGCAACCTAATCCACAATAATATATGACTGGGGACATTTAAGAATATAATTATTCTAAAGTTATTATTATAATTGAATATATTATGCAGACAATATATATAAATATAATAATTAGAATTGTCATTAAAATAACATGATTCAAAATTACAATCACCAATATGATTGGTTTTAGGGCATATACACTAACAGCTATGTTAGTTAGTTTTAAGTTTGTTAAAAAAATTTTTCATGATGTGTTTTGTTTCTTGCTGCCTTTGGTTGGTTCTTCGTTGTAAATTTCTAAATTTGAAGTTTTTGGAAAGTAAGGCCTTTTGTTTCAAAGTTTTGAATAAAGTTTTGTCATGCCTGAGGATGAGCAAGGGATAAGTGTGGGAGAATTTGATGAGAAAAATATTTACTATTTTATTTTTTCTTATTTTATGTCTCTTAGGTGTTATATTTGCTTAATTTTATAGAATAGGCCTTATTTTATAATTTTGGATTGATTTTACAAGTTTGTGAATTTATTCGGTAAATGCTAGATTTTGACACTATTTCTATTTTTTAGTCATATCTTAGTCTTTGCATGTCAGATTGAGGCAAACTTTATATTGATGGAAAGATAAAAGAAAGATCTACAATTTTTATGTTTTTTTCGAAGCCAAGTTCAGATGTTTTGGAGATCAAAAGTGGATTAGAAGTTGAAGGTGTCATTCTATCCCAACTGAACTAGTTTTGGTATTTGGGCTATATCTAGAGGTACAGAAGTCTGATTAAGGTGAAATCAATGTTCAAATTTTGCTAAAACCTAGGCTACAACCTCAAATTAAAATATTAGTGAAACTACATCATTTTTGGGGTCATTAATTAGATGGAAGTTAGACCAGCAAGATTTCATTACTGTACCTTCTAGAAGAAATTGCTAAGTTTTATAATCTTATTAGGAGTAGGATTAGCAAGGCCTTAATTTTTGTAATCATACGAAGACTAGGATTAGGATTCTATGGGTTTTTATTACATATAAATAGAGATGAGTTGGTGGGCAACATATCATACAATTAGTAACACAGTTTTCTTTCTTTTTCTTCAAGCTTTTGTCTTCCAACCATGAAGGGCTAATTTTATGAGGTTGATTCAAGGAGTTTAAAGGTCTCTTTTTGAGAATTATGAGATCATGATTTGTAATGTTAACTTTTCTTAATTAATTTTCTTCTTTCCCTATTTACTTCTATTGAATTATTGAGATTGCTTGTGTTGGATGTTGATTTGATATAATTGATATTCTTCCTTGTGATTTTTTATTTCTTTGTTATTTTGTTGATGAATTATGGTTAGTAAATCGCATTTTCACATATAGGGTTAGAGGGTTAAGAGGTTGATTTGAAGGTTTCTAATTTAATTTCTCAATTTAACTGAATTATGTCATTAAATCAATTTCAATTTAGTGTAGATATTATAGTGGTTGCTTAATCGGCCAATCTTAATTGATCAAATCCTAGGTAGTTGTCTAGTGTAGAATTCATGGATTATTGTACGGGTTTCAGGTGATCTAAGGTTAAAGAATTAATTAGAAAAAAGTTAAATCCTAATTGATCTATGATTAATCTAATTTAAGGCTCTCAATTTCCTTGAATTGGCTATTTGATTCCATTGAATTATTTTCTATTTTATTTTTGTTTTACTTTTGTTTTAAGCTTAATTTTTGTGCTTATTAATTATTTAAATTCGTGAAACTAACCCCTTTTAACTAATTCTATTCTACATATAACTCATTATTATATTATTGCATTTTGACTTTAATTTTATTTCTGAACACATTCTATTTCATTGCATTACCATTCCATTTGCTTTAGTTCTTCACATTTTCATTGCATAAATAATTCAATAATTGTGCATATATTGTTAGAAAATCATTTAGGAAAGATAAAATTAAAGGATCACTAGGGGTACGACCTGATTGTACCACTATACAATATTATTTTTTAGCACACTAGTTTTAATACTATTTTGGTGCATTACGGCATGCATATCAAGTGCCAAATCCAACATTCCTGGAAGATGGAATGATTTAAGGTCCATTTTTTTAATTACTTAGATCTACTAGATGAAAATCTTCAAGATCAATTATAAGGATAAAATTAGATGAGTTACTTTCCTGCAGAAATAGCAAGTCCTATGCACTGTCTCCATCACTAGGTAGATCCCATATGTTGTGATGTATCATATTATGGACAACCCTCCAATTTAGGCCATTAAGAAGATTCTCGATGTAAAAGACTTGTTTTGCTTAGGTAGCAAGTACGTAAGGGTCATCTTTGTACCATTGCCCATTAATGGAGATGCTTGTGATATTCTTATCAATCTAAAGTTTTTTCTTTGTTGGATCAGTGTTATACCACTTGCATTCAAATAAAGTTACATTGCACTTATTTAAATAAGTTAACTCTATAATGTCTTCCAATACACCATATAACATATTACCATTAGTACCCGAACAAAAATGGTACTATTTTGTGTTTTATACTTCGCATCCCGAGTTATGACTACAAAATACAGTCCATTCACAATACACACAGAGTATATCATGATAGTAAAATTAGGACTAGAGGCTAATGATAGTAACTCTTTGGTGGCCTTTGGAGAACCATTCCTATGTAAATGGTACATTTATGAAAATAGCATTTTTTCCAAGAATTAAATTGAAGGATCAGTACGAGTAATGAACAATATTTATATGATTGGTATATTGCATTTGGGAAGAATAAACATTTACCTTAGAGTAAAACCACATGGGGAATTTGGTTTTTTGTATGTTATCAATGTTTTCAGCACCACTTCATTCAAGTTCTCATCAATGCTCACTATAAAACATAGACATTTTAGTCCATTATGATTAGTTAGGAGAAAAGTACAAATGATTATAGAAACTTACTAGAGATACTTTTGATCTCAGTACAATTGTTCAAGATGTACCATACTGTAGCATCTTGATCCTTCCTATTGAAGTGAGAAATAGTTTTCTTCCCGACTGATCGACACTAGGATCGGAACACTAACAATGCCCTTCTTGTTTAATTGGGTGCTACATCTTGATATCGATTAGGCTAGTTGAATCTAGTTTCCATTCTTTCTAAGTATGTAGAGAAAAGTGTTAATGCCTCGTCAATAATATACCCTTCTACAATTGAACCCTTCAGTTGAGCACAATTTTAGACATAATCCTTTAACTTTTTTATATACCTCTTGTATAGGTACATCTATAAAAAATGAATGGGTCCGCCTTGCAATGCTTCATCTGGAAAATGCAACATCAAGTGAATCATTATGTTGAAGAATGTTCGAGGGTGTATCCTTTCAAACTTGCATAAAATAATGATAATGTCTTGCTTAGCTTGCAGAACATCCCTCTTATTGAAAGTTCTAGCATATATTTGATTGAAGAAGTTGCATAACTCAACAATTAGATATGATAATTCCTTCGACAAAAATGCTTGAATTCCTAGTCCTAATAATTTTTACATAGTAACATGACAATCATGTGATTTCAACCCCTTTAACTTCATATCACGATTAGTGACATTCTTCCTGAGACTCCCAGCAAACCCATCATGAAATTTCATATTCTTTATATATTGGCAAAATTATCTTTGTTCTTCCTAGTTAAGCGTATATGCAGTATGTGGTTTGAAAAGTTGACCCCTCTCTTCATATAGATGTAGGTTCAGCCTTATCTTTATGTCTGACAGATCTCGTCTTGCATTGTTTGTATTTTTTGTTTTATGCTTAATATCTAATAATGTACCTAGAATACTGTCACATATATTCTTCTTAACATGCATTACATCAATGTTATGTCTTAAGTTCATTGTCAGCCAATACGAGAGGTCAAAAAACATACTTCTCTTGCTCTAGTTAAGTTCATTGACACCCCTCTTCTACTTTACACCACCAAATTGAGCATGTTTTCTAGGAAGTTTTTGTGCCACCTTACCCAATTGATCCATGATAATGTAATTAGTAAGAGAATGAGAGAAGGCTTTCCTCTCCGACCTCTCATTGAATTCTTTCCTGTCTCTCTATGTGTAACTTCTTAGAAGCTAATAATGATGACCAACATAAGCTATTTTTTGCCTAACTTGAATTGATGGAGTATCTAGATTGCACATAGGACATGCTTTATATCCTTGTCCACTCCACCCAGAGAGACTTCTTTGAGCGGGAAAATCATTTACAGTCCATAGCAAAGCTACTTGTATGTTGAATATTGTATTTGTATTCGCATCCTGAGTTTCAACTCCCCTCTCTCAAAGATGCCTCAACTCTTTTACAATCGATTGTAAGAAGACATTGATGTCCCTGCCTAGCGACTGCGGCCCTGGGATTAATAAGGTCAATATGAAAAAAGATTGATTCATGCAAATCCATGGTGGCAAGTTATAAGTAGTCATCACCACCGACCACATGCTATAAGACAGATTCCTATCATCAAAAGGATTAAATCCATCTGCACTTAAACCTAACCTAAGCTTTTCCATCAATGGAATGTCACATTACCCCCTCCTCTATTGACTTTCTAGTATGATATCATATCATATTCTCCACAATATGCCTCGACCCATACAATCACTTTAGCCAAGGAGTTAATGGAAAATATTGAATCACTTTTTAAGGCATCTTTTTTCCTTTTGTATTTTTATCTACCCATCAGCTCTTCCCATAAATTAGACAATTATCCTCTAAAGCATGTTCTTTCCAAAAAAGTGCACAATTATGTTTGCACACATGGATTGATTCATACCCCAACCCTAACTTGTTGAGCCATTTCCTTGCATTGTAGTATGATTTGAGCAATTTATTATCGTTTGAAAGTGCCTCTTTCAATAACTTCAAAAGAGCATCAAATGTCTTATTTATCCAATTATGCAGAACCTTCAAGTGCATGAGTTTCACCAGGAAGTTCAAAGATGAAAATAATGTGTATCCCGGATACAATTCTATTTCTACTTGCTTGAATAGGTTATCACAACTACTATAAATTAATCCAATATCTCCGCCAGATACATCCTCATTCCTTTTCGCTTCATTATGAACTATTCCTTCAGGTACATAAGGGTCCATGAAATTGTATATAATATCCACCATCTCATCTTTATTATTAGGAGATACCCCTTCGTCCTTCTAAAGGTTGAAACATCCGCTTCACCATGGTGTATCCAATTTATGTATAATGGATGCAATCCATTATGTATAATATGTACCTCCAACATTGCTAATGTTTAGAATAATAAATTCACACATTTTTTGCATGGATATCTCACTAAACCCCTTTCATAAACAAAGTTTTTAGCTCTTTGAACAAATACCACCACACCATTCTAATACTCATCCAACAAGCGATTTAGTAGATGTATCCAACTTTGTCTATGGAGATTGTATCATTGAATAGGAAGAAAATAGCTTCACATGGAATAAAGTGTTATGATTGATATTTGAAATGTACCATAAATACACCGTATCATTCCAACTCTAAAGGGTAAGGTCCTATCTCATTCGAGATATTTCTGTAGTTATAATTTTTCCAATTTATCCATGTTCATTATTTCTTTCGTGTAGAAATTTTAGTAACATCTCCCTATAGTTCTCCAAGTGTGTAAACTATACATCCATAAAATTTATACCCAAAGAACAATTAGGATGCTAAGATATTTCTACAATATCAAACAAGAGCCAAATAAATTATTAATAATAACTATAGGACATATCTTGCTGTCTAACTTTTCAAGACAATTCAAAGGTTGGTTAATGTATAGAGATCAACCCTTGAATGGGTCTAAGCTTACAATGCAAATATAAATGCAATTCTATTTAAAATTATTGTAAAAATATGTTTATAATAATTAAAAATAAAGATACAACATTTTATGAGTATTGTTATTTAATTATTAGTATTATTATTTAAGTATCTTATTATTTAGATTGTTGAATTTTTTAAATGTCCACAACAATTGTTATGTTTCACAATTTGCAATTGGGAATTCAAATGTGTAACCTATTCTACTATATTCATAAGATGTACAATTTAACTCTTTTAGCGAGATGTGCATTTTATGAGTACTTATAAATTTTTAGATGTTCGAAATTTTCAAATTTCATTATTATATGGTCATTTTGATTATTTTGTTAGAAAGTCTTTTTATAAGAAATATTATATATATTTTTATAGAAGCATAATATGTCATATGTTATTATAATTAAATAATAATATTTATCATTATAACAATGAAAGAAAGTAAATTTCTACTCATAAAAAAGGTAACCATTATTTTTAAATATTTTTTTATTTAACACTAAATAAATAAAATAATTTTTCATCATTTCAATATTTTATAATTCTATTTTTTCAAAAAAACTTTGGCAAATTTTGAAAAGCTTTAGAGTAAATAAGACCAAATTAATATCCAGAAGATTGTACCATTAGTAGATTGGGCTTAAAAAATATTTTACTATATATTTATTGTTAATTTCATAAGTTATTCATTAATGTAATGTTATTGTAATTTTAGCTATTAGAATTATGTACATAATATATATTTTCTAAAATAATTAAAAATTGTTTCATTATTTTTAGAAATTATATTCCTTATTTTGAAAAAATAATTTTTAATGAAAGAAAAAAATCAGATTAAAAGGTGGTTGAAATTGTAAATAAAAATAATTCACTTAATTACAAAATTGACATTGAAAATAATAAAATATAATTAAAAAATTAAATAAATATTATTTATTTTGATTGTGTTTAGGGTCTAGCTTTAAAAAATAATTTTAACAAATAGATTTTGAAAATAGGTCAATTATAAATTTTATTGTTTTTAAGAATAAATGATAAATTTATTTTATCCAAAAAGGGGATGATTTTTGTGTGGGCTCAAGTTTAATTAACTTTTTTTTATTGTGTGGTGTAAATAATATAATTTGGATTGCTAGGTTTTGATTTCAATTTTAATTAAGAAAGAGATTATATTATTATAATCTCTTATCTTCTAAACTATGTTTAAATAATTATTCTAATTTCCTATGTGACATTATTTCAACAAAACTAATAATTTTGAAATCTCCTAAACTACATCATAAATTTTAGATTTTGTGGATAAAATATCATAACAATTCTATCTTACATTAATCTAACTAAATAGTCCACACATATATCGTATAATACAAAATTATAATTTAAGGGATACATAATAACAACAAAATTTATATTTATAAATCTTATGCTAAGACAAATTTATATAAACAAATTTAATATTTACAACATATAAAACTAAACATGATGAAGTTTCACATCAAAATAAATATACTATCAACTTCATTAATTCATTGTAAATTATTTATCCCAAAGATTATATATTACAATAAAAATACTATAAAATTTAATTCACATATCCCAATGGCAAAAATCTACTGATCAAATATATTCTGAATACTCTTTACAAACAATGATGAATAACAACAATAACTAACAAATTAAAATTACAAATATAAAAAATTAATACAAATAAAAATATATATAAATTACAAATATACTAAATTATAAAGAAATTTATAAGATAAACTTACCTCAGGTCCACTGCTTCTTCCCTGTAATCGTGCAAAATGAGAGTTGAAAGGCATCGGCATATATATATAGATAGACTCTTCAGCAATGACAAAATTCTTGATCATTGCTAAAGAGTCATCACAAAAAAATTGGACCCTTCAGCGACGACTTTGTCATCATTGAAGGTTTGTCTGGGAAATTGAACTAGACTTTGTTGTCGGTAAAAGGTCTAACTTTTCAGCAACAACAAAAGTCATTGCTGAAGCTCTGCCCATTTTCCCGACAAATTTTCTCACGCTTTCAATGACGATAAATGTTGTCGCTAAAGAGTAAATCTTCTCGCCCAATTTTTTAGCTCAATTGTCGTCGCTAAGAATTTTATTTTCCTGCCATTTTTTTGGAGTCCCTCCAAATGTCATTTTTGGCATTATTGATGACTATGTTGTCAGTGACACCTTTAGCGATGATTGAATTTTTATCGTTACTAAAAATGTCATCATTCGTCACTGAAAATGTTGTTGTTGTTGCTCTTTTTTCTTTTAATGACTTGGATTTGTCTAGGATCAATCTCTCATGATAATTGCTGAATTCCATTGGTTATCTCAAGTCCCTTAACTTTCTATCTCTTTATTAGTGTGGATTTCAAGGATCCATTCCTCAATCTTTTTGGAACCTCACACAACTAACTCATTCGGATCTTAGGGAAAATAATTTCAGTGGTGAAATTCTATCATCACTTTCAAATTTTTACTATCTTACTCACTTATATCTTTCATATAATAATTTTAATGGTCAAATCTCATCACCACTTTTAAGTCTTCAAAATCTCACTCAATTAGATCTTTCAAGTAATAATTTAGTGGCCCAATCCCACCATCACTTTTAAAATTTCAACATCTTACTTTTTTAAGTCTTTCAAGTTGTAATTTAAGTGGCCAAATCCCAAATGTATTTAGCTTAGTTAGCCAATTAGAATCATTATATCTATCAAATAATAACCTTGAAGGCTAATTGTCATTGTCACTATTCAGCCTAACTCAAATTTTACATATAGATTGTTCTTATAATAAATTAGAAGGCCCTATTCCAAGTAATATTAATGGCTTAACAAATATGAGTTATTTACATCTATCTAATAACTTTTTAAATAGGATAATACATTCTTGGTGTTTTTCTTTACTTTATTTAGATACTTCATATTTGTCTAACAATAAACTCACAAGACACCTTGGTGACTTCTCATCATACTCATTGACCGAGATCGACTTGTTAACCAATATGCTATAAAGTAACATTCCAAAGTCAATTTTTGATCTTAGAAACCTATATAGCTTAGATCTATCATCAAATAATTTTAATGGTGTTTTAGATTTTCAAATTTTTTTAAAGTTACAGCATCTTCAGTATCTTGACCTTTTTGAAAATAATTTTCTCTCATTTAACTTTGATGATAGTATTAACTACACTACTTCTAACTTTAAAGGTTTTTATTTATTCTTTTGCAGTGTTAGTAGTATCCCTAAATTCATTGGATGCCTGCAATACTTAGAATCTTTAGATCTTTCCAATAACCAAATTCATGGTAGGGTCCCCAAATGGTTAATTGACATGGGAAACAAATCCTTGTCTTTTTTAGACCTTTCTTATAATGTGTTATCAGATGTTGACCAACTATTAGGTTAGAGAATGTAGTATCTTGATCTTAGCCACAACTTGTTAGAAGGAGATCTTCCTATTCCTTTCATTTGGAGTGGAATTCTTTTCTATCTCAAATAACAATTTGATAGGACAAATTTCTTCAAAGATTTGCAATGCAAGCTCACTTGTTATACTCAACTTATCTCACAACAAATTGATTGGCCTAATTCCACAATGCCTTGGAACCCTCCCAATTCTTTCAGTCATGGATTTGCAAGTGATTAATCTTTCTGAAACTATACCTAGAAATATTTCCAAGACAAATATGTTTCAGACTTTGAAATTTAATCCCAACTAGTTGGAAGGACTGCTACCACGATCTCTGACTCATTGCAAAAAACTTGAAGTTTTGGATCTTGGAGATAATAGGATAGAAGATAGGTTTCTCAATTGGCTTCAACCTTTTGAAAAGTTGCAAGTTTTGATTTTATGAGCTAATCAATTTCATGGTGTGATTGCCAATTTAAAATCCAAGCAGTGCTTTCCAAAGTTAAGGATTTTTTATGTCTCCAACAATCACTTCAATGACTCTTTACCATTAACATACCTTAAAGAGTTTAAAGGAATGATGGGCATTGATGATCGTTAAACTAGCTTGTGATATATGACAAATAAAAATTATCCATCATATAGTGATTTTGTGCTTATCACAATGAAAGGGGTCTTTATAGAGTTTACAAGGATCTTAGATTCCTTCACAACAATTGATTTCTCAAATAACAAGTTTGAGAGAGAGATTCTAGAAGTTTTCGGAGAGCTAAATTCACTAAAAGGTTTTAACCTTTACAACAAAATCACCGGTACAATTCCACTGTCATTGGAAAATTCAGAGAGTTTGGAATGATTAGATCTCTCATCAAACATGCTTAGAGGTGAGATACCTAAATCCTTGACTAATTTGAAATTTCTTTCTATCTTGAACCTTTCCCAAAATCAAGTTGTGGGAACCATACCTCAAGAAAAACAGTTTGGCACGTTTTCAAATTATTCCTACAAGGGAAATCTTGGGCTTTGTGGTTTTCCTTTGTCTAAAGCCTGTGATGATGGTGAAGGGGAGCATCAACCATCTTCATCAATGTCTCACAATGAAGATGAATTTGGATTTGGTTGGAAAGCTGTGGCAGTGGGATATGGATGTGGGTTCGTATCTAGAGTTCTGATGGGATATCTTGTCCTCTCAACCGGAAAACCTCAATGGCTTGCAAAGGTGAGTCAGACAAAAGGGTGAGAGTCACAAAGAGAGGCTTTCTCCAAACCGTGGAAGAATAAACTAGAATTGTCATATGCTAAAGTTTGGTTGCTACTTCTTTTTTCATTGTTTTAAGTTTGATTGTTGTTCCAGTCGCTTTGATTTCTTACTGTTTAATTATAACAATGTTGTACTGTTTTTAGAAGTTGTTCCGACTGATTTGTTTTGATCTTAGGACTACTTTTTTCATAAAATTTTAACGCACAGTTCCTAGAAAATTATACTCAACAATTTTTTTTTATCTAACATTATGCAAGAAAGTTACAAAGCAGAAGCATAAGTTTAACGCAGTTTAATTACTCGACAAGTTAAATCATAAAAACTAAAGAAATCTTATAATATATAGTCGATTACAGCGACTTACTTAAAAATACTAAAATATTTTTATTTAAAATATATAACATATCATGAAGTAAAAATAAAATAATAATCTTTATACATAGGATAAAGCAAGGCTGAACTGAGCGCAAATTGACTATGATTTTTGCCTCTAACTTATGAGCATGACTCTATCAAAAGAATGTTTATCATAACCTCTGTATAAAAATAAAATAATAAGTTTTATCTGTTGTAGAATTATTATAACCTCAATGAATCAGTGCTCTCCGAATCATAGTTTTCTCTCTAAACAATAAGATATTGGCGGATTTCTTAATTTTGAAATTCAGGGGAAATTAAAATCTGCCCATCTTATAGATAAATAAGATTAATGCATTTTTCTAATAAAATAACAAGATTAAAATCTGATTGAGTTAAGTTTGATGAAAAAATTTACATTATTTCTTTTTCGCATTTTTTGGCTGAATTTTAAAATGTTTTGAACTTACAAACAGCTATAGTCTTTCAAATAAATGATTTGGCATAACCCATTAATCAGGGAGTCAAGTTTGAACTGGAAATATGCCAAAATAAATAAATAAATAAATAAATAAAGTGGCACCCATAAAGTGTTATGATGACAATATTATAATTGTGGCTATCACATTACATTGTAATTACAATCTGTGTTAAATAAATAAATAAATAAATAAAGTGGCACCCATAAAGTGTTATGACGACAATATTATAATTGTGGCTATCACATTACATTGTAATTACAATCTGTGTGTGTGTGTGTATTATGTATAATATTTTATTATTTAACCAGTTTCATTTAATAATATAATTTCAAAATAGTTTTAAATGAATTGTTTTTAATTTTAATATAGATTTTGTTATTGGTTACTCACTGTCTAATTTTAATATATATTTTTATACTCTGTTTTGGTGACTATGACGCAAACAGAAGTAAGACGACCCCGCAACATAAAAACTTAAAAAGATATAGGAGTATTATTGATCAATTCTATCCTTGCTTTTCTTCCTTACGTATGTTTTGGGGTTCCAATTGCGCAGAATCATTTAAAAATGTTAAAATATCCTTATTTTTCTCACCCTTAGATATATCTCTGTTTTCTATTTTTAAAAATTATTTTTAATAACTTCTTTAAAAATATTTTAAATCTAGAAAAATAATAAAATAAAAGGTGATCGATGGAGCAGTATTTGATTATAAAATTACCATAAAAGCAAAAATAATAAATTTAAAAAAATATAAAACTGGTTTTTGATTTTCTATTTTTGAATTACGTATTGATAATTATAATTATAATTCTTAAAAATAAATTATAAACAAAGTTACCAAAGAGGAATTTTTATTTTAAAAAATGTAAAAACATAAAAAAATATTTTTAAAAAAGGTAGAGAAACGGAACAAATCCTACATGTTTGAGAATGATAAATCAATTTTTGCAAGGAGGTACAAAGTAATCAATTAGCAATTAAAATCCTTGTTAAGATTAGTTAAGTTGAACTGAGATTAATTGATTGTTTTTTAATTATTCATGTTTTAACCTTAAATTTTGTTGGCAGTGTTGTTAAGGGGCATGGAAATGCAAGTATCATAAATTTTTAAAGAAGCTGGTAATATTTACTAGCCGTACTAACCTTAAATTGAAGCAACTTACCTTGCAATAAACTTTTGGTTACCAAAAAAAAAAATACCTAACATTAAGATTATATTCAGCTTATTATATACTCAATTAGTTTGATAGATAAAGTTAAATTGAACTGATAAAAATTAAAATACATAGTGAAAATTGTTTTCAATCAACGTGATTCATATTTGTGTTATAGGATTCCTTTTTGGCAGCATTTTGAAGACTTCCAACTTTTGCAAATTGCAAGTCAATGTCAATTATTTTTGTTTCGGTCTTTTCGGTCCAATTCAAAGAAGTTGATGTCTCCTTGTCTACACTTCACTAGGATTCCGAGTCTTGCAAGCTACCAACCAGAAATGAGCAAAAATAATAATAAATCTTATCAGTTCAGGCAATTAAAATTTTTCGATATATATAATATTAAATTTTATTTAATACTATATCAGATTTTATAATTTTTTAACAAAAATTATAATTTTATATGAATTTTTCACGTAATAAATATATAAAATTTTGAACAATCAACAATATTAGTGAAGCACTATATTTTTAATACTTACTGAAAAATATGCATTATACATTTTTAAAAAAATTACGAAAAGAGTAAAAAAATAATTTATACTTCTTGCAACATATATTCACATTTTTTTAAAACAGAAAAGCATAACGAAGTGGGCAGATTTATAAAAAGAAGACTGCCAAACAGAGAATGATCCCACTTTGAATTCTATTGATGTATCATTAACAAATCGTTTTGAAAATTTGATACAAATTTTATTTTTAATAAAATAGGATAATTATCAATTTTTTATTTTCATCGTCTTAGAGTTTGAATTTCGATTAAATAAGAATTTGAGTCAAATTAGTTATATCTATAATCTTGAGATCAAGTTAGACTTATCCTTTAATAAAGATTTTGATTTGTAAAATTTATATTATTTCTATATTATATATTAGCTGTAAATTATGACAAGCGCCATTTTCATAGTTCACCACACACCAAATTGTCTTCTCTTTTCCACCTAAAAGATAAATTGTGAAATAAAATATATTTTTCTTACATTTATTAGCCACTAACAATTAGTAATAAATATAAAGCCATTGATTACTCCTTTTATTTATCTTTCCAATATTAAATGAATTCCCAATAAAAAGTGAAATTTGAATCTCTATTTATCATTATAAATTATAACTACCTATTTATTTCATTCTCATAAAAATCTTCCCATATAACGTTTATATTTTGCTTCTTTTCTCTCTACACCTTCAATTACTTCAAAGCCATTCTCTTATTTGATATTAGATGAGAGTTTTTATCTTCATCTTCTTCAATATTTGTAAGTTCATAACTACTTAATTATTTATATTTATATTTTGTTTCTTTTCTCTTTCTACCTTTAGTTACTTTGAAGCTATCATCTTCTAAGATGAGAGTTTTCATCTAATCTTCAATATCTATAAATATTCTCTTACTACTTTTGACCATTTACAGTTGCTCAATCCAAAGTCTAACGTGTAAATTTCTTTCTACAACTTCTTCTACTTCTTTTTTATACTATTGTTATTGCAGTTTGATTTTCCTTTTTTATAAATATTTTATTTCATTGAATTTCTATTGTTTAGGAAAAACTTCACATTAGCTCATTGGATTCTTATGTGTAAAATTGAAAAAGCATACAATTTTTATATAGTTCATTTCATTAGGTAAACTTTTTAACTATTTCCCATTATTTAATAAGAAAAGCATAATTTTGTAGGAAATTATAGAAGAAGGGGAACTATCATTTAAACATATGAACTATCGGTTATGAATTTTTTTTACATATTTGTGGTTGACAATATATATGAACTAGTAGTCACCCATGTCATGCATGAATAAATATTTATTACAATATTATAATATTATAACCATATGTTAATTATTTATAAAGAACATTAGATAAAAAAATAATATACGACCAACAATTGTAAGAAATATCTTACAAAATAAAGTATTATAATTTTATTACATGTATATCATTAAATAATTAAAATTGATATTGTAATACAATAAAAGAACAAGCTTATAAATTCTTTCATATACACTAGATCATAAAAAATAAGTCTAAAATTTTTTCTTACTTTTAAACACTTATAAATTAAATCAAAGCTAAACTATTTCAAATTATTTCGAATATGTGCTGCAATCTTTAAAAAAAAAAAATCACTCTCACTTCTATAGTCCTAGATTGTAGGCTTGTAAGTGGATAACAATTTTATCTAATAGAAAAATTTTCTAAGATATAAGTATTTTGTAAATAGCAATAATTACAAAGCATGTAGAGAAAATCTACAAATGAGAAAAAGGAAAAAACCGAAAGTAAAATGGGGAAAGAAATTGGGAAAGTTAAAAAAAATCTTGTAAAATAATTGAAAGAATAAAATGTTTGTGAAAGAAGATAGTTAAAAGGTAAGCATTTGATAAAATAAATTTTAAGAGAAATTAAAAAAAAATTATCTCCCCACTTGTTTAGTTGTTTAACATTCAAGTAGATAATTGATTTTGAATTTATTTTGTCCAAAATATTTATTTTAAATTTAAACATCGCATTCATTAGATATTATTTTTAAGATAATTATTGTCTTTAATGTTAATATTTTTATGATAAAAATAGAATTTTTATAATGGCAATAAATTCTTCATTTGCCATATTAGTACATCATAAAACAAACTTTTAAAACAATAATTTTACATTGTAGACAACTCATTAAATATAATCCTCAATTTGTTACCTACTTATTGATTAAAATTCAATATTTTAGTTCAGATGAAAGAGAGAAATAGCTTTTGGTAGGAAAATACCAATAAGGTACTCATATTTAAGTATTTTCTAAAGGTTGCATTATAATTGAAATTAACAAAAAAAAAGTTCCTTCCAAAATTTGGAATAAAAACCTATATGGGCACAAAATAATATCATGAATCATTTCTTTCTTAAAAATCACGACCAATTATGTTTATGAAGCCATATATTTATTAAAATAATTTGATTGAAGTTTAAGAAAAATATGCTATGAACATGGAGGAGAAAAAAAAAAGATTAGAAAAAGCAACATACATATTTAGGAAAATATTACCAAAAAAAGAAATTAATTAGATTATGAAATGGAAAAAATAAATCTGTAATTACCATAGTGAGAATCTATTAAATGAAGATGAACTATTCAACTATTTAGTAGAAAATATTGTTGGATACCAAACTTAGACTTTCTTACAAAGAAGATAGTGTTAACAAAAGTAAACTTGATACCAAATTTAAAATTTTTTCAATAATTGCAAGTAGAGTTATTCATTTGTATATGCAGGAAAATGGAGATTTTATCAAGTACGTATAAAAAGAAAGTACATTATAAATGAGAGTTTGTAAATTTTAAATTGAATCTAAAATATGATGAAGACAAGGATAACAAGATTTATTTTAAATTAAATGAAAATAAAAAAATTTTAATTGAAAATAGATGAAGATAGAGATAAAAATGACTTTTAAATTTTAAAATAAAAAATGCTATTGAGTTCATTTGTAAATTTTTTGAGTTTGGTTATAAATTTGTAAGAATTTGAAATACAATAGTTCATATGACAATTTTACTCCTCTCATATTTTCTTCCAAAAGATGTAACTATCTTTTTCTATTAAAGGATGTGTAAAATAATCAAAGAATTTATCAAATGAAATAAATCATATAAAAGAGTATACTTTTCCAATTTTTTTACATAAAAAATCTAGCAAACTAATGAAAATGGATTAAGTTATAAATCTTTAAAAAAATAGAAATTCAATGACATAAACCATTCAAAACCAAAAATGGACAATCAAATTAGAATAATAATAGTACAAAAAAAAGAAGCAAAATAAATAATGAGAAAGAATTTGGATGGTAAAAGCATTATCAAGTAGTTAGAAAAAGTTAAATATAACAAGATCTCATAAAAAGAGGGAAAAATGAATATAAAAGCTCTCATATTAGAGAAAACAATAGCAAAGTGTAGAAAGAAAAGAAATAATATATAAATGTAATTTGAAGAGCTTTCTCAAGAACATTTTATGAAATTAAAATAATTTGATATTTATAAATTCTAGTGATAAATAAAAAAGTAATTCAAATTCAATTTTTTATTGGAATTCGGTTTAATATTGGAAGATAAATGGAGAAGAAATGACAAATTGATGCATGACCAATTATAGGAATGATGCTTATCATAGAAAGTAGAAAATATCATGACCAATATATATTGTAGAGATAAGTCATTTTTTATTACCTTAAATTTGTATGAAAACATTGAGAATAATAGTTTATCTTTATTTAGTAAATTTTTATTATTGTAATAGCAAATTTATTTTTTTATTTTACAATCTAATTATTTTTTTTTGTATTATGTTCCTAAATAGCTATGCTGTTCCTTTAACTTTTTTTCCTTTCTATATTCTTAACATATTTTTCTTGAACTTTGGTTAAAAAGGTAGATCAATTATTCTTCTAAAGATTCATTACTTGCAACAGACTTTATATTTTTTTTCTATTTTATATTTATGATTATATTAAATTTCTTTTAATTTTACAATCATTTTTTCTATAGATTTGTGGCTTCATGACTTTAGGATAGTAACGATTCATAGGATTATGATGTATCTATACACAATGTAGCCTGATTACATTTTAATGTTTTAGAAATATTATTTTTAGAACAAATTTCAAATCATAATCCTTAGTCTGTTTGCAAAAAAAAAACTTTGCTATAATGCACCTTTTATAAGACACTAAATATGTATTTTTCAGTGAAAAACTAGTCCTATCTTTCATATGAATTAAAAAAATGAAAAACTATTTGATATTAAAAAATTGAATTTTGTTGGTATTAGGTTGTAATTTGTGAATTTTAATAAATCATCTATAATATAAAATTATTACCTTTAAAATTTTGTTTTACACTGAATGATGATAAATAACAAATATATTCTATTACAAAAACAAATTCTTATCATAAATCTTGTTATCAAATATTAATATTAATGATAATAATTATTAAAAAAAAGGTATCTATTTATTGTGATATTTGAATTTAAAATCAATTTTTTGGTAAAATAAATTTGAAATTAATTACTTATTTGAATGTTAAGTAAAATAATGGAAAAGATGATTTTTTCCCTCCCATAATTTTTTTTTCAAGTTTTACTTTATTAGGTACCTTCTTTTTCAAATGCCTTGGAGCTGGAGAAACAATTTTTTTTGTGGATTTGTTAGCTAAATATTAATTAATTTTTCTTCCGATCCTCTTTGTAGATAATTAATATATAATTATAATATTATATTATTAAAATAAATATTCATCTGTAATATAAAATAACTACTTTTAAAAAAATTTTATGCTATAGCATTGTAAACAAAAAATATATCACCATTAAAAATAATATATTCTTATTATAAATCATGTTATTAAATATTAATATTAATGATAATAATTATCTTGAAAAATAGTATCTAATTAATGTAATATTTGAATTCAAAATTAATTACCTACTTGAATGTTAAGTAAAATTAGTGGAAAGATGACTTTTTTTTCTTAAAACTATTGATTATATATTAATTAAATTTTTACCTAATCCTCTTTATAAATTATTAATATATAATTATAATATTGTATGATTAAAATAAATATTTGTTCATACAACACATGGATAACTACCTAATACCAAGTCATATGGTGTGAAGGAGAAAAGTGTGAGAGGTTGGATTTATAATCTCCTGGAGGGATAGTTACTTAAGATCAAAAGGAAAAGTATACACCATTTATGAAAATGTAGTAGCTGTAAGAGAAAAAAAATGTGAGATATTTTTATTATATTTGAGATATGAATTTGAGAGAAATAAAATACTTTGTATTTATTTTATATTTTCTTCTAGTATCAAGCCACATTAAATATCTGAATTTTATGATATTTCTACTTAACCTTGGATTAGGATAACGCATCAATTTTCACATCATCAGGACCACCGCATTCGAAATTTTTTTCGCAACAATTGTACCATCAACAGCTTATCATATTTGCAAATTTGTGATTCGTATATAGACTTACTTAATAAATAAAATCCAACTAATTAATCTTAGGAGCCGTCTACCACCACAATAGCTGCCATTAGCTGTCGTCGTATAAAATGACAGAAACAATAACTTTAACTATATAAAAATAGAAGATATACTATGATTTTATACTATTATCTCATACTTTTCCAGTATATTATATATTATTCCTCATATGTAGACATCTTGAGATACTTATACGTAGATCATTTGAATAACCAAAAGATAAATAACAAATATCGAACACCCTTATTTCAAGTTTTAGTATCTTTTTTATTCATTCAACGGTGAGTAAAAATAAATTAAATTTTGATTTTTATTGGTTTTTAATTAGGGTTAAACTAATTTAGAATGGTGGAAATTTAGAGAGAGGTAAAAACTGTCGTCTAAATACATAATGAATATTGTTATCAAGCAGTTTTATCTTTATTTAGTCAACTGTATGTTTTACGTTCCAATTTCATAGAACAGTATAATTATATGGTCCATTCTTCCACTAAACAATTTAAAATGACAAGTCTTTTAAGTCTTCCTTTTTAATTATGAGTACATCAATTTTATGCCACTTTCTACATTTCACTTCAACTTTTGTAATGGTGACAGAACTTTACTCAAGTGACTTTAAAAATGTGTCAAAATTTTGTGACCTTATTAAAATTTTTTCAATTTGGTTTCAATTTGGACAGTCACATAACCATTTATTTCAATTTGGATCCTCACTCTTCTTCGTTTTTCTTATTATTCTCAAAAATACATCTTATCTGTATTGAACTATTAATATGGTCGTGTCATTTTTAATTTGAAAAGTCAACCGTGTTATAATGAATATTGTTATCAACCAATCTTATCTTTGTTTTTGTTAACTGTATGTTTTACGTCCCAATTTCACAGAAAAATATATAACTATATAGTTCCTTCTACACTTAAAAATTTATAATGACAAATCTTTTAAGTGTTCCATTTTACATGTACGTCAATTTTTTGTCACTTTCTACATTTCACTTCAACTTTTGGAATAGTGACAGAACTTTTCCTATGTCACAAGTCAGTAGCCCTCTAATCAAAATTGTACGGTGCATGTTTGTCACATTTGACAATCATGCTAGCCTTCCCATTAAAACTCTTTCATAGCATGCTTGGAAAAGATAGTAGAATATTAAAGACTTATCACCTATACAATAATGTCCCATGCATAATATTTTTGAAGGCAATAATTTAATGTTACCAAAGTATTTATGCATACCGAGCTATAAGATCACAACACACATGGAGCCTCTGGGTGCAACGGCCCTAAAAAGGACAAATTTGAATAAGGAGAGGGACATTTTGATTGCCTAGTATATGCCCTAATCCATAATTTTGAATGTATAAAGGATGGATACAAGGCAACATGCTCGAGTCCCTAACTTAGTGCCAAAGCATCCTGCTAGGCCTTCCCGATACTCTACCTTCTTAAAAAGCATTTTGAACCAAAGTTCACCTAGCACAAGTAAATATATATTTTTTTGAATTGTCATAAGGCCTTTTCATAATGCTCTGGTTGTCCAATTTATACAAAAAATGTACTGACATGAAGATAAAAATGTCAAAATCACGAATATAAGCTTTTTGAACTCCTTTGAATTCTTCATCCATAGCAAAATTATCAAAATATCCTTCAACTTAGGAAAATAAAAAAAATAATACACAAGTCAAGTTGATCCCAAATTTTAGCCATAGGGCCTCTACAATATGCTTGATTTTTTCACCAAGTCTCATCTAAAATCAAGTATATTTTCCTATCAAACTATCACAACTGCAACATGTAACATTTCCCCCCATTTTAAATATCAATGCTTTTATTGGTGCCTTAATCTAACATAGTTCCATACATAATCTACTTACTCTTTTGAAACTCTATGTTGTTATTTAACCTATTCCTTTGAGTTACTACCTTGACCACTCATGTTTATCTCTTTGAGCACTATAAATGTTCCCATCTCAAAGATTGGGCTGTCACCTTTATAGCATTGATATCCTTTTGGCTAGATACATCCTTCACAAATTTCTCAAAGGGTTACCTCTGTAGATTCCTTTCAAATTATTCTAACACCTTTTAGTGCTACTTTCCAACTAACTCTCCTAAACTTGTTAACTTTGTAACTTATTGATGGGTAATTACCTCTACAATTGTGTGCTCATTGCCTTTGCAATTTGCACGAATGCCAAATTTGTAGCAAAAGTGTGTGTACTAGCTCAATAGCTCATACCCAATGCTTTGCACTTTGAATAACCTATTAGCAATTGTTTTACACCTAGTATCCAATTGCATTGGTGCAAAAGTCAAGATTTATGCATGATCTACGCATAAGTTCCATAACTTTGCTCACAAGTCTACTTGCATTACTTTTGATCAATTCATAACACTACCACTTTCATACTTAATTGGATCCTTTGATCCTCTCTAAATTGATATCCTTTGGCATTTCATTAGCTAGCATAACATCCTTCAAAGTTAATGCACTATAGCATTATAGTTCTCCCGATACCTTCTACCCAGAGCAACATTCAATGATGTCTAAACTTTTGCAATCCTAACATAAGTTCATCCTCTAATGACTTGTTTAAGTATATCTTCTAATGGCTCCCCTAAATTAACAACTTGATGGGGTTGAACATAAAGCCCTCTCACACTTTAGCTCAAGTTCCACTTTGTTTATGCACAAGTAATTGTGAACTCAATTGCGACAAAGTCTTTCGATCCTAGGATTATATAGTGCCAGTTTACCACCTCTCATTTGAGTCAGTGTTGCTACTCTACAAAGCAACTAGGTACCTAAGCCCATTACATTAAAAAATCTTATAGGATATTATGTACTCTCTATCAAGTCAATAGATTATGCACATTGTATTGATTTCTTTGAATCTCTACTCTTCCTTCTAGCCATACCCCTCTAAGTAACACAAACGACTCCTTTGGATTGCCTCAATGCAAATACTCCCTTTAAAGCAATCTACTTTGCCTTCTAGCTATACTTCTCTAAGCACTACAAAAAATCCCTCCAAACCATCTTGACACGATTTTAGACTCCTTTATAATAAAGCTATTCGCTTGACATGTTATTCCAATATGTCATCCTTCAAGATCTATCCATTGACTATGGCCATGCATTTCTACATGACCAAGGTTTTTCCTTTCAACTCCACCAATCCCTCTAAAAATAGTTAAGCCCTCTAGTAAAATCAAGGCTTCTCCTTTTGGATTAGCCATTAATTCATTCATCCTTTTGGATGGTAGTTTGCATCCTTTGATGCTACTATTATGAATGAGTGCATACCTAATATCCCACACATACAAGCAAACTAGTTCTTTGGGCTTTAGCATAAATGCTTGTGCTCGATGCACCAATCCACAGTCACCTAGATGTATCATCCTCATACACAATAGCCTTTTAAGCCGATTCAATCTCTTACACTTTTTGGTTAAGTCTTTGGTAGTAACCCCTCTAAGTTTAAGAATGATAGCATTGCACATCCCTTATACAGCATTGGACAAGCTGCATTTAAACCAATTATAGCCTACCTAATCTTGGCCTTCTAAGGCAAACTAAGCTCTAATACCAAATGTCATATGTTGGTAATTCTCTAGCTAGAACTATGAGTGCATGCTTCTTACTCTTGGCAAACATGCTAGCCTTCCCATTAAAACCCTTTTGTAGCATGCTTGAAAAATATAGTGAGATGTTAAAGACTTATTACCGTAATAAAATCCTATGTACATCATGTTTGAAGCAATAATCGAATGTTGCCAAAGTACTTGCACATATCAAACTGCAAGATTGCCCCACTATAAAGTCTTCAAGTGCAACATGCCTAAAAAGGGATGAATTTGAGTAGGAAGAGGGACATTCCAATTGCTTGGTATATGTCTCATTTCATAATTTTGAATGTGTAGGAGATGGCTATAAGTTGACAGACTCAAGTCTCTAGCCCAATCCCAAGGCATCCTGCTCGTTCTTCCTAATACTTCATCTCCTTAAAGAATATTTTGAACCAAAGCCCACCTAACACAAGTAAATATATTTTTTTAAGTTGTTATAAACCATTTTTTGCAATGCTCTGGGTGTCCAATTTTCACCAAGACATGCCACCATAAAGATAAAATGTGAGAATCACAAATAAAGGCTTTTAAAATTTCTTTGAATTCTCTATCCATGTCAAAATTACTAAAATACCATAAACTTTAGAAAATTGAGAAAAATAATACATAAGTTAGATTGATCCCAAAAATTACCCGTTGGACCTCTACAATATACTCAATTTTTCTATCAAGTCCTGCCTAAAACCAAGCATGTTTGCTTATTGAATTGTCACAACTATCAACTTGTGACACCATGCTTGTTCTTGATGAGCCTGTATGCATTAAAGGACTCTAGTAATGTGTGAAAATTTTATAATCTTATTAAATTTTTAGAAAAAAAAAATCAAACTATTTCATGATCAAAGGGTGATACTTATTCTAAAATGGATTATCCTAATTCAATAAGGAATGAGATAAGTTTTTTGCAAATAAATTGGTAATTATGAATTGATGGGTAGAACAAAATATTAATTAAGAACCTATTTTACTGTTCTCTTTTAAGGATAAGGTTAAATGTATCTAATGATCGTCAAGTCATATATTTAATGTCTTTGGATGATTTTTTTTTTCATCACAGGTTCTTGTACACTACAATTATGCCATGTGTCTTTAGTTATAACTAATAAACAGAATATAGTTAGCGTTATTTTAGGATATGAAAACAAAGAGCTAGAAATCAAGAAAATTACAAAAAGGGTGGATTTAGGCTCTATTGTTTTGGTGAAAAACATCTTTCATACAAATATAGATATAAATTATTAAGATGATGGAAAATACTCTGTATGTTCCATGCTAAATGTAGAAAAATTGGTGAAAGTAAATTTTCTCTTTTTCTAAGAGGAAGCTTGTTTTCCCCTATTATCATACATTTATGTATTTTTTTTAACAATAACATATTAAAATAATATATCATTCCCTTATTTATATAGAACCATATGAGGTTTTCATGTAGAAAATGGTTTTTGAAAAACAATGGGACTATGAATGCCCTCTTTTTGTAACGTGTTTTAGGGTTCCATTTTGGCGGTGTATCAAAGTCCATAATCTATGAGGACATGTCTTACAAGTCATCCACAATACAAATTCTTTAATTTTCTGTCGCTTTCACTACTGGAGATTGCTTCCGAGTAAATGTGATTGTTAGGGTATTTCTAGGAATATTTTAAGTATTCTTGTGATTAATGAAGTAATTCCCCAATCAATTCTTTTTGAACTGCCGATAATATTTGGTGGCTTAAGGTACATGAATTGTATACTTAGTAAACCAACAAAAATTTCTCATATATATATATATATATATATATATATATATCAAATCGAAAATTTTTCTTCATTATCACTTGTAAGTCTGAAAAAAGAAAAATTAGCCTTTGGAGAATAATAAACAGGGAAGAGGATGACCAAGAAATAAAGTTGGAGAACAGGAATAATCGGAAAACATGTGTTTCTTTTGTAATTATCAACTAATGCTCTCTTTCGATCTATGATATGATAACAGTGCAAGAGATATATTTACGTATATGTTTTTATTAGGAAATTTTTTTATTAAAACAATTAGATAGTAGAACTCATGTATAAATATCTTCCCTGATTATATATGGGAAAAGTTTCGTTTGAATTCCTAGTTACTAAATCAAATTAATAATTTCTTCTGAATTCAAAATTTTGAAACCCATTAAAATTTCCCCTAATCATTAATTTTTTCATTCAGAATCAATAATCATGAACATACAGTTAACAACAATTATATGTGTCTAGCGGTGACTATAACAGACACCCATGCACTTACGGGCGATTTCTGAAAGTGCGTGGATGTTAATGGCCGGATTTAGTTAAATCCATCCAAACTCCCCATCTAAACTTATTAAGAATTCATTATATTAGAATCATTAAAGATATAACAAAATATGATTAAAAGATTCAAAATAAATTCATTTGGATTTGGTAATAAAAATATAATTTAGAACTTTTTCTACTAAAGATTAAAAAAAATTATTGATAATAATTAAATTGGCAATTATGAATCATATTTATTTTCTCATTCACATCTAATTTTATTTAAAATTGTCTATATATACCATCCATATTAGCTTTAGGTAAATTTGAATTGTCATTATTGACTTCATTAGAAAAAGGTTGTATTGAGTCAAATGTGAATAATTATTTATCTATTTATATTTTCATTAGATATTTTTGCATTGTACAGACCAATATTATAAAATAAAATAATATTACTTTAAAATATTTTTATAATTTAATATAAATTTAAATATTTTTAAAATTATTTATCTTATGTATATAAGCTATAACAATATCTTCATACATGTAATAATATTGATTCTTATATAATAATAGGATAATTATTAATATGCTATTTGAACAGTTTTGTGTGATATTCAGAAAAAATATTCAAAATCTATTGAATATTTACACAAAATGGATCCATACATACATTGTACACACTAAGAGAGTATTTTGTAAATGATCTAACCTAAATTTTAATAGTTCTAAGATGATATTCAAAAGAATTTACAATTCATTAGATATTTAATGATTAGAACTAAGTTCAAACTAGTAAGTAATGAGTTTAATTTGTGTTAGACTCATCACACAAATATCCATCAATTTAGGTAAGAGTTATTGAATATAAATATTTTATGAAAAAAAAGGGGGCTAATTCTCGCTTTTCAATTTGGTAGAAAAGTCTATAACTAGGGTCCGTTCATTCTGTTAGTGTTTAGGAAGTCCATTTCTTCCACCGAATAATTTACGAGGACATGTCATTTAAGTCTTCCATCTTACGAAGTATATCAATTTTATGGCGGTTTCTATGGTACAAATTCACTTTTGTCGTATGGAATACAACACATATTCTAAGGCTTGATTTTCAACACGTGTATCAAGCCTTTCATGAAAGAAAGTTTGGCTGCAACTGATTCTAGCTTTCTTTTGTTACACAGTTTTTGAATTGTTGGATGTGTTAGAATCCTAAAACTGAATTTTATAAATTCTTATATATACTATAGTTGAATTAGAAAATTATAAATATTTATCAGATTCAAGTTTGATTCACTAGTGGTATAAGTAAATTTTATACTATCATTTATTTATAAATTAATATGTTAATAAAAATATTATTAAAATATTTTGTTATCATAAAATTTTTTAATGATATGTTATCTTTTTATTTAATAATAATGTAAAATATTTTATACTAATAATAGATTAAATTTAAATTTACATTTATTAGTATTTAAATTTGATACATTATTCACATAAATTAGTTTTATATTTTTATCTACTCATGTTCTATCACATGAATAAAAACTATTAAAACTATTTTACTGTTATTAAAATAATTATTAATTGCTATTACATTTCTAATGACATATCATTCCCTTATTTATCGATAGATTGATAATAAAAAAATTTTATACTAACAATAAATTAAATTTAAACTTTATTTGTTATAAAAAAATTTCCTTTTACTCTCAAGTCACAACACCTTTAAATAAAAAAATAAATTAAGTGACATTGATAAAATTACTTAAGTGTATATCATAAAAATATTTTAAATTATGATATATGTATTAATTGTCCTATTAATTACCTTTAATAATTAAAATTTGACATTAAAATAATCATCAATAAAAAATTAAATTTAAAAAACTATTTTACTTAAATCATTCTTCGTTATTATTATTTTGCCTGATAAATTTTATAATAAAAAATTCATTATTAGGATATATTATAATATAAAAAAATAGAGAAAAATATAAAAAATATGAACAGAATATAGGTTAAATTATTCTGTTATTTTCTATAATTTCCCTCAATTTCTAGTTAACTTCTTATACTTTAAATATTTGAATTGTATCCCTAAACTTACCTCTTTATTTTCAAATTAAATTATTGATTTTGTTAGTAATTGAAACACATAAATAATACTCTTTTGATTTATTCAAATTTTAAAATCATTTTAAATTAAGATTTGCATCTAGAACTGTTCAATCAATATGATAAATATCTATCAATTTATATAAAATTTTAAATTAGATCCACTATCAATATAAAATATTTTATACTTTTTATGAACAAGAAGAAGATATATTTTTAAAAAAGTAATGATAATTAAAATTTTTTAAAAGCAGCAAAGTAGTTTTAACAATTTCTTTTATTGATAGAGCAATACATTAAGTGGGTGATAATATAAAATTAATTTAGACTCACAATAAATCAAATTTAAATCCTTCATATAATTACACTATGATATAAACATAAATAATGTAGCACCCCAATTACAAAAAAAAAAAAAATAGGACAATAAAAAATATAATTTTAATCATGCATACTTTTTATATAATAAAATTAATTATATTATATTTTCTATATCTTTCTTTCAAACTACAATAATTTGTCATTCGAATAAATGATTATTCATTATTACGTCATTATTTAAGTCCCAAAATTGTTAGTTATGTTAAACAATTGCAAGATAAAATTTTTAAATTAATAAATAAAAAGCGTAGAGAATGAATTATGTCTAAAAAATAGTTCTAAGAACTCAATTAAATATAAATAAAAATTAAAAATTAAAATAAGGATAAAATTCAAATAAATTTTTTTAAATATTTATTATAAATTTTTCAATCAAATCACTATATATATGTTAATTGCCAATTAACATGCATATTGATAGTTATTGTAATTATTAAATTATAATTATTGATAATTATTAAATAAAATAATTACAAACATGTTGTGATATGATTAGAAAATTTCATGAAAAGTATTTAAGGAATTTTATCAAAATTTTATACTTAAAATAAATGTAAAAATAAATTCTAATTAAACTTGATAAACGAATTAGAAAGATAAAATTTAATTTTATTTAAAAATAAAATATCAAAATAAAAATTAATTAACTTTGCTTAAGAAGAATACTTACGTGCCTTTCTTTTAAAACTCATAGGAGTCCTCTTATTGGTTATATGCTTCACTAGCCCCGACGCCTTTTTCTAGGCAATCATGTCCCCTTATTATAAAAAGAAAACCTGTCTTATCATTGATTAAGTAGTCAAACGAATGGACGGCATAGATTTGTGTCGCATCACATACATCAAAAAGGCATATTTGCATGGTAGAATTCTCCCAATTTTATATCATTTTTCTACACTTTAATGATAAAAATTTAACAAAAAATTAAGGTTTAAGTCTTCTTGTTTCCTTTTGTAGGAAAAGTTTCTGAACTTAGGAACGGTACATGCACTACTACTAATATCAATCCGCAAATATCATCTTAAAATTCTGAAATAACATGAGAGAAGACCTACAAACACCGAGACCCTTACAAGTTGGCATGAAAATTAACATAATACCTAGTGTTTTGATTGGCTAAAAATTGAAAAATTTCTTCTCTACATAATTTTCATGTAACTTTGATAACAAGAGAGATAGAAGTAAGTAAATTAGATAAGTGTAAAAAATTATAAATATTTATAGGGTTATGATTGGATATGTAACAACATTTGCACTATTATGTATTATTGTAATTTTTGTAAGAAACTTTTTATGCTTTTAATGAATTTTTATCAAAAGATAAAAATATTAAAAAAATTAAAAATTTTGGAACTTTTTTGATGCAGCTTTGATGAATGAAATTGCAATTTTTATATATATGTTCATCTACATGCAAATTCTAAATAAAATTACAACTTCTAGGAAAAGAATTGCGAGATTTCTAACTAAGGCTGTATCTTTTTGTTAAAATTTGCAAAAAATGTTTAAATATGAACTGAAGCATTTTTCATATTTATAAAACAAAGGTTATTAGAAAAAAAAATTATCCCTCTATTATTCAAGCTTGGATTGCACAGTGTTAATAATCAACATATAGCGAAAATACAACACGTGAATATCCTTTCAGAGTTTGAACAAAATTATAAACTGCTTTGATCATTAAGTAGCAACAGTAAGATCAAGTTATATTTATCACTCAGACCAATCGACTTAGGAAAAGTGGAAGTATTTCTCGTTTCAGTGTATATGCTACTAAATAACAAGAGTCTATTGATACAATATTCAATTTATTGTTTCCTCAATTATTACTTATACTATTATCTTTAGCATTTTAAAAGTTTGAATTGATTATGTCTGTTGGATTAGTCAGAATTTCCCGTTTTAGACTCCACAAGGACACTCATTCCCAGTCTTGCTATAGTCAACTTATCTCACAACCAATTGACTGATCCAATTCCGCAATGCCTTGGAATCCTCCCAAGTTTTTTGGTTATGGATTTGCAGATGAACAATTTTTCTGGAAGAATACAGTTTTTAACTTTCTTTCAATTTGTTCATAGCTACTCTCAACTACATGTATTTTTAAAAAATTTTATATAAACATTTGTAAAAAATACAATTTTTTCTTGGTTGGCCTGGCCCCCACAATTTTTCTTTAACATTCATGAAAATTTATGAATTATTCTAATTTTTTTGTTATGCAATGCAAAAATTATGATGACTTTTTAGCTAACTTAGGGATATTTGTTTGATCTTTTTTTTCTAAAATCAATAAAATATGAACTTTCGTTTAATTAAGCTATTAATAATGGATAGCTAATATTACGTTATTCATATTTGATCTATTATATTAATTTTTCTTTTTTTATTGTATCTATTTTAAATTTATTACATATTATATCTTCTTATTAACAATTTTTATTTAATAATATAATTTTAAATAAAATTTTTTATTGTTGGCTGCAGCTATCTAAGTTCTGAAATCGTCGTGGCTATTCTGTTTTTGTGACAATGATGTACACATACTTATTAGCGGGATACGACTAAGACCACCGAGAATAGAAATTCAATAAAAAATAGAAGTGGTCATTAATACAATCATTCAGTTCTGCCTCTGTTTTTCTTCCCTATGTATTGCGGTTCCAAATTTTACAAAAAAAGAAAAAGAAAAACTCTTATTATTATTTTCCCTTCTACCACTCAATTATCACAAGGCAGGTCTTTAAAGTCTTCCATTCTACAATTGCTTCAATTTTCTGTCACTTTCTTCTTTTTCACTTCAACTTTTGCTTTTGCATTACACATTCAATTAGAGAAATTAAAGAAAAAAAATTAAAGTGTTAGTAATAATGTCAAAATATTTTTTAAAAAACGATATTTTAGCAAATGTCGGGGCCATTTGATCTAAAGAATGGTACAAAAAGCTTCCTTTGGACGTTCTCGATTTTCTGAAATTGAATTATGTATTCAAATTTGTAGCATTACTGAATTTTCTAGTACAAAAATAAAGAATTTTTGTGATAAGATTTGTTGCAATTCAACTTATTCTTTATTTCAAATCAATAAAAAATAAGATAAGTTCTTTCTGGTGCAAGTAGGAAATTGAGTTTAAAATGAATTATATCGGCAATTAAATTAAATTTCTCGGAAAGACGAATCAATTTGAGCTTCGAGATACAAATCAAGCAAAATATTGATAATTAAAATTGCAATTGACTTACTTTAATTCAATAAAATTAATTGATTATTTATGATTACTCATGTTTTAGGTTTGAACTTTGTTGACACTTACATTGAAAGATCAGAAAATTTACATGTATTATTATAAGCACTACCACAGAAATTAAAAAGAAAAAAAGAAATATTTTCAGTGATAATAAAACTTGTCACAAAAATTTAATATTTTGTCACAAAATAACAATTTTCATACTAGAATAAAATGTTACTAAAAGTTTTTTTGTGACAACAAATTATACTTGTCAATAAAAGCTTTATTTTTACGACAATATTTGTTGTCATTGTAAATTGACATTTTTTAGTGGCAATTAAATTATGTTGTCACTGAGATCTATATTAGTAATAAATTTTTTTGGTCACATAAATTTAACCTTCAATGACAAAAAAAAATATTGTTGTCATTGATTAATAATTTCAATGGTAATTATTGTTGTCACAAGGAACTTTTTAGTGATAAGATATTTATGTCATTACTAAAAACATAATATTTGTGACAACTAATATTGCTATTAAAGTTTTTGGTGTCAATAATTTATGTTGTCACTAAAAATAGTTGTATTAAAATTTATTTTTATTTTATAAATATTCCCTAGTCACAGTATTTGTAAAATATCAGTGTATATTGAATGCTAAAAACTTATTTAGTGACGACAAAATACTCTTGCAACTGGAAATCACCATTTTAATGACTAAAATACTAGTTGTCACAAAAACTTATTGAGCACAATGGTTATTTTCGTTTCTAAAAGCGTGCATTCAATACAACATTTTTTCTTGTCACTGAAAATAAAATTTCCTGCAATGAAGTGAAGCTAGTGACATACCCAAAATTTAGAATGGATCGATCATGTAATATACTTTTGGTTACAAAATTAAACATAAAATGCAATTTACCCACCTAAATTATGGGATATGTGTAAAAAAACTCCCTAGTTTCAAAGTAAGGGCAATTTAATGCTTAAACAATTTTTTTTAGTATAATAACCACTTAGTATTTGGATATCATATTGGGAGCCAATTAATTTGGATTTGAATTATGTAGGATCACATTCGGTGGCAATTAACTCCCTGACATTAAGTTGTGATTGAAATTGATAAAAGTAATACCTTAATCCTCTCCTCCTTTCCTTTCACCAATGTTTTTTTTTCATTCTTTCCCTTCAAAACATCATTATCTTGAGTAAAAAAAATCTCGTTTTTTTCACTAATTTATCACCCTCTTTTCTTTTCTTTTTTTTATAGATTAATTTTAAGATCTCCATTTTTTAGTTTGTTTCTTTTCTTCTGTTTTAGCATAAAATTCTAATATCTCCATCTTTATTATTTTTTCGTTTTTATAGTAAAAAGTCATGTCATTATGCAAAATAATGTCCCAATATTGCAATTTGTCATGACTATGACCTACACGGATATTGAACTTATTTGTTCTTTCTTAAGAATTGAATATTTAATAGAGTGATATTGAGCTTGCTGTATATTTTGGTTCAAGGTAGAGACACATGGTTTTGAATACAATTTCTCTATTAACTCTTTAGTTGGTATGATACTTTGCATTCTTTTATGTGTAATAGTTAATTTTTTAGATACAATTATACCATGTCTTTTTTTTTATTCTTTATTAACTTTTATACTCATTATTTTGAAGAGATTTGAATATTATTAAATTTTCTTTTTGAAGAATACCTATTATATATGTAATAAAAAATGTCTACATGTTTGGATAATAGTTTGTTCCTTATATATTGAAACAAATCTTTCCAATCCACAAAAATACAATATAAAAATATAAGAATAATTTATTTGAAACAAAATCAGTTAATCGCCCAAAATTTTATGATAAAACAGAAGAAATGAAACTAATCAAAAAATTGAAATCTTAGAATTTTACATAAAAAAATATTGTGAATTAGTAGAAAAAGAAACATGAGATTTTTTTACTTAAGATAGTGCTGTGTTGAATGGAAAGAACATTTGTAAAAGAAAAGAGAGAGAGGATTAGGGTTCTACTCTTGGATCATAACTCAATATTAGGAGATTAATTACATACTAATTATAGTTTAAGCATTAAATTGTACTTAGTTTGAAATTATTTTTTTAACACATATCCTATAGATCATAGATCGAGAGGTAAATTGCATTTTACTAAAAATAAAACACCTAACAATGAGATTATTTTTAGCTTATTATTTATTTAGTTCTGTAGATAAAATTTAGCTGGATCGATAAAAATAAAAAAGACACAAGGTCGTTATCGATCAATTAATGCGTACGACACGTATCTGTGCACCACGGATTTGTGATAGAATTTCATTTTGGAAGACTTCCAACCTTGCTAAATTGCAAGTCAAAATCAATTATTTTTCTTTCCTTATTTGTCTTGCAGTTGAAAGAAGTAAATGTTTCCTCGTTGAAACCTTACAAACTTGTCTGGACTGGGGGCATGATGGGACAATGGGATTCCTTTCTGGCAGCAAACAAAAGTCGCCTATCATTAAACAAGTCAAAATCTAATGCGAAACAAAGTATGTCCACGTCTCCCAGACTACACTTTACAAGGATATATACGTCTTTTAAGCCTTCCATCCACACTCCAGAGTGCCATTTCGGTCTCTTTCTTATTTTGTTATTCTTTTGATTTTATTCATTAATTTATTGGTACAGTATAAATAAAATTTAATTAGATACTCCATTCCATTTTCCTAATTACGGTTAGTTGAATGCAATGAAATGAAAATAAGATGGAAATGGTTTACAAGTTTGTTTGTTTAGCCTGGAAATGGGTGATTTTTCTATGATCATTTTACATGCTTTTATCTCTTACATATTTATCATATTTCAAACTTATTATTATATTAATAAATAATATACACAATGTGTGCTTTTTAATATTTAACTATGAAAACATTTTAGTAATTATATATTTAAAATAGCATTTTTACTATTTAGAAAATAAATATGATTTATTATTCAAAATAATTTAAAATAAAAATAAAAACCAATGAATCGAAATTGATTATGCTTATATTTTTTAAGAAATATTGTTGACTTTTTTTTGACAATGGAATTTATAATATGATATATTTTTTTATTATTTATCATATAAATATATTTTTATTATATTAGATTATATAATAATATATTTCATTTAAATTATAAAATTGAATAGATATTATTTTCATATGACATAATTGCCATTAACTACTTTTTGCTTGGGTAAATTACTTCTCATTTCCTTCTTATGTTATTTCACCGTACTGGTCAGAAATGATTTTAACTATACAAAATAACATTATAAAATAATCATTCCATTCAATGCTCCATTGGTTTCAATAGATAATGTTTTTTTGTAAAATATAGTAATAATCAGGGATTTAAATTACGGTTGCGGTCGCGGTTGCAGTCGCAGTTGTGTTGTGATGCGGATCAATAAGGAAAAATGCAGTCATAACAGTCTAAAATTACAGAAAATCGTGGATGCAGTCTACTCCAAAAATACAATATTGCGGTTTTTAAAATCTTAGGTAATAATATATTAAGATGGAGATACGCAGACGTAAGGCTCGTCACAGTCAGATTGGAGAAGTCAAATGAGACCATCTGCGTTCGTATCCCACACCCGTGGGCTACTCACTCTAACTTAAGCTAAAAGGAACGAAGTGACTCGACCAGCGGGAGAGGAAAAGAAGAAGCTTACAGAGGTAATTTCTTACTTAGTACTTGTGCTAAGGGGCGTAGCGGTATGCTGACTCTAATGAGTCTGGATAGAAGAGGCTGAGTTGACAGACTCTGGAAGTTTACTTACTTAGTGCTTGCGCTAAGGCTTTGTCCATTTACTTCTTTCAAAGAGCGGATATTGAAAGCAGCGGATTCTTCCTAAAAACGTATTCTGTAACAAGCGATTCTAAAGCCCTTGAAGAAGTAGATTCTCCGACTCTATCCCAGAAAGATTCAAGGAAAGCAACTTTTTCAATTCCAAAAAAAGTTATTTTTTTTATTACCATAACTTTTGTTATCAATTTTTAAACTATAAATATAAGTGTTATGTAATTCTTTTTTCAATATATATGTATATATAACATTTTTCTATAAAGAATATATTCCAACAAAACAAGCGTGGCTTAGTTTCATTCTTATTCCCCTGTCGGTATGCCTTTTTATTCCATCGAATTAAACTGCAAGAAAGAAATATTTAATTAACCCAATAAATAATTAATTGATAAAACAATGATTTCAAAATCAAATTCGGAGTATTTTATCCTCTTTTGAAATTATAATACTTCTCAATTGAGATATATTATAACTTTAAACGATATATAATTTATAATAATGTCATATACTTTTTTTTATATTTAAATTATTAATTTTAATGTCTCACCAGGGCTTTATTTGGTAGGAGGAAAAAAATGAAGATGAAAAAGATTTTTGAAAATGTCTCTATTCTCTTGTTTGGATAAAGTGAAAAAAAAAAAGAAAAGCATTGATTTAAATTGCGGTTGCAGTCATGGATGTAGCTGCATTGTATTTTTCATAGTTGCAAATATTGCGGATGTTATAATGCAGATTATAGTTGTTGTGGCTGTGAATTTTTTAAATTTTTTCACATTTTAATTTTAAGAGAGTTAAATAATTTTAAAATTTTAAAAATTTTAATTAACATTATTTTTATACAATTTGATATATTTAAATCAATTTAAAAATAAATTTTATTTAATTATGTTGCTGATGACATGGAAAAATCATATTGAATACTTTAAACAGTATAACTAATTAATTAATATTAATATAAATATAATTTAAAAAAAGAAGTGTTGAAAACCTTCTCAACTTTTGATAAATATTAATATTTTATTGGTTTCATAAACTGTAGAATGCATTTTGAGTTTTACTCTGGATCCCAATAGGATTTATTGGCTCCATATACCCATTATTTTACCACAATTCAAGGGTTGTGATTGTCCTCAATTATTTCCTCCAACTACTCTACTCAGCATAGTACATATAGGGGTCTTATCAAGTTAAATTATTATTTTTTAAATCTTAGCCCTGCTTCTCTTTCAGAGTTTTCTTCCCTACTCTGTACTAAGCTCCTAGTCTCTTAATGTACTTTTTTTAACATTGATTTTAAGTAGTATTTTATTTGTAATACATGTGGAAAATTTTAAAAGGGAAATATCTAATTTTTGCACCATTGGGCACCACAACTGTGATGGGAAAATATTTTCAATCATATAGTGTTACTAAACATCGTTGAATGATGATATATATATAATTTTAAATTATCAAACAGTAAATAATTAATTTTGTGTTGAAATACTTAAATTTTTTTAAAAAATAATTATTTTTTAAATTATGTGGGGAGTTTGTATTCTCCTTTCTCATAATTTGTTAATAAACATTTAAAAAAATAAATAACCAAAGTATGTTTTAAAATACACATCTATATTCATCCTTTACACATAAGGATATAATGGTCATTTTATACAAATACAATTTCTTTCTCCCCTAAATTCTCCCTTTCAAACAATACAAAGGAAATACTTCTCTCTTCCCACTTCTTTTTCCACCCACTTCTTTCTCTCCCAACTTCTTTCTCCCCCCACTTCTCTCAATCCAAACATAGCATTAATGATTTCGTTCCCTTCCCCTTCCAAACTTTTAGTCATTGTTTTCCTTTTTAAAACTAATGCTCACTCATAAAAAAGTAGACTTTTAGTGCTTTTTTTCTCATCTATGCACTTCTGCATCAGTTCATGGCTGTTTGTGATTGTGGTGAGAATGCAGTAAAAATAGTCCACAACCAGACACAATAACCACATTAACGCTACAATGCATTTGCAACATATCACAATAGCAGTGATTTACAATCACACAGCAAATGTACTCAAATATGGTAACAAATGCTTCCGCATCTGCCAAATTGCGGTCGCATCAAAGAGATGCAATCCGCATTTTAAAACCCTGAAGGGAAGTAAGAAATTTTAGATGTCAAATTTGTGGTTATCATTTTCCAGGAAATTCAAATTTTTTTAAAAAATTTTCTCTTATATTTTCTTCTCAATTTAATTTTAAAAATTTTCCTTCTTTCTTCCCTGATTTCTTCGGGGTAATTCCTGGATACGTCTCGCGGGGGGATGGATGCATGATACAAACTCGATGAATGCAATAATTACTTTATGCATTGAGCCCGTTTATAGCAAAGGTCTCTCCTTTTTAACACGCAACGAGCAATCGTCTCTGTTAGTCATTAAATCTGTGAAATGATACAAAATCATAAAATATGATACTAGTAAAAGTGTAAAAAAAATTACAAATACATGGCTTGAGCTTAAAAAAATAATTAAAACTTTTGATGTTTATAAATTTTGTATAACTTCTTTATTTGATATTTTTGTAAAGAATATAACAAAAATATAAAATTTGCAGGTTAAGAAAAAAAAAGGAGATTAAGCAAATAAATTTTTAATCCATGTTGAGAATTCTGGACATCCATTCATAGAAATAAGTTAATATTATATTTTATTTCCTTATAATTTGTTTAAATTCACTTAACTTAATTACTATAGAATATTCTATTGCAAATTGAACCAAAACAAATTTAAATAGATAAAGTGTTAACATTATAAGCACAGATGGGCAAAATTTTACATTTAAAATCATTACTAAATAAAGTGAAAATTAGCAAAACCTTATATGGATAAGGTATAATTTTTTTAAAAATAATTTTTATATAAAATTTCAAAATTTCCAAGATATTGTAAGTCTATATGAGTTTTAAATGAATATAAAAAATTATAATTTTATGATTTAAAGTTATATAAAAGGATTCTTCAACAATTTTTTTATTTTTTTATATAAATTAGAATGACAAATTTAAAAAATATTAAAATATAAAAAATTTATGCAAAACTTATAAGTGTATGTATTTGTACGTGATTTTACAATTTTTCTAAAAGATTTTTACTGAAAATTATAATTTCAATGTAAAAATCATGTTGAACAGTGAAGTTTCAAGTTTTATGTACTTGTTTGCGTCGTAGAGGAATTTTAGATTAATATGGCTGCATTGTTTTTTACGTACAGGAATTTTAAATTAATTTCTTCAAAATTTAATATTCAAAAAATTAATATATTATACAAAATTTTGCTTACTCAACCCTTCAAGTTAAAAATTCTAATTCTGTCATTGTTTGTAACATGCAAATTGCATACGCATTTTACATGTAATATATGCACCAAAAGTTACAATACTATGATTTTAAGTTACATAAAAAGCCCTTCTCTCTTTTTTAAATAAAAGTTAAAATATTGATGAAAAATTACGAAAGAGATAAAAGTTTTCATTAAAATGCCTAAAATGGATCAGTGTAATTTTGAATAATTATCTAAAATAAAATTCCGGAAATTTTGCAATAATCAAAATGGGAGACTTACTGATTCTCACCAGGCTTGTACGTTGTAACAAGTTATAAAATGGCATGCTTCTAACCTAGTCAAATGGTTGCAATTTAGAAAGTTTTTTCGCGATTGTGTCACGTTAGTGTGTTGCATTGTATCCAACAAATTAAGTAATTGCATCATAGAAATAGCCTTACCTATAATGACTTTAATTTTAGTTATATTTTTGTTGCTTCAACTTTAATTAAGTTGATGTGGCTAAAATTTGATAAACGAAAAAGTGGAATTTTGATATAATTGTCAATTTTTTTGGTTTTTTGAGTTTACTTAAAGAATATCATTTCTGTAATATTTTTTCTTCTTCCTTGTTATGGAACTCTAAGCCTATTGTTTTGGTCCCTTGTGCGGCATTACAAAATCAATAGATCAGAAATTCAAGAAAGTATATGGTTTCAGTATTAATGTGTGAACGTTTGAATATAATATATATTGTAAAATTTCCTCCACTATATATTAATGCATAAATATTTATATATAGTTACAAACCGTATCCATCTATCCATTGATAAATATTTAAAAACGATTACAATTTGTGATAAAAGGGGTGTTACTTTATACACTCAAATACCAAAGGAAAATTAGTTAAATTCATTTATTTATTACTTAGAGTCTCAGATTATATGTAAAGTTTTAGAGAACTGATGTGCGTCTATATGCCAATAATTGTAAATACCTTCCATACAGAAAGAGCATTTGCAGTATGCTACATGAATTTCAAATAAATGGTTAATTATGTTGCAGCATGGAAATTTTAAAATTTTTAAAATAATAATAAGAGAAGCGGGGCTCATATCCAATTGTAGATATATGAATAAGGATTGTTAACTATGGTTTTAATTGGCCGTCATGGTTGGGATAGTGGTTGAGACAATGTTACAGTAAAATCGCAAAACTCCACTTGCAGAGAAAAAAAATTGCAGGAATTAATTTAGAATTTTTCTTTCTTTTTGATAAGAGAGTACTAGGGACCATTCTTGCATTGTTTTTCTAGTTACATCGCCAGAAATAATGTCAAAAGGAGGATTACCCAAAATGTGCTAGAGATTATCATTACCTTTAGTATTTTTTGCTTAGTAGTCGGCCAAACTATTGGCTCCCCTATAAATGTGCCGAACATTCTGCACTTCCAAAACACAAAGAAGCTTCCTGCAGTCATCAATCAGACTGAAAACACGAAAAGAAAGGGTTAATTCGTAATTATGAAGAGTTTTAATCACTGTAAGAGCATCCAATTCAATAGCCAAAGGTTTAAGGTTTTGATGAGCAAATAATTTAGATTCTTTATAAATGCTTAAAAGTAATGTTACGAAGATCAAACTAGATTGGCCGGTTTTACTGGAAAAATCACGGGCTAATCATTAGATTAATCCCATTGATTACAAAAATTCATTTCTTATGATCAATTAATAAATTTATGAACTGATAATAAATCGATCAACCCATACGAATTGATCACAGTTCACATAATTGAACTATTTGATTTAATTTTTTTAATTTTTCTAAAAATGATATTATTTTATTTAATATTTGAATATATTGAAAGTATAGTATACCAAGCAGTCAACATAACTTCATATGCTATAAACAGAGGTCACAAAACAAAAGAATTTAGTTCAATATAGGTTTTTATGTAATAATTTGATTATATATGAACTTGTGAAGATATGAAACAATTTAATATGATTTATAAGTTATTTTCATATTAATATTCATAAGTTTAATTTTATGTGATCATTTAATTATTTCTATTATTATATTTTATATTTTTAATGCTTATTCAAATTCAGACAACTCTAACCAGACCATTAAAATTTGAATTGATTCAACAACAGCAGATGAAAATTTTCAATTATTATTTAAATGAATATTGCTATCGCTTAGTCCAATAATTTCTTTCTGTAGGGGGTTGCTTCTGCATATAAGTCTTTCCATTTTCACACTCTAAAATGTGCAATGATTAATGTAAGATAGCAATCAGTTCTATCTTTGTTTTGCCTCCACATATTTTAGGTCCCATATTTGCAAAAAAAGTCTATTATGTTGCTTTCTCTTAAATAGCATTTAAGAAATATTCCATATCTCTCACTGTTATTTACAAGGACAGGAATTTAAGGTCTTCCATTGAACAAATAAATCAATTTTCTGTCACTTTCTACTTCTTCTTGACAAATCATGTGAAGTGAGCTTGTATTTGCTAAGTGACTTTAATTATGTGCAGAAATTTTGTAGCTTTACTGCATTATCAGGTACAAAAGTTTCATGATCTTCCGATGAAACTTGTTTTGAAATAGATTATATCAAATCAATGGGGAATAGGATTGTATGGTTTTTCCACAAAAATTGATGGGTGGAGTGAAATTGTAGAATAAATCAAAATGTGTGATAATAATGTTAAAGGATTTTCTTTCTTAACCATTTATATTTTTTGTGATAATACTTTTCTTATGTTCTTATCTCGAATAAAGTAATAAAGTTTTGCTTATACAAAGGATTCCAATATGAAGTACTAATTGTGTGAGAGAATATATGTGAATATATTATTTGTAGCGAGTACTTTTCCACAAATTTAATGATCATGGATCCACTAACTAAAGACTTACGCTACTATAAATTTCTCCTTTAACATTGTTTTCAATCAATCAAGGCGCACGATACATATTTGTGTATCATGGGCTTGTGATAGAATTTCTTTCTGGCAGCATTTTTGGAAGACTTTCAACTTTGTAAATTGCAAGTCAAAGTCAAAGAAGCCCATGTCTCCTTACCTACACTTTACAAGGTGTCACGGTTATCTGGACTGAGGGCATGATGGGATGATGGAATTCCTTTCTGGCAGCAATTTGAAGTCATTTATTATTAAACAAATCAAAGTGTATTATTAAACAAAATAAGTCCATGTCTCCCAATCTACTCCTTGTAAGGATATATATGTCTTTTAAGCCTTCCATCCAAACTCCGGAGTGCCATTTCTGTCTCTTTCTTCTTCTGTTTTTCTTTTGATTTTATTCATTAATTTGTTGGCACAGTATAAAATAAATATAATTAGATACTCCATTCCATTTTTCCTATTACGGTTAGTTGAATGCAACGAAATGGAAAATAAGATGGAAATGATTTACAAGTTTGTTTGGTTACTACTGGGAGAGGGATCATTTTACACATTTTTGTTTCTTACATCTTTATCATATTTCAAACTTATTCTTATATTAATAAATAAATAATAAACTTAATGTGTACTTTTTAATATTCTACAATGAAGACATTCTAGTAATTATATTTTTAAAATAATAATTAAAATGAGATTTTTTATTCTTTACAAAATAAATGATTTATTATTCAAAATAATTTAAAATAAAATAAAAACCAATAAATCAAAAAATGATTATGCTCTTATTTCTTAGAAACCTTGTTGACTATTTTTTTGACAATGGAATTTAAAATATGAGATATTTTTACTATTTATCATATAAACATATGTTCATTGTATTAAATTATATAATAAGATATTTCATTTAAATTATAAAATTCATCAGATATTATTTTTTAAATGATATTGTTGCTATTAACTGCTTTAATTTTTTCTTTTTTTTTTTTATAAATTCTTCTTCTTTCATTCTTTTGTTATTTCACTGTGCTAAGATTAGAAATGATTTTAACTATACAAATAACATTATAAAATAGTCATTCCATTTAATGCTTTGTTTCTTTTGATACAAAATATTTTCTACAAAATATTAAGATGGAGGAAAATATTTTATTTGTTTAATGTTAAATAAAAAAGATTTGGGAAAAGCAACTTCCTCTATTTAAAAAAAAGTATTTTCCTTCATTACTATGACTACTGGCATCATTGTTTTTTTTTAAAATATAAATGCAAGTATGATATCTCTCTTTTATCAATATACATATAAATGATACTTTCCTACAAAAACATTTTCCGATAAAACAAATAATTTCATTCCTATTCCCTTATTGGCATGCATTTTTATTCCATTCAATTAAAATGCAAGAAAGATATATTTAATTAACTCAATAAATAATTAATTGGTAAAACAATGATTTCAAAATCAAATTGGGAATGTTTTATCCTCTTTTAAAATGGTAATACTTTTCAATTGTGATATATTATAACTTAAAATTATATATAATTTATAACAATGTCATTTTTTTATTTTTAAATTATTAATTTTAATGTCTTACTAATTCTTGAATACCTCTTGCGGGCGATGGATGCATGAAGTGTACATTGCTATCTATGAATGCAATAATTTCATCATAATTGGGATCCTTTTGTAGCAAAAGCCTCTCCCTTTTAACACTCCATAAGCAATCGTCTCTGTCAATTAAATCTGTGAAGTGATACAAACTCATAAAATATGATATTAGTATAAGTGTAAAAAATTACAAATATTCATAAAATTATTTGGTTGTGATTAAAAAGTTTTTGATGGGCTTCCTTTCACAGTTATTATTTACATTTTGTCATGTAACTGAATTTTTTTTAATTTAACTCTGCACTGTTTTGGTGCTGCTAGCAAGGCATTATTTTATTAATTTTTGAATAAAAAATAAGGAGATTAAGCTAATAATTTTTTAGAATCCTGGACGTCTATTCAAAAAAAATGAAAAAATTAATCAAAATGGGATGTTAAATGTTTCTCAGCAAAGCTTGTACGGTGTAACAAGCTGTAAATTTGCGTGCGTCTAACCTAATTAAATGGTTGCAATTTAGAAAGAAAGTTTTCAACATTTATGATTGTGACACGTTAATGTGTTGTATTGTATACAACAAATAAACTAATTGCACCGTAGAAATAACCTCACCTGTAATGACTTTAAATTTATGTATATTTTAGTCTCTTCAACCTTAATAAAGTTGATGCGGCTAAAATATGATAAATAATTTTTTTTAAATTTAATGTAATTATAATTTTTTTGTTATTTGAGTTTAATTGAAGAGTATCATTTTTTGTAATATTGTTCTTCCTTAAGTTTTGGAATTCGAAGTCTATTGTTCTGGTCCCTGGTGCAGCATATTACAAAATCAATAGCTCAGAAATTCGAGAAATAGTTACAGACCTTATCCATCTACTTCACTACAAAAAAAACGGGTGAGTGATGGCGTTTTTGTACTAGCGCCTATAAAGAAACGCCTTTAGATGCAGCTATAAATGGTGCTTAAAGAAAACACATTCGATGTTTGTGGAAAAACGTTCCTAATGCATCTAATGACAGTTTTTCAACAGGGGTTTTAGTGGAACGCCTCTAAATAGGTAATTGAGCGCGAATTGTTTCCCTCATTTTCACGCAAAACAAATTTGGGAATAGAAATTGAATTTTCAGAAATTTAAATCTAATATTCATTTTCTAAAACCCTATATCATTCCGTCTCATTGCATTTCGCACATTGTTCTCTCTGATTTCTTTGATTCATTTGTTTGCTTCGACTTCCCTGATTCATTTTCTCATATTTCATTTCTTCGATCCATATGGTTTCATCATCACATGGTTCAATTTCTCCACTTTATTGAAAGATTGATCGTTGCAAGGTAAGTTATATTTGATTTCATTGATTCCATTTGTTTTCTTTGTAACCTTTGATTGAGTTAAACTTCCATTGAATCCTGATAATGGTATGAATGCATTTTCTTGTTTAGCTTAATGACTGGTTCCCATTTGATTATTCATTCACTGTTTTATATGGTTTCTCATTTACTGTGTTTTTGATTTGTTTTGCTCCTGTGGTTCTTGTTTCTAAGCTTAAATCATTTCTCATTTAAGACATTTTGATTATTTCTGGTCTCTTGTGGTGACTCTCTCCTATTTCCCCATACTGCTTCACAATTCCTTCTCATAGTCTCTTCCCAACACATTACCACCACCAACAGCCTTGCAAGCCTACATTGAAGCAGTACCGCATACACGCCTCTGCCACCAGTAAGGCTATGTTTAATTTCTTCCATTTTCATTCAATTTCATGCTATTTGATTGGTAAATTTCTACATCTCTGCGATATTATCTTTGCATCTGTGTAATATGCCTGAGCATGATGCCTAGCCTTAATTCTTTCTACCAATCATTGACACCTTCTGCTTATTGATCTAATACTGAAAATTACAAGTTGTATAGTGGTGATTGATTCCTGAAGGGCAAGTCGATTCTGTGTTGTAACCTGTAGCTATACAAAAGATGATTGAGTTAATGAATCTTAGTTTGCCAATTTTGATGTGATGCCATCAGGTTTATCATGTCATCGTAGATATATTTTGATTCTTTTGTCCACTTATTAATTAGGGCTAAAGCTGCATCAAGTTAAATCACTTTTCGTTGAAATACCCTTTGATTTCTTGTGTACCATATGACTGATAACATACAAGTGATGTTTGTGATAAATTGTATCAATGTTTAGCCCGTGTGGGATTATAGTTATTAACTAGTTAACCACATCCAAAGATTGCATATACTCCGTTCTCAAAGATAGGGATTATACAATCCACAATGCCTATGCATACTCACACTTCAAAAACAAATGCTCAATTGATTCTCCTTCGTGATTAGATGAACTGCACATATTTCCAATCATTTAGTAATTGTGCTTTAGGTTGAATACAATGTAAGACCTTCCATAGGAAAATCAATTGTGGGAAAGTGAAAGGAAGTTTCCAAACGTATTTCAAGTTGATACTTGCAAAGTTTGTCTAATTCACATGGTTTTGTTGAATCATTTGGTATCCATCCTCAACTGAGTACTTCCATTATATCTTTCTATCCAAATTGATGAGTCTTTTCCATTTTTATTTTTTCTTATATAATTATAAATTGTGCTCATGCAGTATTTCTATTTTAGTTTTCTACGGAGCCAATGTACTTGCCATTCTATGTTATTAGTAGCTACCTTTTTTATTCTTTAGTAAAAATCTAAGTAAAAATCTCTGAGATGAAGTGCATCCTTACTTCCTTATTTATTCATATTATGCGTACCACCAGTTCATTAACATGTCTTATTGAAATGCTATTAGGAACTTTGATTTTAAACATTATTTTCTTATTTTGTGGGTATTAATTTGAAGATCATTAGCCTTAATTAATACAAATTATTCTATTCTCCTTCCCTTTAATTATCCTTAATTATATTTCCTTAATTTTTTATAAGCTTATTTGTATAATTACACTACCTTTTTCTTTTGCCTCAACTCTGATCCAGTGATAGTAAAAGATTTTATACTTTATTTTCTATACTAAATCTTTGTTCTAAGCACTTTCACTCTTTCAAACTCCAAACCAAACTCCTTTTGCTTTTTATTGGGATTTTCTCTATTTTTCTCTCATATTCTTATGCTCCAAACAAGTCTTTGCTCTGGAATAGAAACCATTAATTCAAAATCAGTAATCAACAATAAAAGTAAGAAACTAACTAGAACATTTTGGAAACGGACAAGCATTGACAATTGGGCCATGCATTACCATTGATAGATGTTCAAAGGGATGGATAGCTTCTTGTCTTAATTTAGAGTTAGAATGTCAGAAGCGTCACATGATAGAAACTGGTTGGCAAACTGAGTTACAAAATAAATGTTCTAAACAATTGGCTTTGGAAGGTGCAATAGCATTGGCCTTTGAAGAGATGTTTGGAATAGTTCCACAACATATTGCCAATCTAATATCCAACCCTTGAATGGTTAGTACATTTTCTGCATAAATCCACACTTTCTAAAGTTTAGATGTTGTTCCCTTATTCCCCTAGTTGTTGTTTCCATATAATTTATGACATTTCCATATATTATTTTTTTCCTAGATATGTTGTTAAAATGACATCTTTTTGGTTTTGGCTTATTGTAACATGTAAAAGTGAATTATAACCAAGTGAGAATGTTTAACATCTAGCTTCATTTGTGACGCACCATAGTACATGGTTCAGTCATGTAATTCGATGGATATATTATGAATTACTTATTTTATATTCTTAAACATTAGTGCATATAAATTATTAGTATCTTCACAAAGTTACATAAATGCTCAATTTTTTAACTATGGTTGTTTTGGAAATTTTGTAGGTTGTTGATGCTAGAATTCCTAACTTATCAAATGCAAGACCTTCTTGAACTAGTCATCATCCTATCCAACCAGAAAATAGAGATGATTAAAATTAGGAGTTATCTTTGTAATGAAATTTGGGATTCTAGTATATATTAGTTATATTTTGGTGCATAGCACTTGGATTTTGATATTTAGGATTCTAGGATTTTAGAATACCTTAGTTGTATTTTGGTGCACAGTTAGGGATTTAAATTGTAGTTGCGGTCACAATCGCGATGCGGATGAATGTAAAAAATGTGGCTATAATGGTCTAAAATCACGGATGCGGTCAGCCTCAAAAACATAATATTACGAGTAATATTGCGGTTGTAGACTATTTTTTTAATCCTAGTGCACAGTGATGCATTATTTTGGAGCAAATACTTGAATATATGTTAACAGAATTTTATCACTTCCAATGGTAATACTAGTTGCATTTTCCTTGAATTTGTGGCATTTTTTTGTTTTTGCTTTGATTTGCCATTTTTTTAAGATTTCTAATTTAATTGATACATATATATATAATTATGGCATATTGGTATGACTAATTTCTATTTTTTTAAAAAAACAAAGCAAATGAATTAGCAGCAGTTAATATGAATCACAACTACAAGTAAAGCATTGAAATGGATGGGGGAGTCGGGAGTGTTATTTAGCGGCAGTTCTAAAAACCGCCAGAAAATGAAAAAAAAATCACCATCCTAGAAAAAATTTGCCGTCACAAAATCACCGTTGAAAGTTGCAATTCATGTCAGACAGTTCCGACGCTTGCTAATAACTGCCACTAAGTACTTAACGGCACATGAAAAGGCGGCGCTTCTCAAAACTGCCGATAAGTGTATGGACGGCGGTTTAAAACGCTGCCAAATGCAAAAAATAACTGCCGTTACATTAGTTTTTTGTTGTAGTGTCATAAATATTTAAAAATAGTTACAATCTCCCTATTAGATATTACCCATAATAAGATTACTATATTTATTACTACCTTCTACTTCTTGCGTATCTATCACTCGCTCAAACGAGTGATTGCAATTAGCTACTTTTGATTCATTCCCTTCTTTTACTTTGTGGTGCCTATCACTTGCTCATATGAGTGATGGTAATCACTCAACCCCAATTCATTCCATTAATCATTTAATAACCAAAATATTAATCATTTATTTCTTCCCATCTCTTGTGAGAGCCTATTGAGCCTTTTCTTCTCTTACCATAACTCGTGTTTTGACAAAATTATTGAGTAAGATATTGAAACCATGAATCCTAATTGAATGTCTATTTTTGGTTATTTTTGGAATCTAATCAGAATTTATTTTGCATTAATCTAGTTTTTATGTCCTATTATCTATCTGCAATTAGTTTTTTGGTAATAATTTCTTTGTCATAATCATTCTTCTTAATGTTGATCTTATTTGATCTTATTAGGGATAATTCTAAACTAATTGTAGCATATAAAAAACAGTAAGTGTATCCACTAATTTGGATTGATTTGAATTTGAATTTCAAAACACGTACCTAAGCATTTTCCTCCAATCCTTGGTGTTTTTTTATTACTTTCATTCTATGCTTTGTCTTAGCATTTTATTTTACTTATTGTGAAGCCCTCTTTTATTTTCTTCTTTCTTCTTGAGTATTCATCTTCTTTTACTGCAATTAAATTTTCACTATTTGAGTTTTTCCCCCCTTAAATCGTGACTGTCATTCTTCCTGACATATATTTGAGTTTGCTTTTTATTTTTCCCTCGATCTTCCCCCTTATCTCTTTCATCTCATTGAGCACCATAACAAGTTTGGTTGTGTTCCTTTCTTATCAAAATATAAATATAAAAAATAATAAAATTCTCCTACAAATAAACAAATCATTCAATATCACTCAACTATAATATTGAAATTCTCCTCTTTTTTTTAGTATATAGGACTCTTTTAAATCAGAAAGGGGTGATTGGAGGTATCGAACTTGCCTCCTCTATGCCACAGAATCTTAGACATTTAAGGGAGGGTCAGCACAGTGGGAATATTGAAATTCTCTTACGGTGTAGCTAGAAATATTTCCCTGTTGATCTCTATCAGTTATTAATTTTGTGAAGTGATCCAAAAGCGTAAAAAATTACAAATTTTCATAAAACTATACGGTTGTAATTGAAAAGTTTTTGACAGCTACCAGAGTTTCTATCGTTGATCGGTGACACGTATTATTTACTTTTTATCATGTAACTGAAGTTACGAAAAAAAATTCTTTTGGATTACTCTCTTGGTGCTATTGACGAGACATTATTTTGTGAATTTTTATATAAAGATAAGCCATTGATATTTTCACCAATTTTTACTCAATTTATCTATATTTTTAAGTAATAAAATCCGTTCACTTGTACTTTTGCCCTCAACATCTTGCCTACATAAGCTTTCATCCAATTTTTATCATAAAACTAGCTAAATGAAATTGGACAAAGTATAAGTGAATAAAAGTATAATTTTACTCAACTTATGTGAATTGAAGTCAAGCATCCTATATAGAGTTAAAAATATTAATCTTATCTTCTTATTTTATTATTACACCTTAAATAAGAAAAAAAAACTATTACATTACATGGTGTGAGTAAAAAAAATTATCAAATTTTAATATTCTATTATTGATAATTTTGTCAAAAAACATAATAATAACATTTAGTTTGTAAATCTAAAACAAGGAGACAAAACTAATATATATTTTTAGTCTTTATTGAGAATTCTGGACATCCATTAACATAAATATGAAAAATTATATTATACTTCCTTGTGATTTGTCAAAATTACTGTGGAATATTATGTCAAATATTGGATGGAAAAAAGGTTAAGTGAGTAAATTTTTACAAAGCACGGGTGACATAAATGAATTATAACATCAGGTGAATTAAATGAAAATCCGCAAAGTGTGTATGTATATAAGCCAAGAAATGCACCAGATTTGAATCCGAGATTCGGAAGAAAAAATAGTTAAATTTAGTTGCTTATAACAGCGAACTGGTGTGTGTGTGTGTGTGTATGCCAAGAATCGTAGATACATTTCAGTGAGAGAGGGAGAGAGCATGGGCATGTATTTGCAGAATGCTATATATATTTCGCGTTTTATGATTCCATAATTACTATCATAATCGCAGCATTTTATTGAATGCAAATAAATGGTTAATAAATTTGTAGCATGGAAATTTTAAAATAAAAAGAAGAAAGAAAAAAGTAAGGCTCACATCAAATTTGAGATATAAGTATAAGGATTGTCACAGTTCCTCCTAAATCATAAAAGATAACCTTATATCCAATGCCAATTCCGTATGCTATATAATATATATTTTCTTTGCCGTTGTTATTATGGTTTTAATAGGCATTTATGGTTGGGATAGTGGTTGAGGTAATATTATAGTAAAATTGCAAAACTCAACTTGCAAATGATTACAGCAATTAATTAGTTGGATTCATTATAAACGCTTAAAAGTAATGTTATGAAAATCGAACTAGATTGACCCGTAGGATTGAAAAAAATCATGATTTGATCATGAGATTTATATAAATTAGAAAAATCCATTTTTCATAATTGGTTAAAAAATTTGTGAATATAAAACAAATTGATGAATTCATACAAACAGGTCACGGTTCACACAGCTTAAGAGAAAGTTTAATGCATAAAATATTGTCAAACATAATCTCATAAAACAGAAAAAAAAAACTTAGTTCAATGTAGTTTTTTTTTTTTGGGTGATAATTTAAAACATATGTAAACTTGTGAAGATATGTGACAATTTAATATCGTTTATATGTTATTTTCTTATTAATATCTATAAATTTAATTCTTTTTTATAATTTAGTTATTTCTTTTATTATATATTATATTTTTAATGATTGTTTCGGATCAAAAGTCTTTCCCTTTTAATACTCTTACATATGTAATAAATATGTAATGGCTGTTGTCAGATAGCAATCAATTCTATCTTTGTTTCGTGTCCTAATATTTCCCAAATTTGCAGAAAAATCTATTATTTTGTTTTCTCTTGATTACCACTTAAGAATATTCCATGTCTCTTGCTGTGTTACTTTCAAGGACAGGATTTTAAGGTCTTCCACTCAACAAATACATCAATTTTCTTTCACTTTCTACTTCTTGATAGATCATATGAAATTGAGCTTGTATTTGCAAAGTCATTTTAATTTTGTGTGCAAAATTTGTAACTTTTGAGTTCTTTGGTACAAAAGATTCAACAATATTTTCATGATCTCGGAAGGAAACTTGTTCTGAAATGAATTATCTCAAATTAATGAGGAAGAAGATCATAAATTCTTTTCATTGAAATTAGTAATTAAATTGATGGGAACAATCGGGGGTGAAGTTGTAGAATGAATCAAGATTCTATTTGTTTTGGCAAAAGAAATTTTTTTGTAGGAATATAATTATAAAATATTAAAAAGGTGGAAAATGATTCAAATGTTCAATGTTAAGTGTAAAGAATTTAGTAGAGGAAGTTGTCTTCAATGTTAGTTACAGATTCATTCATATCGACTTCAAGCACTTCCAAAGAAGTTTCACTCATCTTATGGTTCTATTGCTCAATGACAACCTTAAATCATTGATTTTGGCATATTTTATCTAAATGGTGGAGGGTTACCACTCTTTAGTGAGACACTAATGCTCATCTTATACTTCAATGGCCAACGGGTTATGATTTGTAACGAAGAAGAAGAAAAATAATTCTAAATTCATTTTATATAATTTGTTGGGAAAAGATATAGTTTAATTTGTTGGGTTAAGTGGCAAGGCAAGAGACTTGTGGCATAAAGGTGAAGGGTTTCAATTCCTATGGATGCAAATTATTTTTGTTTTTAATAATATCTATGAGAGGGTTGTTTTTTAAATTTTATGGCCAACAATAGTATGATGATGTGGAATTGCATTAGTGAGATGGAAGGCTTACTAAAAAATGATTTTTAATCATGTTGGATAATATTTATTCATATTATTTTAAATTCTTTAATATTGTTCTTAGTAAAAAAAAATATGAAGTTTTTTAAAAATTAAATTGAAATGCCTATAACCTAGTGGTGAAAGTTCACTCCTCCTAGAATTTTTTTTTGCCATATTTTTTTAAGAGTAAACATAATTAAAATGTTATAATTAAATTGGATTATAAATTATATTTAAATCTTATGTGACATTGTTTGAAGACCATTTGAGATACATTAAGTTTTAAAATTAATTTTTCAATGGCATTTTATTTCTTAATAGAGATAGACAACATTGGAATATGCAGTTTATTTTATCTTCTTTTAATATAAAATATTTTTGAAAAATATATTGGTAAACTTTTTCTAAAGTTTATATAAAATATATATGAAAAGAATTTAAGATAATAAATTATATATTTTTCAAAGTTATCTTTTCCTTTAAGAAACATAATGTTTATATTAAAAGAAGAAATAAATTATTTTTAAGTTAACTTGATATGCTTATTAGTGATGATTTCATGTCAATTTGACACAATTTTACCATATCATAAACATTCAAATATGGTTTTATAACTTTGAAAATTATTGAGATAATTATATTTAATTCTAATATGTTACTTTAGACATTTTGTCTATAAGATGCAAATCTTGAAGTATATCTATTTAAGATATCATCATGATATAGTGTGACTAAATTTTACATTAGTTAAGTCTAATTAGTATTAATTCCATGATATATATCCACTTTTGTGATTTACTATTATGCGTAATAATGGAATTTGTTCTATTTTGTTATATGTTTTTTGGTGAAATATGAAATCTAGAGATAATTAGATTATCAAATTAAACCATTGACATAAGATTAAGAAAAACTTCAAAAATATTTTTGGTATGTAATTTACTATTATTTTTATATATAAAATTTATATGAATGATATAAACATTTTGATTTACACATGATATGTATACTTTATAAAATTACATGCTAATGTACACTTATAAGATAATTCAAGTGGGATTGGTTTTGTTTTACTCTGCAATATGGGGAGTGATCAATTACTTGCATAATAATTGAAATGGTTGAAATTGTTTTATTTCTTAGGAAACAAGCATGTTTAAAATGGATATAAAAATAATAATTAATTATGGGTCATTATTTATCTCATAGAATTTTCTTGGTGAAATGAGTGATTGTCACCACAATAGGTCATTTATGAAATTAGTTTACTCCAGGGATTTAAATTATGGTTGCAGTCGCAGTCGCGTTGTGGATAAATACGGAAAAATACGGCTATAACGGTTTAAAATTGTGAAAAATCACGAATACGGTCTGTCCTAAAAATGCAATATTACAGGCAATATTATGAGCGCGGACCGTTTTTTAAATCCTAGGTTTATTCCTATAATATTCTTTGAGATATGGTACTTGATTATAGCTTGTTGGTTTTGCCATGAGATTTTATTAGTAATGTAAGAATCTACCACTACAATGGATTATATACTGATTCAATATAATCTTATAAAAATATTTTAGGATATGATAATTTGTTATGAGCTATCTTGTGAAATTTTATTTGGTGTTAATAAATATTCATTAGCATAATAACCATTTATTAAGCCAATATAATCCTATTAAATTTTATAGGATGTTCTTGTTATCTTAATTAATTTATACTATAATCTACTCACAAAGGATTATTGTATGAATTAGTTAAATGGAATATAGCTTTTTAGATAATTTTATGTATTGAAAATCTATTTACCCACATGTGTTAGATTTTTTGCTTCTTATAAGAAAGGCAATCTTTCTACCTACAAGTGTTCGATTAGCTTTTCTTAGGAAAAATGTGTTTATTACCCAATTAACTTGTTATTAGGCATTTTCTTGAAATATTCTATATTCTTTACCTACGAGAGAGTTTGTAATGAGACACTTAAAGTCTCAATACTATAATGATTATTACTCTTTATTTCTCATGTATGAAACAATGATTATGCAATGATAGCACATTTTATTTAAATAGTAATCTAACTTCTATCAATGAAATTTGACTTTGAGGGTGTTTGATAAAGAGCTTTTAGTTGATTTGATAGCATTTAACTGTTTGACCAAGTCAATAAACTAATTTAATTATTTAGTAAATAGTTTTGGAAAAAATTTTGGGATAAAAATATTCCCGATAATGATATATTCCTAGGCATATTTTTAAAACTTTTGAACCAAATACAAGAATGTAATATCCCTACAAAATATTCCCAGGCATGTTAATAACATGACACGAACCAAACGTGCCCTAATGGTAGTATTAGTTGTCACTAAATTTTATGTTTTTAGTAACAACATAAATATGTTGTCACTTAAAAAGTGCTTATAACAATAATAATTACCACTATACTTATTAATCAATGATAACAAGATTTTTTGGCCATTGAAGGTTAAACTTACGTGATAAGAAAATTCATTACTAATATAAATCTCAGTGACAATATAATTTAATTGGTACAAAAAAATCAATTTACAATGACAATAAATGTTATTATAAAAAGGGAACTTTTTTAGTGACAGGCTTAATTTATTATCATAAAATTTTTCAATAATGAAGCTTTTTGATATGAAAATTTGTTGTTACTAGAATTTTTTTGTGACAAAAGATTAACTTTTTGTTACAAGTTTTGTAATCACTAAAAGTATTTTTTTTTAGTGCTTATAATAACATATATAAATTTTGTAATCTTTTAATGTAAATGTCGACAAAATTCAAACCTAAAACATGAGTAATCATAACCAATCAATTAACTTTATTGAATTAAACTAATCCAATTGGAATTTCAATTATCAATAATTTTCTTGATTTGTATCTCGAAGCTCAAATTTATTCGTCTTTCCCAAAATTTAATTGCCATTATAATTTATTTGAAACTTGATTCTCTACATGCGCTAGAAAGTACCGATCATATGTCTTATTGATTTGAAATAAAAAATAAGTTGAATCGAAACAAATCTAATCACGAAAATTCTTTATTATTGTACTAGAAAATTCAGTAATGCTACAAATTTGCATACATAATTCAATTTCAGAAAATCGACAACATCCAAAGGAAGTTTTTTGTACCATTCAATAGATCAACTGGGCCCCAAATTTGCTAAAATATCTAATTTCCTCATAAATACTTTCTACATTATTAATAAAACCTTAAGCTTTTTTTTTTATTTCTCTAATTGAGTGTGTAATGCAAAAATAAAAGTTGAAGCCAAATTGTAGAAAGCGACAGAAAATTGATGTATAATAATAATAATAATAATAATAATAATAATAATAATAATAATAATAATAATAATAGAGTTTTTTTTGGGTAGAACTGGAACCCCAATACATGGGGAAGAAAAACTAAGACAGAACTGAATTTTTATAATAATAATTACCAAAACATAGTATATATGACAGCATGAAAGAAAATTTTCACATTTCTTCTATATTAATAAAATGGTTTTTTAAAAAATTTTCTTAATACAATTGATGTTGATAAAGCTACCATTTTCTGCACACTTTTTACATAAGAAAATTCATACAAAGTTACACTTTTTTTATTTTGTTTTGACTATTGCTGTTTGTTGCTTGCAAGACTGGGAAGCTGGAACACCTGTCCTAATAAAGTGCAAACGAGGAGACGTCGACTTCTTTTAATTGGACCAAAGAGAATGAACCCAAAATAATTGACTTGGACTTGCAATTAGCAATGTTTGAAGTCTGCAAAATGCTGCCACAAAGAAATCCTATCACACGCCCAAGATATAAAAGACTTGTCATTGTAAGCTGTAGACTGGGAGATATAGACTTCTTTGAACCATAATAATAGACTTTAACTTGCAATTTGCAAAATTGCAAAATTGCAATGACTTTTAAAATGTCGCCAAAATGGGATCATATCACTTGCACAATGAAAACAAGTATGTATTGCACCGATTGGTAACCACATTCATTGCCTATTTTATAGTCTATGAATCCAACTAATATTATTTATCCAAATAAATACATAATAAGTTAAAATAATGTGCATATTTTATTTTATTGATCAAATTATATATCATTAAATTATTTTAAGTTCAGTAATTTTTTAACCAAATTTTTAATGTAAGATAGCCAGCTTCATTAAAAAGAACATCATTTTCAATGTTTATTACTATACTTGCACAATGTTTATTGAAATGTTAAAAATAGAACTTAAAACATCATTTACCAAAAAAAAAATCTCTTTAGTCATCTTCAGAAGTGATTTTAATTATATTAATGAACACTTTAATTTGTATATTTAATGGCATTTGACATTTTTGGTAATCAGTAATAATTACATCAAATAGAAAACTAAATTTAAGATAGTAAATAAAGTAAAAATGAAGAATTTAAAGGGGACTTTAATTTCACCCTCATCCTTCCCCCTTTTTTAGTTTTTTTAATAGTGAAGTTACTAATCCATTAAATTCACACATATAAATATTTATGATCAAATCCGAAATGTAAAGAAAGTAATTTAAAAAAAAAATGAAAACACCACATGTCTAACTTGAAGATCAACAAAGGAATTTAACCTCTTACTCAAGAGAGAACAATCAAATATATAGGTTCTTAATTAATTTGTTCTATTCATCAATTTAATTGCCAATTTTTCATCAAAGGACTTATCTCATTCCTTATTGGTTTGGAATAATCAATTTCAAAACAAGTTTCATCCTTATTAGAACGTGAAATTAATAGCTTGTTTGACTTTTCATGTTAGAAAACTTAGTAAAGTTACAACGTTTCCGCACATAATTAAAATAATCTAACAATTAAATGAAAGCTCAGTTTCACGCTATCAAGAACAAGTGAAGATTTGTAAACATTTACTAAGACCATAAATTTTTCTTGAATTTCACTGATTGAAAATTTATTGTAATTACAAATTTTGAAGTGAAATATAGAAAGTGACAAAAAATTTGTTGTCTTTGTAAATGATTGAGTGAGAGAAATGGAATTCCTAAATACGCACCAAGAGAAGGGACCATATGCTCTATTGGATTGTAATCCAAAACACACAGTGACAAAGTAAAGATATGTAGAGTTGACTGATAATAATATTCATTAGCTATTTTAGATAACAGCCTTTAGTTTTCTCTAATTTTCCAGTCCTAAATCATAAAAAAAGAAACTAAAAATTAATTTTTTTATTTTCCCTGTTGAAAGAATAAAAAACTGAAGCTCAAAATAGAGGGGGTTTATTTGTTAATTACTCCCTTCCTTAGTTCCTTTTTATTTGTTATATTTTGAAGAAATTTTTTATTCTTTTTATCTCTCATTTTAGAATTCCAATGAAGTGCTAAATATTTTTTTTCAATTTTATCCTTCTTAAAAATTTCATTATTTAACACTTTCAACCCACTTATATTTATTCCATTATATTTCTCTCTATATTTTCAACTTTCTTTAACTTTGTACATAAGGGGTAATCTTGAAAAGTCTAATAAAAATAAATAAATAAATAAAACTATTTTTAATACATGTGAAATTAATTAATTGTGATAGATAAAAAGAAATGAAAAGAGTATTTATCTTTCAGGTATTCAAACACTCAAAATGTCACAAGATGTCAATGGTTAGTGATTTTGTGAAGATTGGCAACAATTTTTTTGAAAATAATTTCCAATGCATAGTACCTATTGTTGGTAGTATGGATTAAAATTCTAATATAAAAGTAAGCATAATAGAATATGAGCGTACCTAGAGCATAATTTAATGAAGTCATGATTAGTCTAAATAATGATGATAACTAAGGTTGCAACTTATTTCGCCCCTTGGGTTATCCAGATAGAAAGAGTAAAAATATTTCAAGAGTAGAAATTCTTGTTATGCATCATCAAAATAATAACCATGATCTCTTTATTTAAAGTCAGACTTGTAATAGGAAACTACTGACCACTAAAGCGCTACAGGTTGGGACCTTTACCCATATGGGCTTATGCATGATCCAACCTATCATGAATTATATACATTAGACCAAGGACCTAATCTGTTCTATGCTTAATGTTAAAACATAAAATTAATTATTTAAATAAATATTTTAATAAATTAATTAATGCTAACTCATATAAATATATCCAAATAATTATTTTAATACAACAATCTCTCATTTGGATAATATTAATTAATTATATAGAATAATTGAAACATCAATAATTAAGTAATTAGTTATACATTAAGGCATAAACTCAATTTAGAGAATGAGACCATACAGGATTATTGAATCTAATAGAGAAACAAGTAATATTTAAATATAATTGTCTTAGAATATGAAAAGAACAAAATAAAATTAGTCTTTTGACTACAACTTAGAAGTGAAATAACTCAAAATCATTAAATTCGATAGGGAAACAAATGATTTATATACGTATAAAACATATCACCAATGTTTCAATATCTGAGCTAAGCAATTATTACATAAGTGGAATAAGACCATACAGAATCACTGAATTCGATAGAGAGACAAGTGATGCTTAAATATAATATCTTATAATCCAAAAGAAACTGAATATAGATAAGGTCAATCTTTTGACCATAATTCATAAGAGAAACAACTCAAAATCATTGAATCCAATAGGAAAACAAAAGATATATATATATATATATATATATGTACAAAACATATCACTAATATTTCAATATCCAATTTGAGCAATTACTGGTCGTAGACATCAATAAAATAAAACAAGCATATCTTAGAATCCCACTAAACTATGGCTTCATCAAAAGATTTAACAAGACCTATATGAGTTATTTGATTTTTAAATACTCCTACAGGTAAGCCTTTAATCAACGAATCCATCAGCATGTCTATACTAAGGATGTGTTCAATGTGAGTCTGAGATTTAGTAATCTTCTCTCTAATGAACAGGAATTTAACATCAAAATATTTAATACGACTAGAATTCCTATGGTTTTAGGACAAGCACACAACAGAAGAACTATTGTAATAAAAATTGGTAGAGGTCATGATATAAAATCAACTAATTGCATGCTAGATATCAAATTCCTTAACCATATAGCCTAACAAGTGGCCTTATAACATGCAATAAACTCTGCTTCCATAGTTAAGGTAGCTATGAGTGTCTGTTTAACACTTTTCATGAGACAACTCCTCTAGACATCATAAAGATATATCCAAATGTTGACTTACAATCATCTATATATGAGGCATAATCACAATCTGAATAACTAACATCTTCAAGTGAATTAAATCGTCTATAAGTCAATATGTGATTCTTGGTGCCTTATGGATACCTCATGACCTTCTTGGTGACTTTTTAATGATCCATCCCAGGGTTGCTCAAGTATTTTTCTAGCATACTAATAGCAAAAGCTATATCTAAAATGAATGCGAACCTGTGCATTCATAAGACTACCAATAATAGAAGTGAAAGGAATCTTGTCCATTTCAGCCTTTTCGATATCAGCTTAAGGGCAATATGATTAAGACAATGTATTATCTTTCTAAGTAAGCATTGGACTAGATGCATAGGTATCGATTTTAAATCTTTCAAGCACCCATTCAATCCAATTAACTTGGTACAAACCTAAAATACTATAAGTTTTGTCATGATGGATCTGAATTATAAGAACAAAATATGCTTTGCCAAGATTTAAATGACATACTAACATGCATTTTAACTCATCTAGAAAATGATTAAATTACTAGCCAGCAAAATGTTATCAACATAGAGCACTAAGATGACAAAATTACCTTATCATATTTATTAAAAAATTCCTACAAGTTCACGATATAGGCATTTAGTATGGCAAGTCTTCAAACCCTTTGAAAATGTCCTAATTTAATGGTTGGCTGATCAGGTTCTTCATCATGAGGATCTTTATTTATTTGAACTAGATTGTCAACATTATCTCTTCCAATGGTGAGGGAGTCAAAATAGGTATAGGTAGAATGGTGGCCTTATCATGTAGATTGATAGCCCTAGGCATCGAACTCCCACTATCCAAGTTATCCTCAAAATAGAATGTCCAATCAAACTCGATGATCTTCATACTATGAGTGGGACAATAAAATCTGCAATCTCTTGATCCAACACAATACTTAATAAAGAATCCACTGATTATTCTAGAGTCCAATTTTTTCGACTAAGGATTATATGGTCTCTCCTGTGTTTTACAACTTTATACTTGAAAAGGCTTTAAAATTTGAGAAATTTAGGTTTAACAACACATCTTGTTTTATCAATCTTTCTAATCTCTCTTTAGAAAACTGACCTAAACATCAATCCCACAAAATGGAAGAATTATCACTCATTCTAGGATGTTTATGCCTAATCACAACATTGATGGGAACATCAGAAGATACAACAGGACAATCATTGAAATTCAAATGATGTGGATAATTTTATAAGGTGGCATACCAGTAATAGCAAAATCATAATAAATTTCAATCTTTCATTTCCTTGTCAAAAGGATTAACTACAATTATCCAAAACAGAACTAGAAATCAAATTAAATTCCTCCTCGCAAAAGGTACATAAATGACATTATTCAAATTAAAATGTGTCCAGAAGATAAACATAAAGAAAAAATGATCCTATATATTCAATTTCAATCCTACTTCCAACTACTCCTAATAAAGTCTTCTACATCTCACTTGAGATTAGCCTATTTTTGAGCCCCTTCCTGCTCACACTTATTCTTTATCTTATAACATTAAGACATTTTGTGTCCATGGATCTTGCAATAATTGCACTTGCCTTTAAATTTCTTTTGTTGTCCCTTGCCCTTATCACCATCTTTTTTGAGCTCAAGCTTTCCATATATCTGTGTCTCTAGTTTCTTTCCTCTTTTATCACTACTACTTGACTTACTTTTAGATTCTTGAGACAAGTAATTGACAAAAGGTGGTTGTGAGTTACTCTTCATATCTCCTCCTCTTAAGTTACTATAGAGATCATCTAGTCTATTGTCCACTCTCCCTCTTGTGAATTATAAGAAGTTCTTAAGTAGCTATATTTAGTTGGCAATGACTGAAAGATTCTGTATACCAAAGTACTCTCTCCTAGATCAATGCCCGTATGATTTTAACTTATTATAGCAATGAATCATCTTCATGGTGTGCTACCTGACACCCAAAATTTGTCATAATGAGTGTTATTAAGCATGGAGAGATAATAGACTTTCTGAATCTTATCAAGCTTCTTGAATTTTTCACCAATAGCTTTCATGTGTTCTACAGCAATGTCCTTATCTGCTATACTCTCTCTAATTCCCTTTTCAATAGTAAACTTAATCATTGACAAAAAAATCTAGTTTGACTTATACCATCATTTGTAATAGGTCTTATATGTAGCATTAGACTTAAGCAATAGATCAGCTAACTTCAATTCCCTAAGAGCCAAATCTTCCTTAGAGATTATCAGGTACATGTTCAAAAACTCTTTCCATTCATCATTGTTTGTTTCATTAAGAGTCCTCACCACAAATAGTTGTTGAAAGAATGAGACTGATGCAACATGATTGATAAATTATTAATTATGCATGCATAATATAATTATAACACAAGATTCTTAATTAAACAAATTAGTAAAATAACTATATAATAAAGTGGTATCAGAATTACATATACCATATGATTTGACTTGTACAAGAGTCTACATAAGAATGTAATCAATATAGCCATACTAATATTGTACAAGAAATATTGAAACATTGTAATTGCTACATGTTTATTCTAAAGAGTTTAAACCCTAAAATTACATTAATAATGTCACATTGATATGGTGTATCCATTATCAATGCAATATGCTCCTAATATCCCAGAAGGACAACATTTTATGTAAAATAGTCTTATTATATCCTTAATCTATCACTAGTGTGTATTAAATGGCTTTGGGTATCCACATATGTATAAGATTACATAATTAATAGTTCAAAATTTTATCTAATATAGCTATGCTTATAACTAGAGAGAATGACTGCTCACCAAGTCTAAAAAAAATATGAAGAATGTTCATAAATCTTTACAGGCTAAATTTCCATAAATAGAATGTATTTTTATACAATACAAGTCTTTCAAAATTCAAAATAAATATTTATTAGCCTTAAAAAAATTTGGAAAAATTCCATAAGATAGAAAATAAAGTTTTACACAACAAGGTCAAAACTAGGCCGCAAAGACCCAGCACATGGGCCTCACGTGCTTAGGCTTATGCCTTGGCATGTTGCACAAAGCACAGTCCAAGTGACTAGTGCATGAGACACATGCACCATGTGCAAGTGAACTCACGTGCTATCAACCACTAGGTTAACACTAAGGCGAGTAACCTTACGCATGCAACCAGCTGGCTGCACACCTTTATGCGCATGTAGTACATATGCTTGATGGTGCGTGATGCCCGCTCACACACAAAAAAGATGCTAGTTTTGCAGAATTAGGCACATGAGTTTCATGCGCTAGCTCAGACGTGTGAAGCCCAAGCGCATAGGCTAAAAACAATGCCTTTTTCACCCTTTTCTCCATGCTATTCGTTTATGGCTATTTTTTAGCCATTAATGGGGTTTTTAGGCTCCAAAAAATTTATTTTTAACCCCTTTTAATACCAAAAAAATATATGTAACCTATTTTAATACCAATTCATGTATTAATCAAAAGGAAAAGCTTCAAGACTATGCAATTTATGTTTATAAATTTTCTAGAAAAGTTTAAACTAATCCACAACAATCATGAATTTAATACAATTAAATAATAGAATAATATTCCTAATGTATTTTTAGATTAGGATTCAAGATTCAATCAAAAGAAAAATACATCCAATTGTTTTAGAAATGAAAACCCCCTAATTTTGATGATTTTAATGTACAAAAAAGAAAAGAAAAAATTAGGAATTTTATAAATTTCATCAAGATAGTTAAAATTGCTCATAATCAGATAATCCACACTCTCAACATTGCTTTGATACCATTTGTTGGTAGTATAAATTAAAATCCTAATATAAAATTAAGCATAATAAAATATGAGCATACCTAGTGCATAATTTGATGAAGTCATGATCAGTCTGAATAATGGTGATGAGTAAAGTTGCAACCTACTTTGTCCCTTAGGCTATCCAGATAAAGAGAGTAAAAATATTTCAAGAGTAGAAATCCTTGTTGTACATCATCAAAATAATAACTTTATTTAAAGTCAAATTTGTGATAGGAAATTACTAACCATTAGAGGGTTGTAGGTTGGGACCTCTACCTGTATGGGTTTATGCATGATCCAACCTATCACGGATCATACATATTGAACTAAAGGTCCGATCTATTCTATGCTTAATGTTAAAATATAAAATTAATTATTTAAATAAATATTTTAATAAATTAATTAATGTTAATTCATATAAATATATCCAAATAATTATTTTGATATAACACCAATACCATAATTTTTATTCTTTAAAAAAGAAGAAATTTTTAACTAAATATTCTAATATTTTTTTTAAAAATTAATACCATTCTTGTTGATAGAACTATCATTTTTTTTTGCATACTTTTTACATGAGAAATTTCATACAAATTATAATAATTGCAATGTTTATTCCCATAATTCATAGAAGTTGTAATTAAGTATATAAAAATATTACATCGCCAGTATAAGAATCATGCGCCAAAAGGAAAAATACACTTGAACTTAGTTTAATATTTAATATTAATTAGTTAGATTTTATTTATTATGTTTATATATGAGTCACAAATTTGCAAATATAGTAAGCTTTTAATGGTATAATTTTAATAAATTATTATCTTTTTAACTATGCTGTGAGCTAATGAATGAAAATTATTAATTATAATAATTGCTTATACAGTTTGTAGATTGTTAAGCTCTAATAAAGAGTTTTGAATGTTAATTTGCACAATAAATAATCAGGAACTGTGAATATTGCTAACTTTAGAAGTTATAACATAGCTTTTTTCATAAAATATAGAATTTTATATATTTGTTTCAAATAAAACCCATACAAAATTCTGACTCCAACTTGCAAAATCTTTCTCTGTATTTGCACATGACGAAGATTATTTGAATACATACCGAACAAAAACTAGAATTTGTATCCAACTTGATTTATTTTACTATATAACAACAAGACATAACAGGCATCAACGTTTTTTTTTTTTTCCTATCATTGAGATTGTTAGGAGAATGAAAACAAAATAATTGTTGGTAAAATATCTACTTTCCAGGTGCACGTGTATTAGGCTATCTATGAGCATGTCCATCAGTTTGGTGCTTCATTCTAGCCTACTTGCCCGTTAGTTTAATTGATTTCGAAAAAGTAGTTTAATTTATTTATTTTTAATAAAATTTTCAAAATTACCTTTCAGTATTTTATTATATATAAAGTCTAAGATATTTGAAAATACAGAAAGAAGTATGGTAGAATAAAACTAAATGATATGTTTATTCTTAAATATGTTTGTGTAAGAAATTTTAGGATTCACAAATAATTTAATATTCGTACATTCATAAATCCAAAAAGAGGAGTACAATAATTGCATAACTAAAATAAAGGGTTTTCGAATTACTTGGCCCTCCTGCTGCATCCATAATGTCTAATTGTAAGATTGGTTGGATCACTGCCCACTCTTTCTTAGGTGAGTCTCAGAAAGAATATTTAGAATTATAAACTGCAATCTGATGGGTGACTACAGCTCACCTTATAAGGAGGTGGGTAGGGATCCAAACCCTAATTAGAACTCAACTAGGATTAATTGGCCTATCATAATTAATCTAGAATTAGGGTATATGCACACACTTTGAGTTACATTATAATATAAAGTCTAGGTATTATAATTAATTAATGACATTGAATTAATATTAATTCAATTATATATTAAAATATGTTTAGTCCATAAAATTATTTTACAATCTCCCACTTGGACAAACACATTTTAATGTATAATTTGAATTACAATATGTGGCCACTTTTAAACAATGTCATTAATACAATTCATACCATTACAACCATAGGTCAAATATGAGATTTTATTAAATGTATACCTAATCACCCGATAGGGTTGAAAAGATATACCCATTCCAAAAGACCAAACAATAAAATGTGTGCATAATCAAAATTTACAAAATGATCTGTGCATCTGCCCAAGATGCTTTACAATAGTTTGAAACAGGATCTTAATGTCTCCTTATACTGCCATAATTCAAATAAGTGCACTTTATAACATAATAAAATGACAATATTATAAAATCTCGAGATCAACATAATTTCAATTTCAAAATACATAAGTATTTGTACTAACTCAAAACATCAAAAGATTCAATAAGGCCCATATTTAATACATGTCTTTTAAATATTCCTACAACTAGGCCTTTGGTTAATGGGTCTGCAAGCATACAATACTTTTACGGGTAAGATGCTTACATGTCTTTTCTCTCACAAATTGATATTTCACATCAAAATACTTTTACGGGTAGAACTTTTATTGTTTTGAGAGATGCTAACAGCAGTAGTATTGTCACAATAAATGGTTAAGGGTTTCTAAATGCTTTCAACTAAGCAAAATTCAGAGATAAAATTCCTTAACCATATAGCCTCTCGAGTGGCTTCATAACAAGCAACATACTCTGCTTCCATAGTGGAGGTTGCTGTTAAAGTTTGTTTGACAATTTTCCGCGATACAGCTCCTGCTGCAAAGCATAAAGATATATCTAAAGGTTGATTTCGTATCATCTGGACAACTAGCAAAGTTAGAGTCTGAATAACCTGTACAAATTAGATCACTAGATCTTCTATAAGTTAACATATAATTCTTTGTACTCTGTAGGTACCTTATGACTTTCTTTGCTGCTATCCAGTGTCTTTGACTAGGATTACTTACGTACCTCCCAAGCACACTAACTGCAAAAGCAATATTTAGGCATGTACACACCTGGGCATACATCAGGCTACCAATAGCGGAAGCATATGAGACCATACTAATTTTAGATTTCTCATCATTATTTTGAGGACACTGGGCTTTGGAAAACACTTGACCCTTTTGAATGGGCGTAGTACTATGCAAGCATGAAGTCATGTTAAATCTTTTAAGCACTTTATCTATATATGCCTTTTGAGACAAACCAAGCAAACCCCGAGATCTGTCATGATGGATCTCTATGCCAAGCACAAAAGTCACATTTTCAAGATCCTTCATATCAAAATTTTGTGACAGTGCTAAATTTGTCTTGTTAAAAAGATTTATATCATTACTCATAAGGAGAATGTCGTCAACATACAACATCAGGATCATAAAATTGCCTGCACTCATTATATAATAGATACACTAATCCACTGCATTCTCCTTAAATCCAAGAGAGGACACAATCTTATGAAATTTGAGATACCATTGCCTGGATGCTTGTTTCAGGCTATATATCGACTTATTCAACTTACATACTAAGTGCTCTTTTCCATTCTCTTGGAAACCACCTGGTTGTTTCATATAAACTGTCTTCGACAGGTCAGCATTAAGGAAAGCAGTCTTCATATCCATTTGATGTAGCTCGAGATCAAGATAAGCTACCAAAGCCATGATAACTCGAAATGAGTCTTTAGTCGAGACTGGTGAAAAGGTCTCCTTATGATCAATTCCTTCCTTTTGTGTGTAACCTTTAGCTACTAATCTAGCCTTATATCTTTCAATTTCACCTTTAGCAATCCATTTGGTTTTGAAAATCCACTTGCACCTAACTGGTTTACATCCTTCAGGTAGTTCTACCAAATCTCATACATTATTCTTGTACATTGAATTTATTTAATCCTCTATGGCATGAATCCATTATGAGGAATTAGAACTTGAAATAGCTTCTAAGAAGCTAATAGGATGAAAATCGTCATTCACATCAAACTCATGTTCTTGCAAATAAATGACGTAATCATTTAAAACTGCCTGACGACGAGTTCTCTGTGATCTTCTCAGGAGAACTTCCTCAATTTCTTCATTTAGTTCATTCACCAATTGGATCGATTCAATTACGGGTTGGACCAAATCAATTTGTGGTTCTATATGAGATGGTTCTTCAGTAGGCACTATCATAGGAACGACACTATGCTTATCAAGTGTTTGGGAGACATTGCTTTGTTTTTCTCCTAGGGAGATTTAAAATGATTTTCTCCCACTGTCTAACTCATCCTCAAAGTAGACAGCATGATCAAATTCAATAACTCTTGATGAATGAGATGGGCAATAAAACCTACTTCCTCTTGAACCAATGCAATAGCCAATGAAATACCCACTAACTATTCTTGCTTCAAGCTTCTTAGCATGTGGGTTATAAGGTCTAACTTCAGCTTTGCATCCCCAAACATGAAAATGTTTCAGGCTAGGTTTCTTACCATATATTAGCTCATATGGGGTCTTTGGTACATATTTGCTTAGAACTTGATTCAACACATATGTAGCTGTTCTCAAAGCATCACCCTATAAAAATTCTGGTAAAGTGGAATGAGTCATCATACATCGTACCATCTCCATGAGTGTTCTATTCCTCTTCTCTGCAATTCCATTCTACTTCGGTGTGCCAGGCATATTGCAACTAGCTTCTATTCCACATTCTTGCAAATATTTTGCAAAAAGACTAGGGTTTCTTCTAGTTTCATCCTATCTACCATAAAATTCACCACCTCTATCTGAGTGTACACATTTAATTTGCTTTCCCAGTTTCAGTTCAATTGCAGCCTTGAACCTTTTGAAGGCTTCTAATGCTTCAGACTTTTCGGAAAGGAGTTCTACCCATCCAAATCTCGAATAATTATCAATGAAGATGATAAAATACTTGAAGCCTCCCATTGCATTGGGTGAGATAGGCCCACACACATCAATATGGATTAACTCCATAAAACTTTCTCTCCTGGTCCCCTTCCCTTTTCTAGCTCTAGCTGTTAATTTTCCTTTGATGCAGTCTACATAGACGCTGAAATCTGAGAAGTCAAGATTAGGTAAAACTCCTTCTTTTATTAATCGTTCCATTCTTTCTTTGAAGATGTGGCTTAATCTTCTATGCCAAAGCATTGAAGAGGTTTCATTTAACCTTGGTCTTTTATTTCCAACAACCGAGTTGATGGAATTTTCAAAAGTATTATCCAAATCAATTTTATATAAGCCACTATTCAAAGTACCAGTTCCAACTATTGGGAATTTGAATTATCACATGTAGCAGAAATTCAAGATTTGATCTGAATTCTACCTAGGATCCATGCAAAAAGCATAAATCAATGATAAGGGTTTTACCTATTGGACACTCATCATTCTACTAATGAAAACTTGAGAGTGGATGAATCAAACGCCGGCTGGAAGGTACAACGTCTCTACAGTATCCACACGGAGTGAACAACGACCTCTCACTCTCCATGAATCTGTTAGGATGCATTTTTCTCTCTAGAATTTAGGATTATATGTTTTTTGAGTGATTTAGGGTTTTATGGAAGCTTATAAGCGTGTATTAAAAGTGCTGCCCTCAAGCCCTTTTTATAGAACTTAGGCAAGCAACAATCCTAGTCCTATTAGGATAATGCTTCCAAAATCCTAATCACATTTAACAACTCATTTTATCCTTATCCTAGAGATAATGAGGAGAGATATAACTTATCTATTAATTATCTAATATTAGATAATATTATCTCATAATATAAATATCTTAATATTAGATAATTGCATATAGTTATTAAATATAAAATAATATTATCTCATAATATATTTATCTAATATCTAATATCTAATAACATAATTATTTGATATTACTTTAATATTAAATAATATCATATAATATTATATATATATTACATGAACAACATATTATTATTCTTAATAATAATATTTATGCATGAAAATAAGTCCAATTAATTGGATATTAATATAATTAAATTTCAATTAATTATTGTCTTATTCTTACTCCTTTTGTATGACCCTGTAGGTTCTTACTACGTTGACAATGACTCATTATTGAGTCATAGATAGTAAGCAGTATCTAGCAACACATCACTGCTACTCAAGTAGTAGGAATGTCTGTGATTCGACATCCACCTAATACATGATCAACATTTTGCATCATAATTCTTTTTGTAATAATATCCAAATTGAACTGGAGCCATGGAATGTGTCATCCTCGTCAATGTTCAATTTATATTTCTTGATATTGAGTAGACTTCAAAACAAATGATCAATATCACATATTGATCCATTTGAGCATGGCCATGCATTTCTAAGTCTTACTCAATCAAGGGGCCTAAGGATATATCTCCTTTTTATAAGAGTAACAAAATCTCATCTACATCACTCACTTCCCTCTGCATGATTCGTGACACACCCAAACAATGCCCTACTTGTTATCCCGATTAAAGGTGACATAGGATGACATCAAAGTGAGTAACCCCTCATGTAGGGAACCGTAGTGACTTCAGATCAAAGGACTATATGCAATTATGACCATATGAGAACTACTAATGACACAAGTCTTATCCATGCAGTATTCTCATATTGGGTCATTCTAGTACATCTGTTCACTAACAATGTACTCATATATTGACTTGATATCACATATCCATGATTCATAATCATCAGTCACTATACATGCTAGTCTCAATGTACTATTACTATCCTTTTCGTAATAATACTTCACTAAGGGCATTTTAGGAATAGTAAAACTATTCCAGGGACAATTAATATATTAAGTTATAAATTACGTAAAATTTAAAAATAAAATATAATAATTGCATTGCCTGAAATAAAATATAATACATTATGTATTATTTCACTCATCTATATGATTGGTTCCTAAGACACACACTAATAATCTCCTACTTGGACTAGAGCCAATCACTTATGTATCTAATACCAAATGACAATGTATGACTATCATACTTTTTCTACACTAATGGCTCTGTCAGTGGATCGACAATATTATCATAAGTTGGTACTTTATATATCTTCATATCTACTCTATGGATGATTTCTCAAATAAGATGGAAGCATCTAGGTATATGTTTGGATCGTTGGGGAGATCTAGGTTCCTTGGCTTTTGCAATGGCTCCATTTTTGTCATAATAGAGATCCACTAGGTTTGCAATGCTAGGAACAACGCCAAGTTCAGTAATGAACTTTTTAATCCAAACAGCCTTTTTTGACGCATTAGAGGCTGCGATATACTCAGCTTCTATAGTAGAGTCGGCTAATGTTTCTTGCTTTGAACTCTTCCAGCACACAGCACCACCATTTAGGCTAAATACATAACCTGATTGCGATCTAAAGTCATCCTTGTTAGATTAGAGACTAGCATCAGTGTAACCTTTTACAACAAGTTCTTCTTCTCCTCTATATATTAAGAATGAATCCTTAGTCCTTCTCAAGTACTTAAGGATATTCTTAACGACAGTCCAGTGAGGTTCACCTGGATTTGACTGGTACCTGCTCATCATGCTCAAAGCATACAAGACATCAGGACGAGTACATATCATGGCATACATGATAGATCCAATTGCTGATGCATATGGTATCTTATTCATGCGGTCCTTCTCATCTTATGTCGAAGGACACTGAGCTTTGGACAAATTTATGCCATGTGATATAGGCAAGAATCCTCTTTTGGATTCTTGCATGTTAAACTATTTTAATACTTTATCTATGTATGTACTTTGACTTAGGCCAAGCAATTTTCTTGATCTATCTTTATAGATCTTAATACCTAGTCTATAGGCAGCTTCACCTAAGTCTTTCATTGAGAAATAATTCACTAACCAAGTCTTTATTATTTGTAGTGTAGGGATATCATTTTCGATGAGTAGTATGTCATCCATATACAATACAAGAAAAATAATTATGCTCCTACTAATCCTTTTGTACATCTTTATTTTTTATGAAATCAAATTCTTTGATTGCCTTATCTAAACAAAGATTCCAACTCCCATGAAGATTGCTTTAATCCATAAATGGATTGTTGTAGCTTACATACCTTTCCAGCAATTTTAGGAATGAAAAACCCTTAGGCTGTGTCATGTACATATCCTCAAGGAGCTTTCCATTAAGAAAAGCAGTTTTAACATCCATTTGCCAGATTTTGTAATCATAAAAAGCTGCAATAGCAAGCAAAATCCGGATGGATTTAAGCTTGGCAACTAGGGAATAAGTCTCATCATAGTCTATACCATGAACTTGGCTATAACCTTTTGCAACTAATCGTCCCTTAAAGGTTTGCACGTTACCATCCATGTCGATTTTCTTCTTGAAAATCCATTTACACCCAATAGGTTTTACCCCTTTAGGTGTATCAACTAAATTCCATACTTGGTTAGTATACATGGAATCCATCTCAGATTTCATGGCTTCAAGCCACTTCTTAGAGTCTGGCCCTTTTATAGCTTCTTGGTAGGTTGTAGGCTCATCTTGATCCATGAGCAAAACATTGTCATTTTGAGTCACAAGAAATCCATATCGTTTAGGCTTATGATGTATCTTACCAGACTTACATGAGCCTTGTGTTACTTGAGCTAGTTCTTGATCCACAACATCTTATGGTCTTTGTTTAGGCTCTATTATAGGTTTAGTGTTACTTTGTGAGTCTCGCACTTCTTCGATTTCTACTTTCCTCCCATAGTTTTTCTCAGAGATAAATTCTCTTTCTAGAAAAACACCAGTTCGTGCGATAAACACTTTGCCTTCACTAGGATTGTAGAAATAGTATCCCTTAGTTTCCTTAGGATACCCTACAAAGTAGCACTTGTTCGATTTGGGTCCAAGCTTATCAGAAACTTGACGTTTTACATAGGCCTCGCAACCCCAAATCTTCATAAATGATAAGTTGAGATGTTTCCCATTCCATATCTCATATGGAGTCTTTTGAACCGTTTTTTAGACAACATAGTTGAGTGTAAAAGCAGCTGTCTCTAGAGAATGCCCCTAAAAGGAAATTGAAAGATCTGTATGACTCATCATAGATCGTACCATGTCTAACAAGGTACGATTCCTCCTTTCTGAAACACCATTCCATTATGGTGTTCCAAGTGGAGTGAGTTGTGATACTATACCACACTCCTTTAGATAGTCATTAAATTCTTAACTTAAGTATTCTCCACCTTGATCTGATCGAAGTGTTTTAATACTTTTACCAAGTTGGTTTTGCACTTTATTCTTGAATTCCTTGAACTTTTCAAAGGATTCTAATTTGTGTTTCATAAGATATACATATCCATATCTACTAAAATCATTAGTAAATGTAATGAAATACTAGAAACCTCCTCTAGTAGGTGAACTAATAGGCCCACATACATCAGTATGTATGAGACTTAATAGATCATTAGCCCTTTCACTATGTCCAGTGAATAGTGTTTTAGTCATTTTACCTAGTAAACAAGATTCACATATTTCATATGATTCAAAATCAAATGAATCCAAGAATCCATCTTTATGGAGGTTGGATATGTGGTTCTCATTTATATAGCCTAAACAACAATGCCAGAGATAGGTTGGATTTAAATCATTTGATTTAAATTGGTTGGTGTTCATGTTATAGACAGGCATTTCAAGATCAAGAATATATAGCCCATTGAACATTTGTGCACTACAGTAAAACATTTCATTTAAATAAACTAAATAACTTTTATCCTTTATTATAAATGAAAAACCTTTGCTGTCTAAACAAGAAACAGAAATAATATTCCTGCTGATAGCAAGCACAAAATAACAATCCTCTAATTCTACTACTAAACCAGAAGATAAAGATAGATAATATGTCTTTATAACTAGTGCAACAACTCTTGCTCCATTGCCAACTCGTAAGTCCACTTCATCTTTAGCTAGAGTCCAACTCCTTTGTAGTTCCTGCACATTTGTACAAATGTGAGAACCGCATTCGGTATCTAATACCCAAGATGTAGAAGTGGAAACATTAATTTCTATAACATAGATACTTGAAGCGGAAGTCTCACTTCCCTTCTTCTTTTTTCAAATTTTCCAGATTGACCTTGCAGTTTCTTTTCCAATGTCAAGTCTGACCGCAATGGAAGCATGTTTCTTCCTTAGCCACACCCTTTTTGGTTTCAGTGCAGAGGACTTAGACTTGGGCTTGCCTTTGGATTTAGAATCCTTCTTATTTTTGCCCTTGTTTTTGTCTTTTTGAACCATCATTATGGTATTGAGCTTAGTCTTTTGTAAATTTTGTTCAGTAGTTCTTAACATGCTTAACAATTCTAGTAGTAGTTTGTTAATTTCATTCATGTTGTAATTCATGATAAATTGACCATAACTCTATGGCAATGATTGTAGAATTAAGTCAATGACCAACTCTTGACCTAGTAGAGCATCCAATCTCTCAAGATTCTCAACATACCTAATCATTTCGAGTACATAAGGCCCAACAGGGTTTCTTTTTGCTAGTTTGCATTGAAACAACACTTTTATCACCTCAAACCTCTCATGCTGAGCTTAGCCTTCATAAAGCTTCTTAAGATGCTCAAGCATGTCATAAGCTTCCATGTTCTCATGTTGCTTCTGAAGCTCAGAGACCATGGTAGCTAACATGAGACAACTAACATCTAATGCATCATCATGATGCTTCTTTTAAGCATCCTTTTAAGCTCGAGAGGCAATAGCTTCAGGTTCTTAAGGAATAGGTTCCTTTAGGACATACATTTTTTGCTCATGTTTGAGGACTATCCTCAAATTCCTGTACTAGTCCAGGAAGTTTGTCCTATTTAGTTTGTCCTTCTCAAGGACCGATCGCAATGACAAGTTATTTGATGTATTAGCCATTAGTTATCTATGATAGAAATATGCAAAGTAAGTATTAATTTTAAAACATTAATAAGGTCTTTTATTAAATGTACCTCCCACTATTTTATTCAAATTAATAGCCCTCACTATTAATTCGGAAAGTCACATTGTCTAAGCTTTCTAGTGGGCCAAGATCCATATTTTACCAAGCTTTAAGTTAGCTTTGGCTAAACACTTAAAATTTAGTTATTTAGATAGGCAACACTTACCAATTGTATCATATACAACTCTTGGATAGTTGGGTAAACAACATTTGTTCTAGTCCATCTTATGAACTAAAACCTAACTCTATACCTCTAAGTCTCAATCCTATTGAGATATCCTAGTTAAGTTGGACCTAATGTTTGACATTCAGATATCACTTTTATCCCATCGCATCTCACCAAGATAAATGAAGTGCTTTGCTTTGGCAAACCTGCCTTACGTCGATCAAGGCCTTGATGAGTGTTAAGCATTGAAAGGCATCATTTAATTATTATTGACTTAATATTTTAGATGAGGGATTTTAATTTATTCATTATTAGATCTCACCATAACTAGCCTATTTATTCATGCATTATATCTAGCATATCTCATACATCATATAAAGTAAATGAATAAAATAGACTACTGCATATCATATATCATGCAATGAATAGAACTATCACATAGTAAATGCATGATCATCAATATCATCATATAATAAAAAAATCAGAATGTCACATAGTATGGCCCCAAAATTCTATTTTCTAATGACATTCCTAACTAACTCCTTAGCTTCTTCTTGTCCTATAGCTCCTTAGCTTCTCCTTGTTCCAAGCCAAGAATGCTCCATTGCAATTATAAATTTACAATAGAAACCCTGAGTTACATTCAGGGGAGTGAGATGAGAAGAGAATATACATTAGAAAAATAGAAGAAGACACGACACGCAGGTCGTATTTAAAATCCATCCACAAAAACTCCAAGGGCCATACTATGCAACATACTCATGCATCATATGTAATAATTGCTAAGAAATATATGTAACCAAGATAAGTAGGAAAATTGACATATATATTTCATAACATAATCATCATAAAAAAATCATGTTTTAAAATAGCGCCTTAAGAACAAAAATAATTTTTGAACACTACGCAGAGTTAGTACGGCGGTCCCGCTATATGTCAACAATTGACACATCCTTAAGTTAACAACTGACATTCAGATTACAATTTTTCTGTCAACAATTGACACGTCCTCAAGTTGAACAATTCGACTATATGATTTATATTCAAATCATAGTCCCAAAATTCAAACATATTATACTATACACGCATGTTCTTCATACATTAATCCAAATTTGTTTCAAATCACATTAAGACAAATTTAACCAGATTTATATGTGAAGACAAATTCAGAATTAATTACATTGATTTCGTGCAGAATAGATCATATTCTTTAAATGCAGATTATATCACATGTACAATACAGATTCAAGGTTTCATCGTATGAAAGCTCAGAATTAAATACTAATCTAGAATGCATATATATATCACACATATACAACTTAACTTAAGGATTAAGTTTGATTAATTCTGATTCACAACAAAACCTCTTTATATCAGAAAGAGGATTTTCATGTAATTAATCCTATTAGTTCTTATTTAAAGCAAAACCCAGAATCAATCACAGAAGTAGATTCAAATTCAAATAAAATACTCAGAATTACGCATGAAACAGATTTAAACATGAACCAAAAAATGCATAATCAGATTCACACAATTAATCTCATTAATTGTTAATCACATTCGAAATACAAATTATAGATATCATATATATATATATATATATATATATATATATATATATATATATATATATATATATATATCTATGAGATCAAAACTAAACAACGAGTTTGCATATATCTCATATATATCTAGTTTAAACAGAAATTAATTTGATGTTAATTTATCACATAAACATTCATCAAAACGTGTAACTTCTATTTAAACTGAAATAGATTTGACATATATTTATCACATAAATATTCATCAAAGGCAGTAAAACATATAATTAGAACTATATTTTTGCAAGAAGCTCTGATATCACTGTTGTGAATTCGGATTATCACAAGGAGTGAAAATTCAAGATTTGATCCAAATTCTACCTAAGATCCATGCAAAAAGCATAAATCAATAATTAGGGTTTTACCTATTGGGCACTCATGTTTCTACTGATCAAAACTTGAGAGTGGATGAATCAAACGCCGGCTGGAAGGTATAACGTCTCTACGGTATCCACATGGAGTGAACAATGATCTCTCACTCTCCACGAATCTACTAGGATGCGTTTTTCTCTCTAAGATTTAGGATTGGATATTTTTTGAGTGATTTAGGATTTTATGGAAGCTTAGGAGCATGTATTAAAAGTGCTACCCTCAAGCCCCCTTTTATAGAACTTAGGCAAGCCACAATCCTAGTCCTACTAGGATAATGCTTCCAAAATCCTAATCACATTTAACAACTCATCTTATCCTTATCCTAAAGATAATGAGGAAAGATAGGACTTATCTATTAATTATCTAGTATTAGATAATATTATCTTATAATATAAATATCTTAATATTAGATAACTGCATATAGTTATCAAATATCAAATAATATTATCTCATAATATATTTATCTAATATCTAATAACGTAATTATTTAATATTACTTTAATATCAAATAATATCACACAATATTATATATATATATATATATTACGTAAACAACATATTATTATTCTTAATAATAATATATATGCACAAAAATAAGTCCAATTAATTGAATATTAATATAATTAAAGTCCAATTAATTATTATCTTATTCCTACTCCTTTTGTATGACCCTGGAGATTCTTATTACGTTGACAATGACTCAATATTGAGCCATAGACAGTGAGCGCTATCTAGCAATACATCACTACCACTCAAGTAGTAAGAATATCTGTGATTCGACATCTACCTAATACATGATCAACATTTTACATCATAATCCTTTTTGTAATAATATCCAAATTGAACTGGAGGCATGGAATGTGTCATCCTCGTCAATGTTCAATTTATATTTCTTGATACTGAGTAGACTTCAAAACAAATGATCAATATCACATATTGATCCATTTAAGCATGACCATGCATTTCTAAGTCTTACTTAATCAAGGTGCCCAAGGATATATCTTCTTTTTATAAGAGTAACAAAATCTCATCTATATCACTCACTTCCCTCTGCATGATTCGTGATACACCCAAACAATGCCCTACTTGTTATCTCGATTAAAGGTGACATAGGATGACATTAAAGTGGGTAACCCCTCATGTAGGGAACCATAGTGACTTCAGGTCAAAGGACTATATGCAATTGTGACCATATAAGAATTACTAATGACATAAGTCTTATCCATGCAGTATTCTCATATTGAGTCAGTTTAGTACATCTGTTCACTAATAATATACACATATATTGATTTGATATCACATATCCATGATTCATAATTATCAGTCACTATACATGCCAATCTCGATATACTATTACTGTCCTTTTCGTAATAATACTTGACTAGGGGCGTTTTAGGAATAGTAAAACTATTCCAGGGACACTTATTATATTAACTTATAAATTGTGCAAAATTTGAAAATAAAATATAATAATTGCATTACTTGAAATAAAACATAATACATTGTGTATTATTTCAATCATCTATATGTTTAGTTCCTAGGACACACACCAACACCAACAACACAGGAGTCATAATATAACTTAAAATTATTATTTCCAAATAAACATGAATATCCATCTTGGTCTAAACAAATAATAGAAATTAAATTCCTTCTTATGGAAGGTATAAAAATAATATTTTCTAATTCTATAATATGAGCTGTAGACAAATGTAAAGAAATGACTCTTATGTATTGAACTTGTACTTTGTCTCCATTTCCTAATCTCAAAGATGTTTCACCCTCACTTGGCCTCCTTAGATTTCTTAGCGCCCGCAAGGAATTAGTGACATGGATAGTGGCATCAGTATCTAGCCACCAAGTGTTAAAAGGAACTTTAATATTATTGGATTTAAAACAAACTAGAGCTAAAGGGTTACCTTTCTTCTTCTTTTCAAGATTGGATTTCCCCTTATTGTCCTTTTGGAAGGGCCTATTTACTTGTCCATAATTTGAACCATGAGAGACGAAGTTTGCCACTTGCATCTTTGTCTTCTTCATATCCTCTTCTGCTTGAGTCACTATAGAAATCATTTCATTAATGGTCCATTCTCCTTTTTTAGTATTGTAAGATGTTTTTAGCACATCAAATTGAGGAGGAAGCAACTCCAGAGCTCGCTAAATCAAGTAACTATCTCCCAGATCGACATTCATGCTCTTCAATCGACTGTAATAATGCACCAATTTCATTATATGCTCCCTAACACCACTCACTCCATCATACACAGTCTTCTCCAATAAGGACAAATAATGTCCTTTTTCAGCTTTATTAAACTTAACATATTTTTTACCCACTGAATCCATGAACATTTTTGCCTTCTGACTATGAGGAATACTTTGTCTAATGGTCTTGTCCATATTATACTTTATCACCATTAGATAGACTCTATTAGAATAAGTCTATTTTTCATGATGTGCCCTTTGAGTAGGAGTTGTCTCCTCATTAATTTCCGGCCCCTCTTCACGCAAAGCTAGATCAAGGTTTGAGACTGCCAGATACAGTTTCAAGGATTCCACTCAGTCCTCATGATTGGTCCCATTTAGAGTTTTCACAAAGGTCAATTGCATAGGAACAGAAGCTGAGGAAAATTATTAAAATTTATGAAATTAATCATAAATTACCAACATAGCATGTTTGAACAATATTCATGCTTAAATTTTCCTCAAAATATGCAACTATTTATAGTATAATGCTATGATACTTCGTACTGATGGGGTATAAGTATTATAACATAATACAAGAACTATATGCTAAAATCCTAAAACCTAACACCGATAGGGTATTTAAAAATTTTAGAAAATTAACATACAATTCTAACACTCATGTTATCATCTACTAACTATACTAATAGAATTATACCGATAGGGTAAAATTTTCATTAATATAGTACTTTCCTTGTTTTATTATTTCAAAATTAAATTATCATAATAGTAATTTAATCAACAATATTACATAAAATAGTACAAGAATTTTATACAATTAACCCACGATAGGTGAGTATAATTACACAAAATTTAAAGGCAAAATATGAGCAATTATAATCTTTGTATATATTAAATAATTAACTCATATTAATGACAAAATTAAGAAAAATATGCAAACAGTATGTAAATTGTCCAAAAAATTTTTATACAGTACATAATTATACAAAGATAACATAGTAAAAAATTCAGGCCAAATTTTAACTGAATTAATACTCAAAAAAAATAAAAAAAATTAATTTCCAAAAAATTATAAAAAATTTACCAAAAAAATTAGCTTGGAAAGACGATTAGAACGATGTTTTCAAAATCTCAAAATTCATTCCAGAAGGCAGTGTGTGGCCCACACGCGCCACTAGCACGCGTGGGGCTTGTTTAGTCAACTTGTAAAGTTGACTTTTTGGTCGCGCATGAGTGTACGTGCCAACGCGCACATGAATTGCATGCACCACACACGTCATACTGTGCGTGAAATACACATGCCACATGCTGCAATTGCGCGCGTGTATTACACGTGCCAAACGCATGAGTGGGCTTGTCCCAGGTGCCAATTCATCTTTCACCAACATAAAAAAATAGTTTTTTTTTTTTGCATTTTGTAGCCTTTTTAGGGAAAATTTTCAGTTTAACCCTAACGTAATTTTAGGTTTTTAATGCCAAAAATTAAATGGGTTTTAATTTCTAATGTGATTTACAACATTATGCAATAATACTTTCCAGAAAATTATACAGGTGCTATGACTTTTATTTTTTTGCAAAAAAAATCCCATACAATTTCTTCTTCATTCAACATTAGGATCTATTTAAAGCTTATGAACAGATAAACTTGAGGGCTTTTATTCACTAATAGGTTTCTAATTTTTCTGTGATCCCAGTTTTCAGATTTCAACAGAAAAATTTAACAATTTTTAGAAATTCAATAGTTCTGGATTTATGGAAAATAGATCCAAAAATTGTAAAATTTTAATGTCAATTCAAATCAATAACATATAGATTAAAATAAATAATAAACAACAAATTTAATAATATCGCCATAATTTTATTTTGATATATTATGGCCAGAAAGATACAATGGATTCATAGTAGGTAAAATATAAAATAGCAACACGCAATTGTGCAATTTGACTCATTAATATGGGTTTTCTGGCTCTGATACCAATTGTAAGAAATTTTAGGATTCACAAATAATTTAATATTCATACAACCATAAATCCATAAAGAGGAGTACAATAATTGCACAAATAAAATAAAGAATTTTCAAATTACCTAGCCCTTCTATTGCATCCATAATGTCTAATTGTAGGATTGGTTGGATCATTACCCACTCTTCCTCAGGTGAGTCTCAGAAAGAATATTTGGAATTACAAACTGCAATTTGGTGGGTGACTACAACTCACCTTATAAGGAGGTGGGTAGGGATCCAAACCCTAATTAGAACCCAACTAGGATTAATTAGCTCATCACAATTAATCTAGATTCTTATAGTTTGGACATTCAAGAAAGATAATGGGGTACTTATTAATAAAACTGAATGATAAAATTTAAAAAATGAATTTAATGAGTCATTGAAATTATAAAGTAATAAATAAAAGGGAAAAAATATTCTTTAAAATGCAATGGATAATAAAAAATGGAAGGAATACTTTTAAAGCCCAGTAAATGCAACATTGCAGCGTTTCCCGTAATTACAGGAGAAAAAAATCAAAACTTGCAATAAACATAATAAAGCTAAATATATGTATATTTTCTAGTATTGCGATCATTGTCACCGTAAAATTCAGTTGTGAATATGAGATAAGGTGATGGTGCATAAAGGAAAATTCCATTCAATTAACAAGTTATCGTGTCTGAAATAGACACAATTGCTTGCATAACTGGGTAATTAGATAAAGATAATGCTATAAAAATTCAACCTCTTAAGAGATTAAATATTTTATGATTGAATTATTTTTTTCAAATTTTAAATTAGATATATTAAAATTAAACATATGAATTTCAATACGTTAAATATAATTTAATAATAGAAACATTCAACTCCATACAAAGTCAAGCTCTTTGTTATATTACCCTTTTATATAATCATATATAATTTGGCTCCTTGAGAATGGATTTGAATGCATTAAAAGTTGGATGGACGATCGAGTGGATCAATACCCCACTCATACGGAAAAAGGGTCCTGCTATTTCTCCATAAAATTTTCCAGTGCATTTTAATTCCGAATATAGATGGCAGTTATTGGACAATAAAAAAAGATTTCAATAATCAAGGTATAGTGGTTAGATTTTAAAATACAGAATATATTTTAGAGAGATAAAATAAGATATTATAATTATTGATAAAAAATAGATTTTAATAATAATTCACTGTCAATATAAAATATTTTATACTATAAATGAATAAAAAATATACCATTAAAAATAATTGTAATTATTATAAAAAATTTTAATAGCAGTAAAATAATTTTAATAATTTATTATTAGCACAGTGATATATGACTAAATAATAGTGTAAAATCAACTTATCAAATTTAGATAAAAAAATAAGGGTTTACAGCTTAATAACTGATATTCAATAAAAAATGTAAATTTTAAATTTATAACTATTCGTTCCCTTAATTTTCTGGTAAAAATTATATATCACTTTTAAATTTGTTACACGCGTCATCTTCAGCACTAAAATTCGGAAACAAATATAGGTAGTATTTTCCTCTGGATAACTATTACGAGCGGATCTATAAATTTTGGATAATAAGGTGTATGATTTTGATTTGCAAATAATAAAATTAAGGATTCAAATTTGATAAATAATAAGTAATTAAAATTTTAATTTTAAAATTCACTTCTTAAAATTTTCATCTAATAATTATGATGATGTAATTTACTTTCTAAAATATAAGTTGTACTTCCATGCCACTTTAAATCATTTATTTGAAACACTATGGCTGTTTTTTAGTTCGAATCGCATTTTAAAACTGATAAAAATAATAAAAATTAAAAAAATTTATACAATAAAAATTTTCATCAAATTAGGTCAGTTAAAGTTTTAATCTTTTTCATTTATTTACAAAAAATGTGTACATTACCACAACCTTAATTTTTTTCCTTAATTTCACTAATTAAGTGCGTAATGCAAAAAAAAGAGAAAATGACAGAAAATTGAGGTAATTGAAAATTGGAGTAGTTGTAGCATGGAAGACTTAAAAACCTGTTTTGTGATTATTTATTGGGAGAAGGAATAATAATAATAATAATAATAATAATAATAATAATAATAATAATAATAATAATAATAATAATAATTTATAAAATTGAAACCCAAATCCATAGGAAAGGAAAACAGAACTGAATGATTTTGTAATGACCACTTTTATCTCTTATCGAATTTCTGTTATGTGTGGCCTTAATAGTATCCCGCCATTGGGTATACATCATTGTCACCAAAACAGAATAGCCACGACGATTTCAGAACTTAGATATCTGGGTCAACAATAAAAAAGAAAATTTATTTAAGATTTTATTAAATAAAAATTGTTAGTAATAAGATATTATAAGTAATAAATTTAAAAGATGCGATATAAAAATAAGAAAAATTAATATATTAGATCAAATGTAAGTAGCATAGTATCAACGATCCATTTTTAATAGCTTAATTAAACAAAATTTCGCTTGTTATTGATTTCAGCCAAAAAAAAAAAAAACCCTATGTAAGCTAAAAAGTCATCATAATTTGTATATATCGTAACAATGAATAATAGAATAATTCATAAATTTTCATGAATAATTAAAAAAATTGTGGGGCCAGGCCCAGTGAGAAAAAATTGTATTTCATACAAATGTTTATGTAAAAAAATTTTAAAATTTACGTAGTTGCTTGTAAAGATGAAGAGTCTGATCTCCCTTGCCTCCGTTGTTGAGAGCAGCTACGAACAAATTGAAAGAAAGTTAAAAGCCGTATTTTTTGCAAATGTGTTTTTAAAAATTTTAGAAATACGAAGATAAGTGAATACGAACAAATTTTTAGAGTAATGCTGCTGCGCACAAAAAACTAAGATTTTTATATGTGAAACTCAGACATACAATCGTAATTGAAAGAATTGTGAATGTCAACTTGCATTACACTGGGAACACTATAAGCGTCCATCAGAGCTGAGATTGTTACTGAATTATTACTTCTTTCGTTTCCTAATTAATTTTATTATAATAGTTTTTGTTTATTTAATGAATTATTACTTCCTACTCTTGTTTTCTCCTACATACATCCATCAAGATTCTAACATCTTGGGATATGATTTTGATGTTCGGAATCTCACAGGCAAAATGGGTTCTTCAATATTATAATCTGTCTAGTAAGTTATACAAACAGAATGGATATCAACAGCTTTGTCATTCAAAATTGCCACAAATTTCTGGTACACGTAACATCAATATATTTTGAAGTAGCCAAAGCTGACCCCTTCGCACCAATATTCCTGTTGTGATTGACTTTAAAATATGAATTTGTTTTCATGTTTTGCTAGCTTTGTACAAATTATTTGGAACAATTTTTGGTTCAAGCTTCAAAGGTTGTTCTAGTTTGGGCATTTTTTTTTATCATTTCATGTTCAGAACATGTATTTCCATCAGTAAATTTACGAGAAAGAAAGAATTTTTTTATATAGTAGCACGAAATTTATGGGTCCCTTTATCAACGAGTTGTGTTTTTATTTTGGTTTCTTTTAATTAACATCATTTCATACTTCAAAACAAATGGAAAGTAGCCAATAAAATATTAATTTAATGAAAAATATATTGATTCTAATCAAATTTCATTTGCAAATGGACAGAAATTCAAATTATGGAGATGACCTTACACCAGAAGAAAATTTGTTATTTTCGATAGTTATGACCATCAATAAGACTAAACTTGACTATCAAAAATAAAATTATTGATCGTGGTTTGGTTGTCAATGACTGTCACAATAAAGGGTGTCACAAATATTAACAACAACGGCCATTGACTGTTACTAATAATTTTTTATAATTATCAATGGTTACGACTATCACAATACAAGACTCTAGTTTTTGACATCCAATTGCACTAAAAAGTGAAATAACATTTTATTGACATGTTTGACTATAAAAAATAGTTGCTTAATAATTTTAATTCAAAACTAATAGTGATAATCATCGATTATCAAAATTTGTAGTTATTTTAATTGTAACTTTTATTAACATGTTTGGTTGACAAAAATAGTTACCTAATAAATTTAGTTCAAAATTATTAGTGATAATAACTAATTGTCAAATTTTATAAGCATATTTTTAATTGAGTTTTACTAACATGTTTGACCATAGACAATAGTTACTTAATAAAATCAATATCAATTTTGTTTTATTTTGAAATGGATTATAAGAACATTTTATATAAAACTGTTCAATGACTTAAAGAGAGCAACATACTTACACGGCTCTCAAACCATTGAATAAACTCTTGCTCATGCCGTTTTTCAACATTTGTACAATTCTCTTGTTGCATTTCCAATTTGCGCTCCCTGGTTACATGTATAGATTTCTATTAGTAAGATTACTTAGTAGAGGTGCACATGAAATATAATTGAGAAGACTATAATAACTTACTCTAAAAATGGAAGCACTTCATCGCAATTTCTTAAGACATAAAGATGGGCTTGTTTCCACTCTTCTATACTGAGATTCTCTAATGACTTACTTCTTTATGTGGGATGAACATTTTAGGGAAAAATAGGTAATCCTCCCAAATGAGTGGTACCACCATCCCAATTTTGTCCAAATTGGTTGAATTTGGTCTCAATACCATGAAAGTACCTTGAACAAAATGTTAAGCACTCATTTGCAATATAATCTTCAGCAATTGAACCTTCAGGATAAGCTCAATTATGTACATAAGCTTTTAGAGTTCATAAAAACCTATCATGAAAATTATGAATAACAAAGATTAGAAAGGTATTGACCATGAAAATAAATTTTAAATGATATATCATACCTTTCAATGGGATACATTCAACGATATTGAACTAGACCTGCAATCTTAGCTTCAATAGCAAGATGAATAAGTAATTGCATTGTGACATCAAAGAAAAAAGGGGGAAATATCATCTCAAGTTTGAAGAGAGTTATAGCTATTTGAGATTCCATTTGTTCCAACTTCCTTATGGTTAATACCTTAGAACACAATTCTTGAAAAAACATACATAACTCAGTTATTGCATCATGCATATTTGGAAACAAGAGCCCACATAATCCAAGTGGAAGAAAGCACTCCAAGAGAACATGGCAATCATGACTCTTCAATCCTAAGATTTTTCTCTCTTTAAGATTAATGCATCGTTTGATATTTGAAGTGTAGCCATCTGGAACCTTAATATGTTTTAGAAAGTCACATAAAGTCCTCTACTCCTCATTAGATAATGTATAAAGAGCACAGGTAATGACACCTTGTCACCATTCTTAATTGGGTGTAAGTCTTTCCTAATGCCTAAAGCCATCAAGTCCAAGCAAGAATTCAAATTATCCCTTGACTTTCCTTGTATATCCATCGAAGTCTTAAGAAAACTATCACACACATTTTTTTCAATATGCATAGGATCTAGATTATGACAAAATAGTAAAGTACTCTAATAAGGTAATTGAAAATGATACTTTTTTTAGCCAATTATTACCTTGGTTGATTTCAACTTGCTTTCTCTTTTTCACAAAATTTCCAAATTTGAACCCTTCAAAGCCACTAATTTGATGCAAAACTTCATTCCCAGAAAGTTGTTTAGGAGGGCTTCCACCTTCCCTAGTGCCATCAAATGAATTATTCCATCACTTCCATTTATGTTTAATTGATAAAAATTTCTGATGCCTTAAGAAGCAATATTTTCTCCCATTGTTTATGTAGAAAGATCTTGTCTCAAGATGACATGAAGAGTAAGCTAAAGCCCCTCTAGTATTCCATCCAGATAAATTTCCATAAGCTGAAAAATCATTAATTGTACATAATAATGCTACATGCATGATAAAATTCCTTTTTTTATATTCATCAAATGTTTCAACACTATTTTCCCATAAGTTTTTCATTTCCTGGATTAAAGGCTCTAAGTATATGTCAATATCATTTCCTAGGTCAAAAAGCTTAGGAATTAACAATGACAACATAAGATAAGGATCTTTCATACACATCCAAGGTGGTAAGTTATAAGGAACCAAGACAACAGCCCAAATGCTAACTCATATTTCCAAAAGGGTTAAGGTCATCACTAGCTAAGCTGAGCCTTACATACTACAACAAATTAATACTTGTACCACGAATTATGTTATGAAAATTCAAAAATCGTGGCAATTTTACCATTTGCCATAGGAACAAAAAAATTTAAACAAATGTCTAAAAAATTAAAAAATTTATGCCATGTGCAAACTTTACCCATAGCAAAATATCACTTGTGCCACAAACAAAGTTACGGGAACACAATTTCCATGACAAAATATTACTTGCGCTATGAAAAAACTTTATTTGTGGCAAAATATCACTTGCACCATAAGATTAAGCTATGGGAACACAATTTCCGTGGCAAAGTATTACTTGTGCTATAAAAAAATTTTACTCGTGGTAAAGTATCACTTGTGCCACAAATTAAATTATGAGAATATATTCTTTATAGCAAAGTATCACTTGTGCTATAAATTAAATTACAAGTACATATTTCATATGACAAAGTATTACTTATTCTATCATATAAGTTAGAAAAATTTATCTATAGCAAAGTGTTACTTATGCCATGAATTACTTTTATGAATAAAATTATAGTCAAATGTATTATTTTTGGTGACTATACATATAAAAAATATTATTTATAACAAGTGCAACATACTGCAATATGGTAGACAATAAAAAGAATAAAAATATTTATATATTATGAATGTCTAACAAATAACCAATTCATCATTTCATCAACTGATTAGCCCCATAAGTCAAAATAAAAAAATTATAGAACTTAACATTTTCAAATTGTTAATTTATAAAATATATATATAAAAAGATAGAACTACCAGTAAATTGTATAATTATATAATTTTATTATTTTTTTTAAAATAATTCAAATAGGAGTTGAACCCCAAACTTTAAGATATGTAAGAAAGAACTTAATTATTAAGCTCTTAAGTATTTTTATATACATATGTACCAAATTTAATTTATTAGAATGTAACTATTTTTTATATAATAAAATTAATATATAGAAATAAAATAAATATTATAATATATTAAAGATTGTATTATATAATTATTCAATGAATTTAAATTCTATACATACTAAAATTAAAAATTAATAAGATTTACATATACATATATATAATACATATGTATATAACAATTTTTTCAATTCATTATTCAATCCAATTTTTAAAATATCAATTAAACAAAAGAATAATTCAAAGTATAAAATATTATAAAAATTTATTTTTTATCTCATCATATTATTCTAAAAAAATGTGATAACAAAGAAGATATATATTATGAAAATACTAAAATCATTAATTATATATAAATAGTATAATTTATGAGATAAGTTATAACAAGTTTTATATAGAAATATATAATAATAAATTTTACATTAATCACTTTAATATCAACAAAACTTCCACTAAAAAATCGAAAATAATAATTATGTAAAATTATGTATAATTTAATAATAATAAAATTATTATATTAAAATATTTTAAACAAATTATATTTGAGGGAGTGATATATATAAAATAGTATAAATTTTCATTTTCATCCTTTATTGATTCCAATTGTATTAATTTCATTTTTTACATATATTTTGTAATAATTTCTTTCCTTCTAAATAATAATTTGATTAATTTTTTTATTCATTTATAATTTTATTGATAGGTTAATGACTTGATAAATGGAAGAATAAAAATTAAATAAAAATAACATATAAGAGAAAAAATTAATATAAAAAATGTGAAGGTTTCAATGATTTAATTTATATTTGTGAATGAGAAAATAATTATTATTAATAAAAAATAAAAGTAAATAATTTATAATAATTATTTATAATTAAAATTTAAATATACATAATAGTTCAAAATTATGATTTGTATAGATATTTATTTCCTATAATTCAACCTTTATTGGATGAATTTTAGAAAATAATAAAAAATTACCTGAAAGACATAAGAATTTTACTTTTATTTTGTAATAAATTAATTAATAATAATTAATGAAAAATATTAATAAAAGGATAAAATTAACTAATTAATTATTTATGAGAGATAAATTTGATATAAGATATTTGTAAAGAATAAATTTGATATAAGCAAAATTACTAACAAAAAAATGGGAGTTTAGTTTATAAAATTTAATTTTTAAAATAAAATCATAAAATATTTTAGTATTAATGCATTTTTATTATATGTATTTATGTAATATTTTATTATATAATTAGTGTCATATAAGTATAATTTATTTTTGAAGTCAATCGGTCAATTAAAACTTTATATAAAATATATTGTATTATAATACTAAAGAAGCAAACTAGCATAATGGTAAGGCATGACATTTCTCAACTTGGAGATTTAGGTTTGATTCCTAGTAAATGCAATTATAATTTCTGGAAAAATATAATTTCAATGATTTATCATAACTAGATATGGGTAAAAAATATTAATAGATTTCAACAGATGTATAAATAAAATGATAAGATAACACCTAATTGAATTGGTTAGATAATCGAATTAATTTAGATATATAAAAATTATTTTAACTAATTATATTATTTTTAATTATTTTATTTTATTTTTTGCTACGATTTTATTCGTAACAATATGAATTACTAGTCACGGACGTGCCTTTCTTATCACATTTGTACTTGTGACTAGAAGAATCTATTAGCTACAAGTGAACCCATGGCAAAAAAAAATCATTTATGCCACAGAACCATTTTTCCTGTGAAAATTTTCTTGCCACACATACTTGTGCCACGGGACCATTTAACTAGTATTTCCATGGCTAAATAGCATAGTTACGAAAATTTTGATCTTGTACCATGATTTTAACCATGGCACAAGTGTTAATTTGTTATAGTAACATTTTATGGCTCAATTGTAAATGATTCATGTATTTCATCAAAATTTTTCCAAGTTTTAGAATTAGCTGGATGCCTTAAGACTCCATCATTAACTCGTTTATCATAATGCCATGTCATCTAAGATGCTATTTTTCTAAACATAAACAACCTTTTTAATCTAGGGATTAAAGGAAAATGACCTAAAACCTTTTGAGGAATCTTTTTACACTTTTTTACCCCATCATTATACTTCCATCTAGAAGATTTGCAGACCACACAATTACTTGCCTTTGATTGCTCATTCCAAAATAGCATACGATCATTTATGCATGCATCTACCTTAATATAATCAAGGCCTAATCCTCTAATTACCTTTCTAACTTCATAATAAGAGTTTGGTAAATCAACCCCATCAGACAGCACAACATTAAGCAATTTAAGCAACATGATAAATGATTTGTTGCTCCAAAACCTCTAAGATATTTGATGTGAAATAACTTCATGAGAAAAGATAGTTTTGGATACTTAGAATTAGGGTAAAGATTTTGCTAAAAATGATTTAGTAATTGAAAAAAAATTTTGCATCTTCATTTGTCTCCTCTAAATTCTCTTGTTCCCATGCTTTAATGTTTTGAGGTCCAAAATGATCTTGTAACATATCTTCAATGCTTACACCATTTGATTTCTCATCATTATCACTTGCTTGATCATATGACATTTATGTTTCCTCTCCATGAATTAACCATTCTTCATAACTCGGAGTGATACCATACTCTAACAAACCACCTTCAACCTCATCTCTAGTTTTGTGTTCACAATTATTGCATCTAACACATAGGCATATGATTTCATCTTTGTCTATTGTCTGCATAAATACAAAGTCCAAGAACTCTTTAATACCATTTCTATATTGAGGCAGTCTTCTATCTTTTCATTGCATCTGACTTTTATCCATTTTGTTCTTAAAATTTGAAAATTCTACACCAACAAACAAGTATAAGAAAAATAACTCTATCATATTTTATAACTCACTAACAATGTGGCTAAGCAAAATATAAAGGAAAAAATATTCTATTTTGCATATGACTAACATCCTATAGTTTCACCTGGTTAGTTTTTAGGTCAATATTACAAAAAAAGAGCTTTTGAAGTATAGTTTTTAAGTCTTTTCTATAAGAAAGGGAAAAAAAGGAAAATTGTAACTTTTTAACACTAGGATAAATAGGCATCTAAAATAGAACTTAATGAGGATAATACTAAAGATGAAGTTTGAAGTCATACCTTATATTAATTTGCAAAGCAATGCTCAGTCCTCTAAATAGAAGAAATAACCAAATAATTTCTGCAAGAAGTAGTAAAATCTAAGGGAAAATTTGATTAAGTTAAATAAGGTAGCTTAAGTAATAGAATCATCCATTAAAAAACTTAAGTAATAGAATTATCCATTAAAAAATTAAGTCCCCCAACCTAGTTTCAAATTAATTTGATGACTAAGAAAGTTCCTCCATTCAATGTCTAAAAATTTTTAAATCATCTCATCAATTAATCAAGTCCTATTTTTTTTTTGGAAAAAACAATTAAAAAAAGTCTATAATGTATTGAATCAGGGCACTGGGAGTAATCAAAATATATCAAGGAAGGCCCATTGTCCAATGCCCATGACATTATCCAAGTTTATAGTAAAGTAACATCAACCAAATTTGCAATTAATCACAGCTAGCTATTCCATAATTTCTTATGTTATTATAAGTCAACCTTGAGACTTAACATAAATGGTGGATGAAGGAACTCAAATGGCAATAAAGGAAGCTCCAAACAGTTTCATGGCCTATTTTTTTTGGCAATGCAAAAGACAAAATCTAAATAGAAAACGCAACATGTGGCCAATCACGAACTGGCATGTAAATCAATTAAACAACTATACTTTAAGTGCAATTACAACTGTCAATCTAATTTCTTGTAGTATAGATCTGTATGTAAGAATTTCTTCTTATGAAAACAGCGAACATAAAACATTACTTACCTCTGAGTTTTCACTGCATAATTAATTTTGCACCATCATACTAAATATGCACTTGGATGGTAATTAACTCTTGAAATGAAAACACTTAAAAACGATGATACTATGTATAACATGCATAAAATTTTAATCGGTAGTCTGATTCTAAAATTTCATTGCTAGTTTAAACTCATTCTATTAAATTCCACAATTCCACCAACACATTTTCTAGGCAACCAAATAGTGAATCTACATCCACTTCTAACTCTTCACAAGCTCAATGCAGACCCAGATAAGATGTGCATGATTAAAACTAAAAACACATAGAATCTAATAAAAGAAATTCCATAGAATCCAAATCACATTATCAACAAAATAACCAAAAAAAATGTAGGAATTCAACAGAGACTTTTATTTATCAGACATGATATCTGAATTGCATACAGATCATAAACATAACAGAACTACTTTTCTCCATTTGACTCTATATAATTAGCAGAACTACTTTTCTCCATCATTATGGCCTAAATTATCATCACCTTCCCATCCATGTAAACATAAGATGCTTTGTTCACTAATCAACTTAATTCTTATTCCACATTCGAATAGCTAGACCAAGAAACAAAAACACAGCAAATTTTTGTAACAAATTGATTATATATCATGCAATTGACCTTGAGAAAATACTCCAAATGCCATGCACCTCCGTAGCCACAAGGATTAACTCAGATTCAGTCCAGAGGAATGCAATAATTCTATGATTGATAACATGCAGAACTACACATAATACATATTAAAAAAAGAAAAAGAAAACACTTCAACCTATAGGAGAATATGACTAAATTTCACTGCCCAAACCGATAATAAATCACAATTTGAAATATTGAATGATAATACATTCTCTTAATATGTTTATAGAGAACCTAATTGCCTATTCTAAAAAATTTTAATGCTAAACATCATTTCGAACTTCACAGAGAATAAATTAAACTAAAAATCCTATCCCAAATACTAGCAAAGTGCAATGAATAAAAAAGAATAACAACAATAGAGCATTTTACCTTAGTAACAAAGAATTCAAAGCAAATCTAAGTGAATCCAAAGCTTGAATCATAGATAATTGTTATAGGAAAATGGAATGCAAAGCTTCATCTGTGAATCAAGAAGAATCATGAAAGAAAAGGCACATCTAAATCCATTGTCATAGAGAAGAAATTAAAACTCTTATGGAACCTTACAAAGAAGAAATTGAACCAAAAATTCTACACCAAATACCAACAAAGCACCGAATAAAAAGGAATAACAACAATAGAGCATTTTACCTTAATAGTGAAGAACTCAAAGCAAATTTGAGTAAATCCAAAGCTTGAATCACAAAGAATTCTGATAGGAAAACAAAATGTGAAGCTTCACCTATGAATAGAGAAGAATTGTGAAGGAAAAAACATATCTAAAACCATCATTGCTATCATTGCAAAGCTTCTCTAGGAGTGGTGTTTGGGCATTTCTAGAGCGAGAATGCTAGTCTTTTTCCTATAGTAAAAGGAAATAAAAATTTCAATTCAAAATTAATATAATATAATATAAATATAAATGAAAAGTTTAAGATAAGACCTTTGGCAAAAGCATAACTTTTTTTTATGGTCAACACACTCTTCCTTTGTTATGAAAATTTTCTTAACTTTTATTTTCGGTCACTTGAATGTTAAAGAATAATATGAATATTGTATAAAGATATATACTGACAATTTACAATGAATGTCACAACTAATGCTTAAAAACTACAGTAAATTTTTACCATCAATAAAATCTTGTAGATATAAGTGTATTTTCTTGTAGTGTTACTAAAGGGTAAAAAATTATTAATATTCTAATTTACAAAGTGATTATCTCACATGATGACTCAAAAAAAATTGTGAAAAGTAATGTAAGAGTAACTTGAATTATTTTTAAGTGATTTATTGGATTTTAATTTATCTCTTGATTATATTATTCTTTTAAGAATGTAATTGGATCCAGTAAGGTAATATTGGTGTAAAATTTATTACTGAACCCATAAAAGGTGAAGTCAATTTGGCCTTACTAATATAAGGCTATATCTCCTTTCCATATATAAGGTTATTAATAACTTATCCCATAAAAAATTATCATATGCTATCAAATATGAAAAAGGGAAAGATTTGGATCTCCTAGTATACATTGTATATTGTTAATTTCTTTTGAAAATGCTGTAAGTAAATTAAGATATATACTAACAATTTACAGTGAATGTCACAATTAATGCTTAAAAACTGCAGTTATTTTTTACCATCAATAAAATCTTGTAGATATAAGAGTATTTTCTTGTAGTGTTACTAGAAGGGTAAAAATTTTATTAATATTCTAATTTACAAAGTGATTATCTCACATGATGACTCAAAAAAAATTTGTGAAAAGTAACGTAAGAGTAACTTGAATTATTTTTAAGTGATTTATTGGATTTTAATTTATCTCTTGATTATATTATTTTTTTAAGAATGTAATTGGATCCAGTAAGGTAATATTTGTGTAAAATTTATTACTGAACCCATAAAAGGTGAAGTCAATTTGGCCTTACTAATATAAGGTTATATCTCCTTTCCACATATAAGGCTATTAATAACTTATCCCATAAAAAATTATCATATGCTATCAAATATGAAAAAGGGAAAGATTTGGATCTCCTAGTATACATTGTATATTGTTAATTTCTTTTGAAAATGCTGTAAGTAAATTAAGAGGTACTATTTTTATTTGTTTTTAATCTTTTTCGTTTATTTGCAAAAAATATGTACATTACTTCAACCTTATTTTTTCCCCTTAATTAATTTCTCTAATTGAGTGTGTAACGCAAAAAGTAGAAGCTAAAAAATAGAAAGTGACAGAAAATTGAGGTAGTTGAAAATTGAAGTAGTTGTAGAATGGAAGACTTGAAAGACCTGCCTTGTAATTATTTAGTGGGAGAAGGCATGATGATGATGATGATTTTTTTGTGAAATTGGAACCCCAATACATAGGGGAGTAAAACAGAATTGAATGATTTTCTTAATGACCACTTTTATTTCTCATCGAATTTCTGTTATGGGTGGTCTTAATAATATCCTGCTAGTAAGTATACATCAAAGTCACCAAAACAGAGTGGCCACGACGATTGCAGAACTTAGATAGCTGGGCCGACAATTAAAAAAATTATTTATTTAAGATTATATTATTAAATAAAAAATGTTAATAGTAAAATAATATACGTAATAAATTTAAAAGATACAATGCAAAATAAGAGAAATTAATATATTAGATCAAACATAAATGACATAGTATCAACGACCCATTATTAATAGCTAAATTAAACAAAAGTTCACATTTCATTGATTTTAGAAAAAAAATAACCCTAAGTAAGCTAAAAAGTCATCATAATTTGTGTTTAGCGTAATAATGAATGATGGAATAGTTCACAAATTTTCGTGAATAATTAAAAAAATTGTGGGGGCCAAGGCCACCGAGAAAAAACACTGTATTCTATACAAATGTTTATATAAAATTTTTTAAAAATATGTGTAGTTGCGTGTTAAGATGGAGGACCTGAACTCCTTGCCTCCGTCGTTGAGAGAGTAGCTACGAACAAATTGAAAGAAAGTTAAAAACTCTATTTTATACAAATGTGTTTTTAAAAATTTTAAAAATACAAAGATAATTAAGTGAATACGAACAAATTTTAGAGTAATGGTGTTGCGCACAAAAAAAAAAAATTCATATGTTAAACTCAAACATACAGTCGTAACCGAAAGAATTGTGTATGTCAAAATTGCATTACACAGGGCATACTATAAGCGTCCATCAAAGCTGGGATAGTTACTGAATTATTACTTCTTAAATTTCCTAGTTAATTTTATTATAATAGGTTCTGTTTATTTAAAAACAATTTATGACCGTAAAAATATGTATGATTTACCATAGCTTGATATAACCATTCATTTTATTCTTTGTATTTTTTTAAGGCATATATAAACTAAAAGCTAAGAAAATTTTATATTATCATTCACATATATATTTTTACATTAACACATATTTATAGTTAGTAAAAAATTTTAATTATTTATATATTGAGACTCATAATTTTTCTTTTATGATTTTACTTAGTTGAATTAAATGTCAACTTAGAAATTGCATGGTATTGCGAGCCTAGTAAAATATAAGCATTGGAAAGAAGTAAGTGAATGGCCAGATGAACCGGAGAACGTCTCACTCTAAGGGTTTTGTTTTTTTTCATCAAAAAATATTTTTATAAAAAATATTATTTGTATTTATATTAATAAACAAGTAATATGATAATTGTATTTATAGGTTAAAAAATAATACTAAGAGTTATAATAATGGATAAAAACAAATTTCTCTTTAGGAAAAGGAAATTACTTTCTCCAAACTCTTCAAATTTAATATTAAATACATAAAAGACATTTCTTTTTCTAGATATTTTATAACTATATTTTTCAAAAACTATTTTCTATAATTTATAATTATAAAATGTTAGAATAAAAGAAATTTGTTTATTTATAATGTCAAATATAATGAATTTTGAGAAAAGCAAATTCTCCTTAAATAATGAGGAATTTCCTTTCCTATGCTACTATAATTTCATATATCATTTTTTAAACATAAATGATATATCAATTCTTCATTAATTTATATAATTTTCATACGAAAAATTTTTTCTAATGAAATAATAGAGCGTAAGTCACCAAGTAGTTCCCCTCGTAGAATTAGAGATCAAAATACGGAATAAAGTTCCTACAAATAAAGGGCCGTTGTTGAAAAGTTGCACTGTTTACGTGGTTGATGAAAATCAAAACTGCTACTTCCACTCTTCCCAAATTGTCATGGAAAATTAATCAGCATTTAAAGGGAAAAATAGAAAGAAGAAGACTGATAGAAATGCAAAGAAAATTTTTGCTTTAGAAGCAACTGGCGTAAGAATTTTAACAATTTGAGAAGACGCACATCAGATTTCATAACACAAGTAATGAGTGAATATATAATCCATTGAATTACTTTATAATTTCTTGGTTTCATACTACATATTGAATTCAGTTTTAATTAAAAGCACAAAATCCAATTAACGGTAGTAAAAAAAAAATTACAATCCAGACATGGATAAAATACCCTAACAACCATATTCATATGTATGCAACCTCTAAAAGGGGGAAATGATAAAAAAATTAAATTAAAGTTGTATAGTGGAAGAGTTGAAAAGCCTGATCGAGGACGACTTGGAAAGCTTGTGCTTGTGTTATGGTCTTCCTTTAAAACTATTTAAGACAAGGGACCGTAATATAAATTATTTTAGGTCCATCATAAATATAAATTGTATCAACTTAAGCCCTCACAAACTTTAAGTATTAATTTTATTCTTAGAATGCATCATGGAGCCAAAGCATCCGTGATCGACGGGAGGCCCTGTCTATGATAAACTGAGTACCAAAACATTAGACTTTTGCAAAGTTGCATGACTTTGTTGTCCAAATGGAATCCCAAAACACATGCAAGTACAACACAGAGTAGCCCTAGGACGGTTTCTGTGTTACTCAATTTCTATGCAAGTGGGGCTTCTTTTATTTAAATTATATACCATAATACACATGCAAGGTTAGGAATAAAAATCCTGAGTTGAAAACTAAATAGCACTACTCTAGAAGAGTTTTGCTCTATGTTTTTTACGTCTTCAATAATTAAAAACTATTATCGCTCAGTTGAAAAGGGACTGATTCGCATTTTTCAAACACAACAAAAGACAACACATTTATTTTAACTTTTTTATTCTATTTATGATATATAGTTAGTCACGTATTTGTTATCATACGGCACGCACATAATACTTTGAGTTAAAATTCAAACAACAAAGGATAAAGCCCAAAAGAGACACCAGGTTGGGGCGATATCTTTCGAAGCATTTTTGTTTTTCATTTATTTTATTTTATTGGTTTCAAAGAGTCCAAAACACAAGCATCATTAAGGCTTGGAAAACATGTGTTTGTTGATTACGGTCTTCTTGAAGGCTATTTATAAGAACAGATTTGCTTTTGGAAAGTTACAAAATTTTTCATATACTGCCAATGCCAAAATGGAACTGCAAAACACATTATGATTGGCAACAATAAAGAATATTATAATTGATTTACTATAATCATCAATTTTTTAATTTAATGAGTACGATTATTGTAGAAATAAAAAAGAATGAATGGATTTGAAATAAATATATTTTAAATCATTATTTTATAACAAAATTACTTAAATGTCCTCTGATATTTTATTACTGTTAAATTAGTAGAATGATTTTTATCATTTAATAAAAAAAATAGAGTTGCTAACCTCTATATATATTTATAAAGGTTAGTAACCACCACAGAAAAAAAAGAAACTACAATTTTTAACACATACATGTAGATTCAACAAAATTGACATATAAAAAAATGGATAATTGCTTGCTTACTATTAGACGAGAATAACACATGTTATGACATAATGACCCAAAACACATTACTAATGGAAAGAAAAGGATTAACTGAATAGCCAAATAAGAAGGTTGGGTTCTCAAGTAGGTCTTCATGCAGTTTCCCTCTTAGAATTGTGTATCAAAATCAAAATATGGAATTTGCACACAAAACAAAATAAAATTGTTGTTTAAAGCTTTGACTCTAGTTACATTTGATGTTAGTTGAACAATTTTACCTATCATTGCATCTTAAATTTAAGAAATTGAATAATGAAAGATATAAAGCTCACACATCATATTGAGTGCTAATTGTTCCTAAAAACTTAAATTGTTAGAAAAGGTCAAGGATTGATTTTAGGTTAATTTATTACTCCCTATAATTTTGCACTTTTTTAGAACTGGTACTTGTAATTTAAAAACTTGGAATTAGATACCTACAATTTAATTTCATTTTCTACTGGGTTTTTGCCATTAAACTTCTATCAAAGTCCATTAAATTAGCAAACATAGTTGTCTAATATCTTACGTGGATACTTTATTAAAAAATAAATATATTGCCATATTTCCACCTGAATTAATAATGCTACATAATAAATAATAAAAACCATGTGATTGGTACATATTATAACATAATGTTAGAATTTTTCTCTTTACTTGATTTCATCTTTCATCTTCCCTGTAGGCTGGCGTGTCTCTGCCTCTTTCTGAGAACTGGAAGGAGCTAGGGTATAGACAACAAGACCAAGGTTTCAAGGAATTGTGTGAAAATATTATAACAAAAAAAAACTTAAAATTTTCTTTTTAAGTTGAAATTGAAATATAATAGAGGTTTTTTTTTGTGATTTTGAAACCACCAATGTTTTATCCCACATCCTTCTTATTTATTTACCAATGTTACGATCTCCTTGACTCTTTCTATTCTTCGTCTTCCCCTTGAAATTCAATTTATTCACCTTTCCCACCACTTTCATGACAAAGAAAGGCGATCTTTGTGTTCGTGAAGTGAGAAAATTGGTGGAAAATAGACGAATAAAATAGACGAATCCAGTTATTAAGAAATTGGTTGCATGCATGTACTAAACATATGACATATGATGTGGCATTGTTAATCTATATAGAAATAAGATGTTATTTTTATTTTTAAATGAAATAAACACATAAGAAATTAGAAAGCCATATAAGCTAATTTTGACAGATTTAGATGGAGGTTTGGCGACACGATCCTAGTTAAAAATTAAATAAAATTACAAGTATCTAATTCCAAAATTTTAAAGTATAGGTACCTATTTCAAAAAAGTACAAAATTATAAGAAATAAAAAATTAATTTAACCTCCATTTTATTATTATTATTATTATTATTATTATTATTATTATTATTATTATTATATAACACCCATCATCCATAACTTCTCATAAAAAATATGGATCCCACTTCAACTTCACATCCTTTATTGGAAAATGGTGTAAACTAAAACTTAATCTCAAAACTTTCATCAAATTTAGGCCAATCAAATTTTAATGTTATTTTATTTGCGACAATATGTGAAATGTAATTGTCTATATGCAATGTGGGACGATTTTAATTTCCTTTTAGGGAAAAATACACTTAACTTACTTATGATATGATCTTATTAATAACTTCCTCACATATTTTTTTAAAGTGTAAAATAGAGGCAGTTGGTGATTTATACTGTTAATACTCTATCCATCTATATTATGTTTTTGTTCAAATATAATGAAAATCATTAGGTGCAAGCCACATATTTTCTTATTATCCCTAATTTTACCCTAATTGGTTCATAAAATCACTCGTTATTTCCATATATCCTTTTATGATATACTGAGCTGTTGAAATTTGAGATTAAAGAAGAAATGGAGGAATAAATAACATAAATTAAATTTTTTGAACTTCCTTTGAGTTCAATAAATAACAAAGAAAAGCACATTAGAGATACATGCCAAATTCCACTATATTAGGAGGAAAATCAATCAAAAGTGGGTGATGAGTTAATTGTACAAATTACTGGTATTCTCGTTTTTGACATATTAAATTATAAGTAGGCAGGTTGCAAATATATAGGATCATATCACAGGTGAATAAAATATATTTTTTCCCTTTCTTCCATAAACTTCAAAGGAAGCTTACAGCATCTGCTTGCTCAAAGAAACAACGATAATGAAATAAGAATAACTTCGTTTTGATTTTCAAAACTGAAATGCAATTTGACTAAGATTGAATTGAGTTCATGTCACTAAATATGGTTCCAATTTAATAAGAGTTATGCTCTCAAGTTAGAATGTAGTTTTTTAATTAATATAGAAATAAGTACATCCAAACTTGTAGTTAACCTTTTTCTTTTTTTTTTTTTTGGTACATTGAGCAATGTATTCAAAGCAATGTAGTTTAGTTCAGGTTTATATATATATTATACAAGCAAGTGCGCTAATTGGAAATATCAGTCAGTAATTCCATGAAATCAAATAAAAATAATAAGATTTCACGTAATTTCCTTATTTGTTGAATAATTAAGTTGTGTCAAAATCATTCTTCGCTTAGTAACTTTCTTGCATAATCTTGTAATTATTAATACTGTTGAGCGTGATTTCTAAGCATTGTACGTCGTCGCAAATTATGACGAATTAATCCAAAATAAAAAAAGAAAACAGCTGGAACAACATCTAAAGATGACGTAATACATTAACCTGTAGGAAACCAAAGTGGTTGGAACAACAACTTATTAAAACATACATGAACTTAAGTTGCGGGCACATTAGTACCCAAAGATGAAACAAACAACTTTAGTTTTATCAAACACAAAACAAAGAACCAAACTTGAATAATGAAAAAGAAGTTGCAATCATACTTAGTATGCCACTTGATCAGACTAGTTCTGGTTTCTTCTTCAACGGTTTAGAGAAGCCATGCTCTTCGTGTTTCTCATCATTTTCTTTGGCCCACCTTCAACTAATTGTACAAGCCATTGAGGCTTGCCAATTGAGAAGACAAGGTATCCCATCAAAACTCCAAATAGGAACCCACATCCATATCCCATTGCTACAGCTTTCCAACCAAATTCAAACTCATCTTCATCATGAGACTTTGATGAAGATGATTGCTGCTCTTGATCTTTATCGCATGTTTTTGACAATGGAAATCTGCAAAGTCCAGGATTTTCCATGTAGGAATCATTTGAAAATGTACCAAACTGTTTTTCCTGAGGTATAGTTCCTACAAGCTGATTTTGGGAAAGGTTTAAGACAGAAAGAAAGTTCAGATTGGTTAAGGCTTTAGGAATCTCACCTGTAAGATTGTTTGATGAGAGATCTAACCATTCCAAACTCTTCAAATTTCCTAGTGATGGTGGAATTGTACCAATGATTCTGTTGTGTGAAAGGTTAAAACCTTTGAGTGAGTTTAGCGCCCCAATGACATCTGGAATCTCTCCTTCAAATTTGTTGTTTGATAAATCAATTGTTGCATATGTGACTAAGATCCTTGTAAGCTCCACAAAGACCCCTTTCACTGTGATGAGCACAGAATCATTATATGACAAATAGTTTTTATTTGTCATATATTGCAAGCCAATTTTACGATCATCAATGTCCATCATTCCTTTAAACTCTTTCATGTATGTTAATGGTAAAGATCCATTGAAATGATTGTTGGAGACATCAAAAATCCTCAACTTTGGGAAGGGCTGCTTAGATTTTAAATTGGCAATCACACCATGAAATTGATTAGCTCGTAAAATTAGGACTTGTAGTTCTTCAAGCCGTTCAAGCCAATTGGGGAATGTATCCTCTATCTCATTATCTCCAAGATCCAAAACTTCCAGTTGTTTGCATAGAGTCAAAGATCGAGGTAATGGCCCTTCCAACTGGTTGTGATTAAATTTCAAAGTCTGGAACATATTTATGTTGGAAATATTTCCAGGTATAGTTCCAAAAAAATTATTCATTTGTAGATCCAACACTAAAAGATATGGGAAGCTTCCAAGGCATTGTGGAATTTGGCCAGTCAATTTGTTATGAGACAAATTTAGTATCGTGAGTGAGCTTGCATTACAAATCTTGGAGGAAATTTGACCTATCAAATTGTTATTTGATACTGAAAAGAATTCAAATCCAAACAATGGAATTGGAAGATTTCCTTCTAATAAGTTGAAGCTTAGATCCAAAAACCACATTCCTCTCCTTGAGTGATACTCAATAAATAGGTTTGGAATCCTCCCTGAAATTTTGTTATTTGAAAGATCTAAATAATATAAGTTTTCTAGGCGTCCTAAGAATTTAGGGATACTACTAATATTACAAAAGGCTAAATCCAAATATTGAAGGTTAGAAATAGTGTAGTTTATATTGTTGTCAAAGTTAAGTGACAAAAAAATGTTTTTAGAAAGTTGAAGAGATGTTAGATGTTGTAACTTTGAAATTTTATGAAAATCTAAACCACCGCTAAAATTATTTGATGATAAAGCCAAGGTAGTGAGATTTGTGAGATCAAACATCGATTTTGGAATGCTGTTTTGTAGCATATTGTTTGATAAGGCAACAAACCGAAGAGAATATGACAAGAATTCACCAACATGCCCTGTTAGTTTATTGTTAGACAAAACTAAATATTTTAAAGAAGGCAAAGAAAAACACCAAGAAGGTATTGTTTCATTTAGTAAGTTATTTCCTAGATTTAATAATATTAGTTTCGATAAACCACTAATATTATGAGGAATTGGACCTTCTACTTTGTTAAATGAACAACTTAAATATAGAATATGAGTTAGGCTAAACAATGGAAGGGGCAACCGGCCCCCAAAGTTGTTTTGTGAAAGATCTAAGTTAGTAAGATGTTGGAGATTTGAAATTGATGATGGGATTTGGCCACTAAAATTATTATATGAGAGAACTAAGTTAGTGAGATGTTGGAGATTTGAAATTGATGATGGGATTTGGCCACTAAAATTATTATATGAGAGATCTAAGTCAATGAGATGTTGGAGATTTGAAACTGATGATGGGATTTGGCCACTAAAATTATTATATGAGAGATCTAAGACACTAAGATGTTGGAGATTTGAAAGTGATGATGGGATTTGGCCACTAAAACTATTATATGAGAGATCTAAGTCAGTGAGATGTTGGAGATTCCAAAAATATTGGGGAATAGGTCCTTGAAATCCACATGAAGAAAGATACAAAACATTGAGGGACTTGAGACTGCCAATGGAGTTATGCAATTGTCTTGAGAAATCAATTTCAGAGAAATCCAAGTATATGAGAGGAGTGCTCCAATTAGACTCTGGAATTTGAATGCTGAGATTTTGATTCCCTGACAGAGACAGGTGTTCAAGATTTGGCATATGAATAATGCTGTTTGGCAAATTCCCTTGCAATTCAGTTTCTTCAAGACTAAGAAAGGCTAAAGAGGATGACAAATTCGTCACCAGAGACAGAGAATTTGGCCTAATGAAGGACATATTCACCTCATTTAGACAGAGGTCTCTTATGCCAGTTACATTTTGAATAAAACTTCCCCAAATGGATGGTTCAAGTGCTAAGCTTCTATCATCATACCAATTCCAAGAGAGATCAAGGGAGATCAATTTGGATAGGTATGAGATTGCATGAGGAATTCCACCAATGAAAGCAGAGGAAGATAAGTTAAGATGTGTGAGACTCACAAATTCACCAAACTTATAAGAAATTTGAGACCCATTGAAAAAATTATAAGAAAGATTGAGTGTTTGAAGATGAGCAAGTTGGAACAGAGTGCTGTTAGGATGAAGTTCACCGAAAAGCCAACTGCAACTAAGGTCAAGACCAATCACATGGCTTGACAGAGTGCCGCAAGTGACCCCATCCCACATGCAGCAATCAGTACCATTGTCCCATAACTCAGTCTTAGGATAAGAAGACTGAGGGTCAACACACAATTCCGAAGCTGAACTGTTAAGGGAGAAAGAGTTCTTGAATTGCAGCAAAGCAGAAGCTTCCTCAGGATTGCACAGTGGGTTCAAAGAAGAACAATAGGAAGGGAAAAGGAAGAACAAGAATTGCAAGCAAAGGATTGGACAAAGAAAGAAAGAGAGGCCCATAATTTCTCTTTTATGAATCTGCTTAAGAGAATTAAGTGCCAACTTAGGAATTGCGTGGTATTGTTATTGTAAAACGTTAATTTATAGGCATCTAAGAAAGAGAAAATAAAGCAATAAAGGATCTGTAGACATTTAAGAGTGAGAAAGGCGGTCCTTGTAGAGTGTAAAATGGGGCAGATTGACTAACCCGACACACATAAATTTTTCATCCTTTAAAATGCTGAATGAATATATTAATATAACTAAAGTAATAATTACAGAAACAAGAAAAATAAAATATTGCATCAACAAGCTCTTGTTATTTAGTATCTTACTGTTGCTTGCCATTTAATTATCAGAGGAAGTTATAATTTGGTTTGAACGCAGTAAGGATATTCGCATGAACTACTTTCAAGGATTTTATGTTGTTCAAATTGAGTGCCAAGTGCTTTAGTTCATATTTAAACATTTTACAAATTTTAACAGAAAGTTAGAATCTCATATTTAAATCACGCATTTTCTTTACTAAGAGTTGTAATTTTATTCAGAATTTGCATGTGGCAAGTACATCTATTAAAAAAATTTGCAATTTCATTTATCAAAGCTGCATCAAAAGTAAAATGTGAAAATTTTCATTTCTTTTATGAATATTGTTATAACATTTAATCAAAAAAATGTGAAAAGTATGAAAAATTTTCTTACAAAAACTACAATAATACATAATGTTGCAGATGTTTTACATATCCAATCATAACCCTCTAAATTTATAATTTTTCTACACTTATCTAAGTTATTTACTGCTATTTCTCTTGTGATCAGAGTTACATGAAAATTACGTAAAGAAGCTTTCTCTCAGGCATTGTGGGATCCCATTATTTCAAATTTTCAAGATAATAATTACCGATTGATATAAACTATTGCTCACACCGTTCCTATGGCCAGAAACTTTTCCTGCAAAAGGAACTTAAAATCACAAATTTTTTGTTAAATTTTTATTATTGAAATTGTACTGCAAATACAAAGTTGAATTGAAATGTAGAAAGCGATACAAAATTGATATACTTATAAAATGGAAGACATAAATGACATGACATGTCCTTGTAAATTATTCGGTGGGAGAAATGAACTTCCTAAACTATAAATAAAGAGCAGGGACCATTGTTATAGACTTTTCTACCAAATTGAAAATTAAAAATTAGCCGTTTTTTTTATAAAGGGCCAGACTATAATGCCCTGATAATATTTCGGGGTAACTCACCCAGCTATGTTGGCTCAATATTAGCCGTCTGATGAATAGAAATTGTCTTGGAGGGTAAGACGCTACCAACCTGCAAAGTGATCTCAATGGTCAGTGAAGGAGGCTTATACCTTGTGTATTTCCAAACCTCACAATATGGTAATTGAAAAAATAATCTATGCACTGATTTCCGCTTTATATTTTTATCCCATCAAAAACTGACTCAACAACAAAGTAATTCATTTGAGAAATTTGTTTTAATATAATTTCAATATTAATATTCTATTATTATACAAAAATAATATAAAATTATTATCATTAGAAAATATACACAATTACTTGGTTGCAAATAATATTGTAATTGCAACCAAAGAAATAAGCGACAATAAGTGAATTATAATTACTATGTTATGGAATAAATAGTTAATAATCGAAATCTTCAATTATTAGATTTGAAAGCTTTAGTGAACACGAATTATTTTGAAACAGAGAATTAATACAAACCATTCGATTGTAGCTTAGTGAGTAGAGACTTGGGTAGTATGCTGAAATTATAGGTTCAAAGCTTCTTGTTGCCAATATTTAAAAAGAATAAAGAGAGAATTAATTTTATAGGAGCATTAATACTTAACCAATGTGGAATAGTGATATATTACATTTTAATTTTAATTTAATTCTTTTATGTTGTTCTTACAGCAATTATATATACACTTGCTCACAAAGAAAGAGTAATAGAGTGACACCGTTAGTTACCTTAATTCACTCCTTTTAATAGAGATTCTTCTTTTTTGAAAAAAATCCTTCGACAAATGATTTCCTTTGTTATAAAAGTATTTTAAGTAAGTTCAAAGTTTTATATAGATGGGAATTAATTAATTCTATATTCTATTTTTATAAAAAATATAAAAATTAAAATCAACTTTATTTATTAATTAATATTTTCTAGATATCAATTTTCAAACATTATATTTCAAATTAAATATACATTAATTAGAATTTGGTCAAGATTTTATGCCACATTTGAAATCTTTTTCTTCTTTTTATCTACTTCATTGCATGTTTTTCCTATTTTTTTCCTATCTACTAGTTCAAAATTTAGATGGCAATATCACCAAATAATAGAAACATAATATAATATGATATATTTTCCATTATTATAAAAATATTTTAAATAAGTTAAATATCAACTTGAATTGAATTATTCAGCTACATATTCTATTGGTAAAAAATAACTGAAAGATAAAATCAAATGTAAGTGTTTATCTTCTGTCAAATTTTTCGTGGCTTTATATTAAACAAAATAACTAATATGTAATATTTTTCTTTTCTAATAGTATTATTAACACTGAATTTTTATTTTTAAAAATAAATATATGTGATTAGTTTGCCAATATTTATAGCTGAAACTTCCTTCTTAGGTTTTTATTATGCAACATATTGTGCTTACAATACTGTTATATTTGTATAAATATGTTGTACTCAATTATGCTATATAGTGACCTAAAAACATAAAATAAAAAATGAAAATTTTATTGAATTTGTATTTGATTTTTCTATTGGATCCTTATAGAAACCATTTTTTTAAGATTAAATATTTTTTCTATTAAATATGATTTAGATGATTTAAAATTATGATGATCTTTCACTATATACGTATTTTTTTCTTGAAAGATTAATTCATCAAAAAGCATAAAACTTTATTGCAGAATCGAAATGACCAAAGAAGAACAAGAAAATACATAAGAAAAAGAAAATTTTATCATTACTTTATTAATTTATTTTTGTGTGGAATCTAAAAAATATAGATTGCAATTGAAAGAATAAAACTTCTGTGAATGGTTCAAATTTTATTGCAAAATTGAAATCTGGAGAAGGCCACTTCTTGTTTTCAAAAGGTCATCTCAGCATTACTTTATGTACGTTAAGGGTTTGTTTAACATAATTCATTTATAAATAAATTATTTTATTTGAAATATATTAAAAATGTATAAAATTTAACTAAAAAGTAAATTTTGATGGTATCATGGTCGATACAATATTAGAAATAGAATAAATTTTTTATATAATATGTATTTTAGGATAAATGAAATAAATTCTAGTGAAATTCTTATTAAATTTGATAAATTTCATAATAATATAAATATAATTAAAATAAGAATAATAAATGAAATAAAATTCTTTTTTATTTAAAGCCTAATCTCATTTTACAAATAAATTCATTTAAAAATGAAATAAATTTTATTTTTAGTTCTGCGAGGTAGTGAAAAGCACACACTGCACTCCACATTGGTTTCAATGTTAACCGAAAGAGACCTCTCCTCTGAGGACTCTGCCGCTAGTTGCTTTGTTGACGATGGCCGGAGGAAAAGAAGAAAATGAGAGTAGCAACTTTCGCAACAACATCCCTGGTACTTCACTCCACGTTGAAAGTTGTTATGATTTTCTGTTCATAGTCTGCTACAGAGGGTTTTTCTTTTCATAAGTCGAATTTCAACCGTTCGAAAGGAGAGATAAAGATTGGTTTCAAACTTGTAATCAAACTCTTACAAGAAGGACGCATACATGAGACTCCTTCAATCGATCTGAATAATTGATTTCTGTACTATTTAATAAAATCAGTCATAATTTAAAAAGCAATTGGCAATAAGACAAGTGTCACAATTTTATTTGTTAATAAAATCAAGATGAGTTACACTAGAAATAACTCTAAAGTATAGTTATATACAAAGTTCTAAGATCAAACTTAAGATACAGAGAAAGGCCAAGTTCTTATAGAATATCATATGCTAGTTGAGATAAATACTCTCAATTATTTTATAGTATTAGTCTGTACCATACAAGAATACCTTATAAAAATATAAATGAATATATAATTATTCATAAGTTGATCCGATACTATCTTTGTTTGACAAAGCGAATGATATTGATAGAACCCACATATCATATTTATTCTAAAACTAATAAAAATAGTATGGATGGATAAAAATAAATGTAAATGAAAAAATAGATATAATTTATAATTACCAAGTATAATTATTATTAATAACAAAAAACAATATTTTATTTATTAATAAAAATTTTAAAATTATTTTTTATAATGGATCTTATTTGAATCTTTTAACTAAATTTTTTCGGCTCCTTAACCATTCCAAATTAGTGAATCCTCAATATATTTATATTTGATCGAGTTTGAGTTGGGTTTGATCTATTCGAACCCAACATATTGCTATCCCTGCATTCGTAGAATCGCTCGTTAGTGTATGAGTGACTATTATAATCACCGCTAAAAGCATAAATAATCGTTGCTAAATTTATGTTCATGGTTATTGGTTTTGTATGTTTGAAAATTTTGATGATTAGATAATGTTTTAATACGATTAAAAATTTTTGAATTCACAAGAAATTATTAAATTTGATTTAGTAACTACGTATCATCAGAGAAGAAAATTAGATGAGTTATACTATCTGTATGTTTCAATAAAAGACACCTTTTAAAGTTATAATATATTACTAGGGTTTAAATTTAATTTATAATTAGTATAAAATACTTTGTACTACAATGAAAAGATACATCATTAAAAAAAATAGTAATTAAGAATTTTTAATAATAGTAGAATAATTTTAATAATTTTTTTATTGAAATAATAATATATATGCATATAATAGTGTAAAGCTGTTTACACTAATAATGAATCAATTTTAAATTCATACAAAAATAATAAAAAGTATTTTACTTGTTAAATATTAAATATTAGGATTGTAATATGATAAATAACATCCTTTATTTTAAAGGGTAAATTATTCTTTCAGTTATTATAATATTATGCATTGTCGTTTTGTAATTACAAAATATAAGTAGGATAGCACTCCTTTACTTATACAAACAAATAATATTTTCTATCAAAAATATTTTCTGTGAAAAAAGAAATACAGATATATAATGATATCTCTTACACTGTTGTCATATCACATTCGGAAAGAGAGCATATGTTAATAATTACATCTTCTCCGTAATATGGATGATAAATCTTTGATGACCTTAGAATCTGTTGTACCACTGTATCCTTGAGTTCTAAGGAGACAGGAACCTACTGTAATTTTCTTGTTCTGCAACTTTATTTCTTGGTCATTCTCTTCCTTTGTTTATCATTCTCCAAGGATTGGAAATTTTCTTTTTGACTAACCAGTGATAATGAAGAAAAGTTTTCTAGCGATTTGATACACATATTTTTACTAGAAATTTTTGTTTGTTCAGTGGGTACACTGTTTGCATGTATGCCTTGAGTTACTAAAATATTTTCAGATATTTAAAAGGAATTAATTGAAGAGTTATTTCATTAATCAGAAAAATACTTAAAACATTCCTAGAAATACCCATCCACATTTACTTGGTTGCAATTTCCAGAAGTTAAAGTTAGTGGCGAAAGCAGAAATTATAAGTAATGGGGTCAAAAATAAAATATCATGAAATTTGGGAAGGCTATATATAAATTTTAATATTATATTTTATATTAAATTTTTGAAGTTAAGGTGCCGAGCACATCATAACCCCCTTTGTCTCCGCCGCTGCACAGAAAATTTAATAATTTGCATAGCGGAAGACTTGGAATACATGCCCTCATAGACTATGGACTTTCATATTCGGCCAAAAAGGAACCCCAAAACACGTTACACCGCCACTGGACAGAAAATTTAATAATTTGCATAGTGGAAGACTCGGAATACATGCCCTCATAGACTATGGACTTTCATAGTCGGCCAAAATGGAATCTCAAAACTCGTTACAAAAAGAGAGTTCATTGTCCATTGTTTTTTGGTAGTCAAAAAAATCTTGCATATTTTTATATAAAAAAAAGAGTGATATATTATCTTTATATATTATTATTAGAAGAAATGATATTTAAAATTATGATAATAGAGGAAAATAAACTTCCTCTTAGAAAAAGAAGTTTACTTTCAATAATTTCTTTACATTTAACATGAAAATATAAAATATTTTTCGTTATCTTAACAATTTATAATTATATTTTTATGAAAGATATTTTTCATCAAACAATAGGCCTAAATTCACCTTTTGTGATTTTCATGCTCTCCAACTCTTTATCTTTATATTCTTAAATAATGATAATTATTTTTTATTTACCGGTTATAATTAAAGAACCGTGGCATAACCGTAGTATATAAGAATTTTTTCCAAAATAAAACCTGGGATATAAAGAAAAAAAACATTCAGAGACATCAAATGTCTCACTTGAAGATTAATAAATACATTTAACCTTCGGCTCAAGAGAGAACCGTAAAATAGATTCTTAATTAATATTTTGTCCCATCCATCAATTTATAATTACCAACTTCTCTGCAAAAAACCTATCTCATTCCTTATTGAATTGGGATAATCTATTTTGGAACAAGTATCATTCTTTGATCGTGAAATAGTTTGAATTTCTGTTCTAAAAATTTAATAAGATTATAAAATTTCCACACATTATTGAAGTCCCTTAATGCATGCAAGCTCATCATGAACAGGCAAGGGAAGTCTTGTCACTATTCCAAAAGTTGAAGTGAAATGTAGAAAGTGACAAAAAATTGACACATTCGTAATGAAAAAGGAAGACTTAAAAGACCTGTCATTATAAATTTAGTGGGAGAATGGACCATACAGTTAAATACTTTTCTGTGAAATTGGAGCGTAAAACACACGGTTGATAGAACTGACTGATAACAATGTTCATTATGTATTTAGATTACTGCTTTTGCCTCTCTCTAAATTTCCACCATTCTAAATTAGTTTAACCCTAATTAAAAATCATTAAAAATTAAAATATAATTTATTTTTACTCACCGTCGAATGAATAAAATGGAAAAAAAACTAAAACTTGAAATAGGGGTGTTCGATATTTGTTATTTATATTTTGGTTATTCGATGGTCTACGTATGAGTATCTCAAGTAGTCCAAGTATAAGTAATAATATATAATATACCCGAAAGTATGAAATAATAGTATGAAATCACAGTATATCTTCTATTTAGGTAAAGTTATTGCTTCTGTCATTTTATACAGAAACAGCTAATGGTAGCTTTTGTGATGGTAGACGGGTACTAATATTTAATTAGTTGGATTTTATTTAGTTTCATTTGTTTTGTTATAAAGTATTTTTCACAAGTTATAAAATATTAAAATAAGAGAAAATATTTTACTTGTTTAATATTAAATATAAATAATTTGAGAAAAGTAAATTCTCTCTTTAAAAAAAATTACTTTCCTCCATTTTTTAAATTTCTAAATATAATTTTTTAATCATTAATATAAATAGCATATCATCGCTTCATTAATATATATATATACACGAATCACAAATTTACAAATATAATAAGTTGTTAATGGTACAATTGCTGCAAAAAAATTTTCGAATGCAGTGATCCTGATTATGTGAAAATTGATGCATTAGCATAATCCAAAGTAGAAATATCGTAAAATTCAGAAATTTAATGTGGTTTGATACTGGAAGAAATTTCAAAGATAATATAAAGTATTTCATTTCCCTATCTGAGATATAATTAAAATATTTTTTCTCTAACAGGTACTACATTTTCAATAATGGCATACACTTTTTTCCTTGCAATAATCATCAAAAAGAAAAATTTAACAGTGGGATATTAAGTAACTATCCCAGTAGAATATAAATTCAAAACCTCACACCTTTGTCTTCCATGCCATATATCTTTGTATCATACACTTTTTTATAAATCACAATCTCTATCAAAAGATAAGTTTAACTTAATCTCAATACCAGAGATATAATTAATTTGACTCAAATTCTCATTTAATCAAAATTCAAATTCTAATAAGATGAAAATAAAAATAGGCAATTACCCAATTTTATAAAAAATAAAATTTGTATTAAAATATCAAAACAATTTATTAATGGTACATTAATAGAGTCCAAGGTGGGATTATTCTCTGTTTGACAATCTTTTATTCATAAATCTGTATACTTCTTCACGTTTTTCTGTTTTAAAAAAATGTGAATATATATTGCAAGAAGAATAAATTATTTTTTACTCTTTCCATGATTTTTTTAAAAAAAGTATAATATATAATTTTCATTAAATATTGAAATATAATGCTTCACTAATATTGTTGATTGTTCAAAATTTTATATATTTATTACATGTAAAATTCATATAAAATTGTAATTTTAGTTAAAAAAATATAAAATCTGCTATGGTATTATATAAAATTCAATATTATCTAAATATATAGTGGGATCAATTGACGCTACTATAAACTTACATTATTTACACCAAATTTATACTGTTTATTTTTCGTTCATTTGATGACTACAATAAATTCAAATTAATATCCACTCACAAACTTTAACGATAAGAATTGGTATAAAAAATTTATAATTTTTGTTGCTCTTTCTCTTTTAATATATTATTTTTTTATCCCCTAATTTTAAATTGCCACACATTACTATTTCTAAGTCACAAATGTTTATGAATAGAATCAATATTATCAATAATTAAATATTTTAATTTATAATAACTATATGAACAATATACTAATTTTACAATGGAAATGATTATATCTATTTCTTTAGATAATAATCAATCACAGTAATTTTAATTTTAATAAGGTTATAATTGCAATATAATACATAAGAATTTTTTACTTTTTTTATATTACGAAAAAACAACCAATATGGATTTTTTTTGTTTAGAGTACGTAAAACTGCAATGATTATTTGTTATATACTGTAAATTTAATTAAACATTAAAATTCAAAAATTGATTTAATCTTCACACTGTACAAGAATTAAAATAAATATTTTAAATAATATACTATTATTAAATGAAAGTTAGCAAATTCTCCAAAAAAATGTAATTAAGTTGTCACGAGACTTGATAGACCGCGTGCCAAGCACAAGGGACCCAAACATTAGACTTCACTCTCGCAGAGTTGTCAAAATGGAATCCCAAAACACGCGCAAGAAGATCAAAGAATTAGCACTGATTGTTAACAAAGCATATGTGTTTGGAAAATTTTGCATTCACTAATTTAAATCCAAGTCGAAAAATAGCTGTCAAAAGAATAAAAAAATGGAAAGAAGATAAAGTGATAAAAAAAGCCAAGAACTTCTGGTTAGAAAAGCACCCCACATGCCATAACAACTACATCCATTTAGGAAGACTTGGAAAGTTGAACACCGACTCATGAAAAGGGACCATAACAATAGACTTGCTTTTAGAAAGTTGCAATACTTTGGTATACTGCCAAAATGGAATCCGAAAACACGTTACAAAACTTTGTTTTTTTTTTTTTTAATAGTCGGTTCTTTGCTCTTCCCTCTCCATGATCCATTTTCTTACATACAGTAAAAAATTTATATTATGGCTTAATGATACGTGCATTATATGTTCAATGCCAAAATACTATAATTCAGACAATCTAATTTCGATAATGGCTTTACTACAATAGAGATGTGTCGAAGGAAAAAATTTTCTCTTTAAGTAAACAAGCACCAAACAATTAAATGATTAGGATAGCACAATAATATATATAAAAAACATTAATATGAAAATTTTCCATTTCATCAAAAACTTTTCATTACATGAAAATGCTTGTCAAGTTTTTCAACTATCATCATGTAACTTCCTAATCACTATTCATATATCTTTTACAAACTTCTATATTCCTAAATAATTCCACATCACATCTCTCATATCTTAAACTCTTATGGTTAATCCTTCAAAACTTTTCATTCTTCAATATTTCAATATTTTCCATTTTTAGTATTTCATTATAATACAATTATAAAACTATCTCTCTCATAAAAGATATTAATATTTAAAAATACATTATTTATATTTTTAAAAGTACCTAGCATATGAAAAATACATAATATAATTATGAAATTTTTCAATAAAATATAAATAATTATTTTTTATTGATAATAAGAACACCTAGTAATTGTGAAACATATTTATTTACCCATATTATCTTTGGGATGAAGATAGATTGGGTTATTATTGACCTTGTTAAATAAAGATCATAGTAGGTTAACATATGATAGTTATTTCATAAAGTTTTTGAATAAAAATCATAATATTTTTTGTAAGTTAACATGTAATATTTTTGTAAGTTAACATGTCATATCATTTTTTGAAAATAATTTTTTCTCATAGAGAGAAAAATTTTTAGAAAAAATTTTGGAGAAGGACTTTTTTTTTATTTGCAAAAGACCTTTAATAAATTTACATTTATAGAAAGGTTAGAATTGTAAAAATACATACTATTTAATTATATATTTTGTCTTAATTTTCTATTATCTTTCCTTGTATATTTGAACTCATGAATTAACTCTCTATGCTCCTTTCTCTATTCCTTCTATTCTTTCTTAAGGTCTTTCCTTCCATTTCCATTCCCTTTCGGTGGTGTTTGGTTCATGGGATCTTGCATTTTTGGAAATGTGATTCCTAAGAATTTAATTAATGGGAATATAACATTCTTATATTTGATTTACTATAAATTTTTTTGAAAATAATTTAATATTTGATTTACTATAAATTTTTTTGAAAACAATTTGTAGAATTGTTTAGGAGCATTAAATGGAACCCATATCAAGGTGAATGTTCTAGAAGTTGATAAGCCTAGATTTTAAAACAAAAAGGGTGAGGTAACTACTAATGTGCTAGAAGTGTACTCACAAGACTTGTAATTTATATATGTCTTAGCCGGATGGGAGGGTTCAGCAACTGATTCTAGAGTCTTAAGGGATGCAATTACTCATCCTAATGGTTTAAAAGTTCCATAAGGTACTCAATAGGCAAGAAATCAATTATTGAGATTTTATTTTATTTCATTTTATACCTTTACTAAGTTATATAAGTGATCATAGGCTATTATTACTTATGTGATGCTAGATATATGAATGGTACTAGATTCCTTACACCTTATAGAGGGTAAAGGTATCATTTAAGCGAATAGAGAGATGGAGCACAACTAACCACACCCCAAGAGTTTTTTAATATGAGGCATTCATCCACTAGGAATGTTATAGAGAGGGATTTTGGATTATTAAAAGGGCATTGGGCAATCCTAAGAAATAAGTCATTTTATCCAATAAAGACCCAAGGTAGAATTATATCTACATGTTGCCTATTACATAATCATATCAGACAAATGATGACTGTGGATCCCTCGAAGGCAACCTTGCAATTCAATGAGGAGAATGATGATTGCACACATGATTTGATTACACATGTGGAGTCAAGTGAGGAATGGATTACATGGAGAGACAATATTGCAGAAGAAATATAGAACACTTGGAGAGGAAGTCATATTTAGAAAACTTTTATATTTGCTATCTTTAAAAAGTTTTTATATAGTTTAAATTGTATGAGCTATTATGTAATTGACTTCATTTGTTTTATAGTTCAATTTAAACATTCTAATACAATTTGTTTGCATATGGGAAACTTGGATATATTTTTTTTCAAATGTATAATTTGTTGGGTTATATTATTTTGCATTGTATAAGAGTTAGCTCACTAATGGAGATGAGTGAAAGCACCTAATCAAAACTAAAAGGCTGCAAACACCAATGGATATATAATGAAAGTTCTAAGCTAGTGGAGGCTTTGGTGGAACTTTCAACTCGAAGACATTGGAAAGCTAAAGGTTGTGGGCAATTCAAATCTGGATATCTAAAAGAATTAGAGAGAATGCTTAGGGAGAAAATGCCAGGATGTAGTCTAAGAGCTTCTCTACACATTAAATCAAGAGTCAAGCTTTTGAAAAAATAATATGGAGCAATTGTAGAGATGTTAGGTCCAAGGGCAAGTAGATTTGGATAGGATAACCAAGAAAAGAAGATCATGGTTAAGAAGGAGATCTTCAATGATTAGGTTAAGGTAAATATATCCTATTATTTTTTATAAATATTTAACTTCAAACTGTGTTTATTTATTAATTTTTTTCTTTATTTCATGTTGTGTGACAGTCTCATCCTAATGTTGCCGGATTATATAATAAGCCATTCCCATTCTTCAATGAATTGCAACAAGTATATGGTAAAGATAGAGCGAATAGTGAAGATGCTAAAGATCTTTACAATGCAGTGCAAGCAATAAGGCAAGAAATACAACAAAATGTAGATAGACAGCAAGAAGGCCAATCTAATATGCAACCTGAGGATCTTCATAAGTTTTGGGAAACTATTTATGGATCCCAACCTCCAACTCCAACATTCCCAAATACTTAAGAGCTATCTAGTGGACAAAGTAGTGTGAATAAATCCAAAAAAAGAGCTAGAAACTCTGATGATGCTATTGATTAAATGACTAGTACCATAACTTAGTTAGGAAGTATTTATAAGGCTACAAAGAATACTATGATAGAACTTGCATCATGTTTCAAACATGAAAAAGAAGGAGCTAAATGAAGGATGAGGGTGATTGATGAACTACAACAAGTTGATGGACTTACAAACATGCAAAGGATGATGGCTGGTGAGATTATAACTAAAGATTAGCATCGAATTGATCTTTTCTTTACTTTGCCCATCGATTGGAGGAAGGAATATGTTGATCATCTATGGGGAAATATGCAGTGATGTTACATCATAAGACATTAATGTAGTAGCTATCACCTATTTTGGACCATCATGTATATTTTGGCTAAATTTATGATATCTAAATTCAGATGAATGCTTCTATAATGATGTGGCTTTCCACTTTCTATAATGATTGCATTTGTTATACTGAGGTATATTTTCACTTTCTAAATGTCTTTGTGGATTACTGGTTGATTTCATGTTTGGACATGTGCCTGCTTAAATGAAAACTCAAGAATACACCAGGTGCTTGCATGTTACTGTCTTAGTTCAAAATAGTAACATCATGCTAGGATGATGCAGTAAGTAATTGCTAGTTGGTTTCACATTGGACCTATGCTTGCTTGGAAGAAAACTCAAGAATAAGCTAGGTGCATGCATGTTACTGTCTTGGTTCAAAACAATAATATCACCTTAGGTGTTGCAATAAGCGATTGTTGTTTAGTTTCACATTTGACATATGCCTGCTTGGATGAAAACTCAATAATATGACAGGTGCTTGCATGTTACTGTCTTAGTTGAAAACAGTAACATCACCTTTGGACATTGCAATAAGTGATTGCTTCATTATGTCAGGTGTAAGAGAAAATCAATAAGAAATTGGAATGAAGTTCAGCCTTCGTACATAAATCTTGCACAATTTGAGTGAAGAGAGGAGCAACCAAAGTTATGAACAATTAATTAGTGTTAAAAATATTAATATATTTTTTCTATATTTAATTGTAGTTTAGGTCTCACTTCTCAATTGTATAAATGAAATAATTTAAATTAAGTTATGTGCACAATTATTATAAAAATATAGATATGAATGAATAACATTACAGTGGAAGGTAGTGAAAATTTAACTAATTTGAATAGGCCACCATTTCCATTTCGTCAATCACCTCCTCCCCCCCAATCACTACCTTCTCTTTTGAATCTCGATTATGTATTTTTTGCACTTATATAATTGTTTATAAGTTTGGAAGGTGGGCATCTAATGACCCTAGACTAGTTTAGTTCAACAAATTTATGTTTGATGTTATCATGAAAAACATCTTTAATAAAAAATATAATTATAAAAAACAATTAATATATTTAATATTAAATATAAGTAATTTAGTAAAAGATAATTTTTTTTCTTTTTTGAAAAGAAAGTTATATTTTTCATTATTGTGACTTTAGTGATAATTTTTTATTAAAATTTACTAGTGAATATTACATAAAATTGAATGTTTATACAATTGAATGTAAGATGTAACATGTAATTGAACGTTACATACAATTGAATTGTATCTACAATGTAAATGTTATATACATGCATGTATAAATTTAATAATCAAGTTGAGCTGGAAGGTTTGAAATTCCTGAGGAAATTTATCACTAATTTTGCCTTACATTTCCTAATGGATTCCACTGGAAATTCTTCTTCAAATTCTTTGTTGTTGTATATATCTTCTATTTGTTTGCAGATAAAAATTCCCCAGTCTTGCCTGAAATTGTAATTAGAGGCAAATGAGTTAGTTTAGAACCTTTAACTATCAAATCTTATAAACTACTAAAGAAACTGTTACTCACAATCCAAATTCATGTTGGGGCGACTTTTCATATGATATTATTTCAAAAGGTGGCTTTGTAGTTGCTTGATCTACTCCCATACCTATCTTATTTTTGCAAAGGATTTCATTTTTCTTTTGCTCATAATAGTCTTTCTATTGGAAATAAATTAACAAAATCAAGCATGGTTAAGAAGGAAATCGATTAAAAAAATCATGTTACTCTTTTGGTCCAAAATGGTGACATGTTTTCCTTTTGGTATGGAAACATAATCACTAGCCAAAAACACCATAAATAGACAACACGCGAGGGCATTAACAATAAAACCTTCAGAAAATAATGTGTTACTATTTTCACATGAAACAGTAACATCAAGCATTAACAACATATTAGAGTAACGTCACACAATAGGTGTCATGTACCTTTTATTAGTCTGATGTGTTAGTTTTCATATTTTAAAATAGTTACCATAATTAGAACGTATAAGTGAAAAAATTAAGCATGGTTAAGCAATGGTTAGTATTTGCAGTCTGATCAAGCATTGTTAACAAGAAAATAACATGTTTGGTTAAACAATGGGTAGTGTTTGATCACAGTGCAAGTAACACTCACCACTATTTAGGTATCGCGAAAGTATGGATCCATAAGCCCCGCTTTTCTCGGCCTTGATGAGTTGTAGTGAGTTCACTTGTATTGAATATTATCCAACATGAGAAGTGTGTAGTACTTGGGGTTGCTACAGTCATTGACGCCGGTTGAGATCATTGGGAATAGAACAATGTCTACATTCATTGCTTCCTTTGCCTTTTGATTAAATTTAGCACCTTTATATCCTTGTACATTTTATAGAGGCTAGCCACTTGAGACTGTCAACCTAGTATGAACATGAGTCAGTATCAAAATTATTTTATCTATGTCACATTTGTGGAATGTATTCAACATCTTATCTAACACAAGCTATCAAATACAAATATATTATTTTTCCTGGATGTGCTGCTCATGCTGCAAATTGTTGCATGGTCGTCTATGATCTGAAATTGAAAGAATGGATTTTATCAGATAAATAGTTTTAACAATGGTATATTACTATTTCATCTCCAAATAGTAACATCATCTTATATAAGCCTGAAAATTATCAATTCTTCCATGTTACTATTATAGCTAGAAACAATAACACTAACAAAAGGAACTAGAGAAAACATTAATCTCCTAAAGTTTGAGAGATGCATACGTACATTATTTGTTATTGACTTTTCTGCAAGCACTTGTAGTAACTTATTCATTATTATCAACATGTCCTGCTGAGGAGACAACTAGACAATAAACCTGCAAATAATAGAGTGGTTAAACAAAGGATTCAGTAATGTTATTGTTCACGATATCGTTAAATATCAACATGTTACTATTTGAGTCCAAACAGTAATATGCAATTTTCATGTATCTGTTTGGGGGTGAAACATCAACATTAACTAAAGAACATAATAAATAGAGAAATTGTAGTGTCATTGGCAATGAAACTCGAACAAAAGAAGGTGTTATTGTCTTGAACAGGATATGGTAACATAAAAAAATGTGTTTTTCTTCAAGGGGCAAGTGTAACACCAAACAAAAATACTAGACATTACTTACATTAGTTCTACTGCTTCTTCTGTTTTGACTATGTTGTTGATAACATCTTCAAGGAGGTACTTTGAAACTGACCACCCTGTAGTTTTGGATGTCTTCTTGGTTTGCTTCTTTTTGGCCATTTCTGGTGTTGTATCATCCTCCAAGATTATCACATCATCCTCTTTGTTTTTTCCAGTCTCCTCCTCAGCAGCAGTTATTTTTTGTTGTGTTTGTCATTGTTTTGTAGGCCTACTGCATTGGCCTGAGTATGTGTAATCCATCTCACATTTTGATTTTCTTCATTTTCTAATCATCGATCCTTCATATATGCTCAAACTTTTTTGCTTTAGCTGTGATGGTTTCTGTCGTCTCAATGACCCATGCGTTCAATTGTTTATTATGGTCTTCAAGACTGGCATTTGTAGTCTCTAATGTCTCCTTCATCATTTGGAGATCTTCTGTGCACTTTATTGTGTCGTATAGTTGCATTTGAAGCTGTGTGTTCTCATGTGTTAACTCTGTGATTGTTTCATTCCTTTCTTTTAGTTGTGTTTGGAGCTGTGTGTTCTCTTGTGTTAGCTCTGTGATAGTTTCACTCCTTTGTTTTAGTTGCATTTGGAGCTATCTGTTCTGCTGTGTTAGGTCTGTGATTATTTCATTCCTTTATTTCAGTTGTTGTTCTGCCATCTGAAGTTTCTTTATGAGGAACCTCAATTCATCGATCAACTCAGTTATCCTTAAATTTGTGCTGAGTAACTGATCCCTCAACTGTTTTACCTTATTTGTATCTTGTGCTTGATGTTATTTTTGAGACAGTGCAATATTTGCAAACTAATCTAGTTTTGTTTTTCTTGGTTGAATTAGGTATTGGTTCATTCATGTATCATCATCCATTTTGGATTCATTAGAGTGGGAGGGTGTGATATGTGATTTTGTTTGCTTATTGTATTCAATAAGTTGAAATTTTGGGGTTTTCACGTTGTAAAGGATGTTTTGTTCCTTGACTATTGGTTGGAGTTCTCTATTGATCACTAGAAATGCAAGAATGGTTGGTATGGTGTAATTCTTGACATGTTTCTGTTTTAATGAGAAACAGTAACATGAGATAAAGGATTAAGTGGTGGCATAATTGTAAAATGGATAAAAGAAATGACATTTTCCAAACATTACTTAAAGGTGATTGACCATTCTTTCCTTCAATTGGTGTGTGAGGTGTTTTAGGTCCCACTTTAGGCATCTTGGCACCCTTTGATTTTGATGCCCATAAAACACATTTGTTATCTCACACAGTCAATACTATCAATAATATAATATCTATATTGTTTAATTAAATCTTCAATTGAAGTTGCATTTAGAGATGTACTTAAAATTAGGATGTTACTATCTACACAACAAACAAAAAATATTTTCTATTGGTATCTAGACAATAATACTACACAAAAACTTAAAGTAACATGACTATTCAACAGTTATTTATAAGAAAAATCTAAAATAATAACATGTTACTGTTTGAGATCAATATAGTATCATGTTGTTGTTTTGTATCTAGACAGTAACACGAACCATAAAGTCAAAACAAATGGACAAATGAAGTCACACTAACAACCTAACTACCGTGAAGACGTAGATTTACTATTTACACACTAAATGGTTACATGTTACTATTTGGGATGCAAATAGTAATATCAACCAACATTGCCAGAATTGTGGAAGAAATTTAACAAATACACTTAAACAAATTAAAAGAAATGAATGAAGAGAATCCCTAACAAAATGACATGTAGGGTAACAAGTTTGGTAACTATTACTTACTGGTAATAGCATGACATAGCCGGTGACATTTGGTGAGTTGTCCTTTGTGATTAAGTTCATCAGTTGCTCGTGTATATGTCTAGACACTAATATTGTCCTATATCATCTAGGTCTTCTACATATTTCTAATAGGACTAGACCAGCGTCTGAGCCCTATTTGGTATAAACAGGGTCACCAACAACATCAAGGTTACTAGGTGTGAGACATCATCAATGTCAATTTCTGATGTTCCCCCTACTACCCTTTGGAGTGCATTGAATATTATTAATTTTGTTAGGTGTCCTTGGCCACAGAATCATCTAGTATTAAGATCAATTTGTGGTCTCTTCCTAGGTGTTGTGTCAATGGGGCGTTCTCCATCCCTTATTTCAGATATAAGCTTCATTGAGGTAGGTGTGATGCTCAAATGTTCGCTGCCAATTAGGAATTTTTCGTGTTTTGACGAGAAGGTGGCAATCACTACTTTTATTTCTTGATCACTCTTTCGGCACACACAACGATCAAGCTTGCTCATGATAATGGCTTCGATAAGCAGCCAGAAAGGGTTTTGCTCCAGCACACTCTTGTGGATGGTGTTTAGATTAAGCTCTTCAATCTGCCTTATGCACGCTAGCGGATCGGGCCTGTATTGCTCATATCTTGTGCTTCTTTCTTCAATTTCCTTGGTTTGCTTGGGTGTTTTGTTGTCCTTCTATTCGAATAAATTTACAAATCAAGGGTGATTAAGAACAAAATGGATAAATCTAAGGATAAGTTCACATATCAAGCAAGTTCAACATCAAAATCGATAAAAATCAATATGTTACTATTTTGAGAACAAATATTAGCATGTTGTTTTCTTGTAAGGATATGTATCTATTGATTTGAAATAGTAACACCAGCAAAAAATCAATATAAATAAACAAAATACTCTTTTCTTCACAACGAAACTTGCATCATGTTGAGGGTGTGGCTATTTGTAGAGGAAATAGTAACATCACAATTGAGGATGATGACAAAAAATTGGTAAGAAAACAACGTGTTACTGTTTTTAGAGCAAAACAGTAACATGTTGTTTTCTTGTGCTGAATGTTTCTACTTGATCCAAAAGAGCAACAACAGATGAGGAACATAGTAAATGGACAAAATGTAGTTTGATTAACGATGAAATTTACAAAAGGTGTTACTGTCTTGCACAGGAAACAGTAACATCGAAAATTGCATTACTCTTTTCATTTCAACATATATACTGTGCACACACACACACATACATATATACGGTATATATGGACATGCAAACTACAATCATATTTACTATATATATATGTATATATGATCACAAAAGAATACATTGTGATTAGAGCCAATAACGTCTTGATCAGTTTTAACATCTTCTAACTTCCTAAGGTTTCATTTAAACATGGATATTATATACTACACACACACACACACACACATAAACACGCAGATGTAGAAACATTTCCTGTCAAGTTAATGCCATGAAAATGCATATACAAAAAAGAATGTGAACAATATAGGGTTTACTATTTGGTGACCCATTTTGACGTGTCGACTTAGGAAAAGTGATTGTTTGCAGCGGGCTGAGAGTTGTTAAAGGCTGGAGATGATGTCTTCTGAGGGAACGATGTCAAATGAGTTTGATTTTTTGATGGTTTCTAAGGTATTTTCATTCGATTTTTGAGTTGTTTGATTATTAAGTGCTTTGAGCAAGAAGGCAAATCGATTGTTTCTATTTCTATCCTTTTCATCTTCCCAGAACACGCTTCTAATGTGTCATTTTATTAGATTAGGAGAATTGTAGCAAACTAGTAAAAAAATCCTAGGAATGTTTAATATGAACCAAACATGGGAATATAACTTGTCTAGGAATCAAATAAGATATTCTTAGGAATATCTACATTTAACCAAACATGGGAATATTTCATTCCTAGGAATCATATTTCTGGGAATGCACATTTCTCGGAATGTTCATATTCCTAAGAATGAAAGGATCTATGAACCAAATGTGCCCTTAAAGTTTTTTGTGTTAGTAATTTATGTTGCCACCGAAAATAATTGCATTAAACTTTATTTTTATTTTATGATATTCTCTAATCATGATATTTTTAAAATATCATAGTATATTAAATGCTAAAAACTTATTTAGTGACACAAAATACTCTTGTAACTGAAAATCACCATTTTAGTGACTAAAAGGCTAAGTTGTCACAAAAAACTTATTGAGTACAATGGTTATCTTTGTATGTAAAAGCATACATTCAGTATAACATTTTTTCTTGTCGCTAAAAATAAAATCTCCTGCATTGAAGCTAATGACATATCCAAACTTTAGATTGGATCAGCCATATGATGCTTTTTTGGTTATAAAAAAATAAAAGGTAAAATGTAATTTACCCTCATAAATTATGAGACATATATAAAATGATCCTTTAATTTTAAAGAAAAGGAAATTTAATGCCTAAATTATGCTTAGTGTGTAATTAATCTCCTAACATTAAGTTGCAATCCAAATTAATAAGAGTAGTGCCCTAATTCTCTCTTACATTCCTTTCATCAATGTTCTTTTCATTCTATCTCTTCAAAATATCATTATCTTGAGTAAAAAAATTCCTTATTTTTTCTTTCACTAATTCACAATTTTTTATTGCTTAATTCTAAATTCTCTATCTTTAGTTTGCTTCTTTTCCTTTGTTTTACTATAAAATTCTAATATCTCCATTTTTATTTTTTTTTATTGTAAAAGGTTAGGCTATCATGCAAGAGAATGCTCCCAATGCTGCAATTTGTCATAATTATGGCCTACCTAAGTACTAAATTTATTTGTTCTTTCCTAAGAATTGAACATGCAATAAAGTGATATTGAACTCGCTATATACTTTGTTTCAAGGCAGAGACTAGAGATTTAGATTGCAATTGCAATCATAGATATGGTTGCATTGTGTTTTTTTACAGTTGCAACTAATGCATTCTTCAAAATGCATATTGCAACCATCATGGACGTGAATTTTTATAAACTTTGCACATTTCATTTAAAAAATGTTCATATAATTATATTAAAATTGATTAGTTAATATTATACCTTCTAAATGAATAAACTAGAATCAATAATTATATTTTATTAGTAAGAAATTTTACATTCAACAAAATTAATTTAGAATGGTAAAATAAAATAATATATTATGTAAAATATTACATAAAACATATATATATAAACACATAAATATCTCAACAATATATGCATTCACAAGAAAATGAATAAATAAAATTGATAAATAATTTTTAAAAAGGGCATATAAGACAAACAAAGCAATTTATAACTAATTTAATGAAAATGATTATATAAAATATCAATACTATTATTGTCACATTTATCCTTTCACTTTTGAATCTTTTAAAAATTTTTAAATATAAAAAACTTGTAATCAATTAATGTATAGGAATCAGATCAGATGACATTATTTTAGATTAAAGCCCTGAGAATCATTATCATATCTTGAAAATCAAATAAAATTAATTAAAAATTATTTAAGTTTTTTCTAATATCTCTTTGCCTCTTTGTTTACATTCTTTGTGCCTCTCTGTTCACTTCATCTTTATCTCTCATTTATTATATAAAATTTCATTTTTCACTACAAAAATCTATCTATCTCTTCCACCCTTTTGTCTCCATCGCAAAACTTCCCTAAACAATGCATTTGTTTTCACTTTCATTATACTTTTGACTTGAAGGATTTAATTTTATTTTTGTGTTTTCAAAAATGAAAGAGGACAATTTATCTATTTTCTTGTTCTAAAGAGATAGATCAAGGGTGAAAATTCATGATTTTCAGGTTAAAGTGTTGAATAGAGTTTGGATCTAATTTTTAGAGTATGAATTTGTATTTGATTTAAAAATTTTTGGATCTGATTTTCATTTGAGTTTTCATCCTTCATTGTTCACTCTCTACCTATTGAGTTGTAAAGAATAGTTGCTACTTCAATTTCTGATTTTTCCACAGAGATTATATGTTTTGTGCTTTCTTTTATGTATGATTTGAATTGGGAAATCTTTTTTAACTTCCTTATCTTCCTCTTCTGCACAATCTAAATTGAGACATATAGATTGCATTGAAATGCGTTTGATGCGGTCCATTATCGCTGCATCAACCACAATAACATTTTCTTGGGCACTTTAGCGGTGATTTTTAATCACACTGCAAAAATTGGTAGAATGCTATAACGATTCCTTTTGCAGCCACATTTTACATTACAAATCATCTTTTAAATTAGAGGCACAATGTTTAGAATACAACTTTTCTACCAACTCTTTAATTTGTATTTTCTTATAAGTAATAGTTAATTTTTGGACGCTATTATACCATGTATTTTTTCGTATTCTTTATTTACTTCTATAGTAATTATTTTTGAATAGATTTGAATACAATTGAGTTTTCTTTTTAAAGAATACCTATTCCATATATACTGAAAAATGTTTGCATATTTGAACAATAGTTTGTTCCTTGTATATTGATACAAATCTTTTTAATCCACAAAATTACTATATAAAAATATAAGAACAATTGGTTTGAACCATAATTAGTTAATCACCAAAAATTTTACCATAAAATAAAAGAAAAGAAGCATATGAAAAATGAGAAATTTAGAATTTTACATTGAAAAAAGAAAAAAAATGTGAATTTGAGGAATTAGAAACAAGAGATTTTTTTATTCAAAATAATGACATCTTGAAGAGAAAGAATGGAAAGAATGTTAGTGAAAGGAAAAAAGAAAGAACGAAAGAGAGAATTAGGGTGCTACTTTTATCAATTGGGATCTCAATTCAATGTTGGGAGGTTAATTTTACAGTAACCATAATTTAGACATTAAATTGTCCTTAGTTTAAAACTAAGTTTTTCACACATACCCCATAGATAGAGACGGTAAATTGCATTTTACTCAAAAATAAAATATCTATGATTGAGATTATTTTCAGTTTATTATTTATTTAGTTCTGCAGACAAAATTTAGTTGGATTAATAAAAATTAAAATACACAGTGAATGTTGTTATCAATCAATGTGCACGATACATACTTGTGTACCATGGGTTTGATTTGTGATAGAATTTCTTTTTGGAAGATTTACAACTTTGCAAATTTCAAGTCAAAGTCAATTTTTTTTGTTCCATTATTTGCCATGCAGTTCAAAGAAGTCCATGTCTGGGCTGAGGGAATGATGGGACAATGGGATTCCTTTCTAGGAGAAATTTAAAGTCTTTGGAACTTTGCAAATTACAAGTCAAAGTCTACTATTAAACAAAATCAATGAAATATTATATAATTCAAATACGTCCTTGTCTCCCAGTCTACACTTTGTAAGGATATATATGTCTTTTTAGCCTCGCATCCAGGCTCCAAAGTGCCATTTCTGTTGTTGGTACAGTATAAATTAAATTTAATTAGATACTCCATTCCATTTTCCAAATTACGGTTACTTGAATGCAACGAAATGGGAAATAAGATGGAAATGGTTTACAAGTTTGTTTGGTTGGTACTGGGAAATGGATCATTTTACACATTTTTATTTCTTAAATTTTTATCATATTTCAAACTTATTCTTATATTAGTAAATAATAAACACAATGTGCTCTTTTTATTATTCTACAATGAAAACATTTTGGTAATTATATTTTTAAAATAATATTTAAAATGAGATTCTTTATTCTTTATAAAATAAATATGATTTATTATTCAAAATAAATTTAAGTAAAATAAAATCCAATGAATCAAAATTGATTATGCTCTTATTCTTTTAAAAAAATTGTTGACTATTTTTTTTCGACATTGGAATTTAAAATATTACATATTTTTTATTAGTTATCATACAAATATATTTTCATTATATTAAATTATAAAATAAGATATTTCATTCAAATTATAAATTGAATAGATATTATTTTTATATAATCTTATTGGCATTAACTTCTTTTTCCTTCTTTTTTTTGGGTAAATTACTTCTCATTTCATTCTTATGTTGTTTCACTGTACTAAGATTAGAAATGATGTTAACTATACCCAATAAAATTATAAAATAATCATTTTATTTACTCCTTTATTTATTTCAATAGAAAATATTTTTTATTAAATATAATTATAAAATATTAATATGGAAGAAAACATTTTATTTGTTTAATGTTAAATGAGAAAGATTTAAGGAAAAAAAACTTCTTTTATTTAAAAAAATATTTTTATTCACTATCATAACTTTTGATATCATTTTTTAAATTATAAATATAAGTGTCATGTCATTCTTGTACCAATATATACATTATTTTCTTCTAGAAAATGCTTTTTGATGAAATAAATGAACTTTAATTTCATCTCTATCCTCTTGTCGGTATGTCTTTTTATTAATTCCATTCAATTAAACTGTAAGAAAGATATATATAATTAACTAAATTAATAATTAATTGATAAAACCATGGTTTTAAAATAAAATTAGGAATATTTTATCCTCTTTTAATATTGTAAATACTTTTCAATTGAGATCATTATAACTTAAAATTATATATAATTTATAATAATGTCATATACTTTTTTATTTTTAAATTATTAATTTTAATATCTCACTAATTCTATCAATGAATGAAATAATTTCATTATGCATCGGTTTCCGTTGTAGAAAAGTCTTTCCCTTTTAACACTTTACGAGTAGTCGTCTTCGTCGGTCATTAAATTTGTGAAGTGATACAAACTCATAAAATATGATATTTGTATAACTGTAAAAATTTAGAAATACATGGCTTGAATTAAAAGTTTTTTGATGTTGTATATATTAAATTTTTATACTACCTCATTGATAATTTTGTAAATAATATAACAAATATATAAAATTTGCATTAAAAAAAGAGACTAAGCTAATATTTTTTAGTCCATATTGAGAATTCTGGACATCCATTTATAAAAATAAGAAAATATATTATATTTACTTCTTTGTGATTTGTTTAAAATCACTTAGCTCACTTGCCGCAAAATAGAAAGAAATAAGCTCCAGTGTTAACATTATAAGTACAAATGGGCAAATTGTAACATTTAAAAGCATTAATGAATAAAGTGAAAATTGGCAAAATCATATATGAATACAATATAATTTTTTTAAAAATAATTTTATATAAAATTTCAATTTTTTTCAACATATTGTAAGTCGATATGAATTTTGCGTGAATATAAAAAAAATTTAATTTTATGATTTATAGTTATATAAAAAGATTCTTCAATAATTTTTTATATTATATAAATTAGAACATAAAATTTAAAAAAATTTAAAATATAAAAAATTTACAGAAAACTTATAGTAGTATATATTTATATCTGCTTTTGCAACTTTTCTAAAATATTTTCACTGAAAATTATAATTTTAAAATAAAAATCATGTTGAACAGTGAGGTTACAAGTTTTTCGTACTTGTTATTGTTAGTGGCGTAGAAAAAGGAGACGGGGACGTGCACGGGCTCTAATTCCAAAAAAAATATATTTGCGTTGTTTTTTTATGTACAGGAATTTTAGATTAATTCCTTCAAATTGTAAAATTTGAAAAATTAATATATTATACAAAATTTTTGCTTACTCCACCCTTCAAGTTAAAATTTCTAATTTTGTCGTTATTTGTAACATGCAAAATGTATCCGCATTTTACATGAAATATATACACCGAAAGTTAATACTATAATTTAAGTTACACAAAAAGCCCTTCTCTCCTTTTATACAGAAGTTAAAATATTGATGAAAAATTATGAAAAAGATAAAAGTTTTCATTAACATGCCTGGAATGGATCAATATAATTTTGAATAATTATCTAATTATATAATTCCTGCAATTTTGCAATAATCAAAATGGGAGTTATAAAATGCCATGCGTCTAACCGAATCTAATGATTGCAATTTAGAAAGAAAATTTTCAACATTCACGACTTTGTCTCGTTAGTGTGTTGCATTTTATACAACAAATTAAGTAATTGCACTATAGAAATAGCCTTACCTATAATGACTTTAAATTTAGTTATATTTTCATCGCTTCAACTTTAATTAAGTTGATGTGGCTAAAATTCGATAAACAAAAAAGTGAAATTTTGATATAATTGTAAGACTTTTTTTGGTTATTTAAGTTTAATTAAAGAATATCTTTTTTGTAATATTTTTCTTCTTCGTCGTGTTATAGGTATCTAAATCTATTGTTTTGGTCCCTTGTGCGGCATTACAAAATCAACAGATCAGAATTCAAGAAAGTATCTAGTTTCAGTATTAATGAGTGAATGTTTGAATATAATATATGTTACAAAATTCAAACTACTATATATTAAAGCATATATATATATGTATATAGTTACAATTTGTAATAAAAGGTGTACTACTTCATACACTCAAAAACCAAAGGAAAAATAGTTAAATTTATTTATTTATCACTCAGAGTCTCAGATTATATGTAAAGTCTCAAAGAACTGGTGTGGTTTATGCCAATAATTACGAATACCTTCCATAAAACCAGAGCATTTGCAGAATGCTATATGTATCTCAAATAAATGGTTAATAGCGTTGCAGAATGGAAATTTAAAATAAAAAGAGGAAAGATAAGCTGGGCTCATATCCAATTGTAGATATATGAATAAGGATTGTCAATTATGGTTTTAATTGGCGGTTATGGTTGGGAAAGTGGTTGAGGCAAGGTTACAGTAAAGTTGGAAAACTCCACTCGCAACAAAAAAAAAAAATTACAACAATTTAAGTTGGATTCTTTATAAATGCGTAAAAGTAACGTTACGATAATCAAACTAGATTGACCGGTTTGACTGGAAAAATCATGGACTGATCATGAAATTAATCCCATCGACCATAAAAATTCATTTCTTATAATTAGTTAAAAAACTTATGAACCAGTAATAAATCGGTCACGATTTATATAACTGAACAAGTTAATTTTTTTTTTATACTTTTGCTTAAAAATTATATTATTTTATTTAATGTTTGACTAAATTGAAAGTTTAATACACCAAATGGTCTAACATAACCACATATTCTATAAACAAAAGTCAAAAAACAAAAGAATTTAGTTCAATATAGGTTTTTATGTAATAATTTGATTACATATGAACTTGTGAGGATATGAAACAATTTAATATGATTTATAAGTTATTTTCATATTAATATTCATAAGTTTAATTTTATGTGATAATTCAACTATTTCTATTGTCATATTTTATATTTTTTATGCTTAATCAAATTCGGACAATTCTAATCAGATCATTAAACTTTGAATTGATTCAACAACAACAAATGGAAATTTTCAAATATTATATAAAAGTGAATATTGCTGTCACTTAGTCTAGTAATTTCTTTCCATATGGGGTTGCTTCTACGTAAAAGTCTTTCCATTTTAACACTCAAAAATATGTAATAGTTATTGTAAGATAGCAATCAACTCTATCTGTGTTTTGCCTCCAGATGTTTTGGGTCCCAAAATTTGCAGAAAACTCTATTATGTTGCTTTCTCTTAAATAGAATTTAAGAAATATTCCACATCTCTCACTGCATTATTTACAAAGACAGGAGTTTAAAGCCTTTCATTCAACAAATACATTTTTTTTTTATTTTCTACTTCTTCTTGATAGATCATGCAAAAGTGGGCCTGTATTTGCTAAGTAACTTTAATTACGTCCGGAAATTTTGTAACTTTACCACATTTTTTGGTAGAGATGTTCCAACAGTTTCATGATCTTGGAATGAAACTTGTACTAATATGGATTATCTCAAATCAACGGGGAACAGGATCGTAAGCTTTTTCTATGGAAATTAATAATTAAATTGATGGGTTGGGGTGAAATTGTAGAAAAAATCAAGGTGTGTGATATTAAAGAATTTTCTTTCTTAACCATTTGTATTTAATTGTGATAGTACTTTTGCTATCTTCTTCTCTCTAATTAAGCAATAAAGATTCTACTCATACGAAGAATTTTAATGTAAATTACTAATTGTGTGATAGAGAGTATATGTCAGCATACGCACTTAAACTAAATACTTTTCCAACAAATTGAATGCTCATCTACTAATCATAGACTTACGCTATTATAAATTTATCTTTTAATGTTGTTACAAATCAATCAATGCGCACGATACATATTTGTGAACCATGGCTCTTTTTTCTTTTTTGTGATAGAATTTCTTTTTGAAAGACTTCCAACTTTGCAAATTGCAAGTCAAAGTCAATTATTTTTGTTTCATTATCTGCCGTGCAGTTCAAAGAAGTCCATGTCTCCTAATCTGAGGGCATGATGGGATTCCTTTCTGGCAGCAAATTGAAGTCTTTGCAACTTTGAAAATTACAAGTCAAAGTCTGTTATTAAACAAAATCAATCAACTATTAAATAATTCAAATACGTCCGTGTCTCCCAGTCAACACTTTATATATATATATATATATATATATATATATATATATATATATATATATATATATATATATATATATATATGTATGTTTTTTAAGACTTCCATCCTGACTCCAGAGTCTCATTTCTGTCATCTTTCTTCTTCTGTTTTCCTTCTGATTTAATTCATTAATATGTCGGTACAGTATAAATTAAATTTAATTAGATACTCCATTCCATTTTGCAAATTATAGTTAGTTAAATGCAACCAAATGAAAAATAAGATGGAAATGGTTTACAAGTTTGCTTGATTAGTACCGGGAAATGGGTCATTTTACTATGATAATTTTACACATTTTTATTTCTTACATCTTTATCATATTTCAAATTTATTCTTATATTAATAAATAATAAACATAATGTGTGCTTTTTAGCATTCTACTATGAAAACATTTTAGTAATTATATTTTTAAAATAATATTTAATGTGAGATTTTTTATTTTTTAGAAAATAAATATGATTTATTATTCAAAATAATTTAAAATAAAAATAAAAAACAATGAATCAAAATTGATTATGCTCTTATTTTTTTAAAAAAATATTGTTAACTATGTTTTTCTGAGAATGGAATTTAAAATACGACAAATTTTTTATTATTTATCATATAAATATATTTTCATTAAATTAAATTATATAATAATATATTTCATTTAAATTATAAATTGAATAGATATTATTTTTATATGATATTATTGACATTAGCTATTTTTCCATTTTTTTTGGTAAATTACTTCTTCTTTCATTCTTATGTTATTTCATTGTACTATGATTAGATATGATTTTAACTTTACCAAATAACTTTATAAAGTAATCATTACATTTAATGTTCCGTTTGTTACGATAAAAATATTTTTTTATAAAATATAGTTATAAAATATTAAGATGGACAAAAGTACTTTATTTGTTTAATATTAAATAAGAAATATTTAAGAATAGTAATTTCTTCTATTTCAAAACAAAATATTTTCCTACACTGTAATGACTTTTGATATTATTTTTTTTAAACTATGACACTCTTTTATCATTATACATATAAATAATATTTTTTATGGAAAATACATTTTGACGAAACAAATGAAGTTTTAATTTCATTCCTATTCCCCTTTCATGCCTTTTTAAGCCATCCAATTAAACTACAAGAAAGAAATACTTAGCTCAATAAACAATTAATCGATAAAACAATGATTTCGAAATCCAGTTAGGAATATTTTATCCTTTTTTAAAATTATAACACTTTTCAATTGACATGTAACATAAAATTATATATAAACCATAATAATATAATATAAAATTTTTATTCTTACAATTTTAATTTTAATACGTCACTAATTCTTGGATACATCTGACAGGTGACGGGTGCATCATGTGTACATTGCCATGGATGAATGCAATAATTTTATTATGCGTGGCGTCCTTTTGTAGCAAAAATTTCTCCCTTTTAACACTCTATGTGCAATGGTCTTTGTTAGTCATTAAATCTGTGAAGTGATACAAATTCATAAAATATGGTAAAGTGTAAAAAATTACAAATATTCATAAAATTATTCGGTTGTAAATAAAAAGCTTTTTTCATGGACTTCCTTTCATACTTATTATTTACATTTTGCCTTGTAACTAAGGTTACCGGAAAGAAAATTAGTGTTTTTTTTTTAACTTGCACTGTTTTGGTGCTGTTAGCGAGGCATTATTTTATGAATTTTTGTTTTAAAAAAAAGGAGATTAAGCTATTTTTTTTTAATTCTCGCTGGAAATTCTGGACGTCTATTCAAAAAAAAAGAAGAAAAAGTGAATCAAAATGGGATGTTAACTGTTTCTCACCGAAGCTTGAACGTTGAAATAGGCTGTAAAATGGCATGCCTCTAAGCTAATCAAATGGTTGTAATTTAGGAAGAAAATTTTCAGTATTCGCGATTGTAACATGTTAGTGTGTTGCATTGTATACAACAAATTAACTAATTGCACCGTAGAAATTGCCTTACCCGTAATGACTTTAAATTTAGACATATTTTAGTCGCTTCAACCTGACTTTATTTGATGCGGCTAAAGTATGATAAGTAAAAAAGTTAAATTTTAATATAATTGTAATATTATTTTTTGTTACTTAAGTTTAATTGAAGAATATCATTTTTGTGATTTCGTTCTTCTTCCTTGCATTTGGAATTCTAAGTCTATTGTTCTGGTCCCGGCATGTTACAAAATCAATAGCTCAGAAATTCAAGAAAAAGTTACAAACCTTATCCATCTATTCATAAAATATTTAAAAATAGTTACAATTTATAATGAAAGGAGTGCTACTTATATACACACTTGCAATGTATTGGATCTGAATCGGAGACAATGGAAAGATAGTTTAATTTATTTATATTTGTTTTTCATTTAGAAGTCTTAGATTGTATGAAATGTCTATAATCATGTTTAGTAGCGAACTGTATATGTCTATATACTCCAGAAATTGTAAATACCTATCTTAGAGCAAGAGCACTTATTTGCAGTATGCTATATGTATTCCGTGCTCTATGCTTCGATAATTATTGTCATAATCACAGCATTTCATTGGATGCAACTAAATGGTTGTAGCATGAAAATTTTAAAATAAAAAGAGGAAAGACAAAATATAGGCTTATATTCAATTGTAGATATATGTATAAGGATTGTCACCGTTCCTCCCAAATAATAAAAGCTGGCTATGTCCAATTCCAATTCCATATGTTATATTTTCTTTGCTTTTGTTGTTATCATGGTTTTAACAGGCGGTTATGGTTGGGGTAGTGGTTGAGGAAATATTATAGTAAAATTTCAAAATTCCACTTGCAAATAATTAGAGCAATTAATATGAACATTATTTGTAAATGCTTAACTGTAATGTTGTCAAAATTCGACGGGATTGGCCAGACAGTTTGATCGAAAACGTCATAAACTGATCGTAAAACTAATTCGGTTGATTATAAAAATCCGTCTGTTATAGTCTGTCAAAAAAATTTGTGAAGAGCATTGCTACTGCTCCCCACGAAAATGTGCCGAAAGCACAACACTGACAAAATTAAAATAGTAAATGCAGCTTACATGCATAACCAATGGATGGAAATTTTCGGAACCATTTTTCGTCCCAAACTATTCGGGACAATTACTAGTTCCCATTTATGAATCAGTGATAAATCAATGAAGCCCGTGTGAACCAGTTATGATTCACAAAGTCGAACGTGTTGAATTTCTTAAATTTTTTTATTTTAAAATATAATTTATTTTACTTAATATTTGAATGTATTAAAAGTTTAATATATCAAATAGTCAAACATAACCTCATACACTATGGACAGAAGTCACTAAACCAAAAAAATTTAGTTCAATGTAGGTTTTCCTTTTATGATAACTCAAATTATGTATGAGCTTGCGAAGATATAAAACAATTTAATATGATTCAGGCTATTTTCATATTAATATCCATAAATTTAAGTTTATGTGATAATTTAATTATTTTAAATATCATACATTATTTTTTAGCGCTTTTTCAAATTCGGGTCAACTCTAATTACACCATTGAACTTTGAATCAATTCAACAACAACAGATGAAAATTTTAAAATATCATAAAAAAAAGAATATTGTTATCAGTTAATCCAATAATTTCTTTTCGTGTGGGGTTGCTTGTACATAAAAGTCTTTCCCTTTTAACACTAAAATGTGCAATGGGTGTTGTTCAATAGCAGTCAGTTCTAACTTTATCTTAGCTACTTATGTTTTGAGTCCCAAATTTGCAAAAAAGTCTATTATTATGTTGTTTTCTCTAAATTAGCATTTAACAAGTCCAAATCTCTTACTACGTTATTTACAAGGACTGGACTTTTAAGGTTTCCCATTCAACAAATGCATCAATTTCCTATCAATGACACTGTCCAAAGTGGATCTTCCCACAAATCTAGCATGAGGTTCTTATTTTGTTAGATTGTTGGAAGTTTGGTTAACTCATCTATATTTATCCCCTTTGATTGTGTCTTGAGTTCTATGTATCAACCAAAGATTCTCTAATGGATCCTAAGCCCAATTGTAATACCTTTGTTGTGTTTGAGGCTTTGGCCCTTTATTTCCATTGCTTGTCCATTATAGCCAACATTAATCCTTGCCTTCTTTGGCTTTTCTTGCATTATTCGTCCCTCCATGTCTCTTGTCTCTAGGGTTCTTGCATAATTTATGACAACTAAATAAGATGGAAAAATCTTCATCAATGGTGCTATACCTTGATACAAGGGCCTTACTAAGCCATCTATGAACTTTTCAATTCTCATTCTCTCTATAAGAACTAAGTGTGGAGCATAGCAAGAAAGCTCTGAGAAAAGAAATGTCATAGTCATAACAAGGAGTTGCCTGAAAGTCTTAAACTTTTTAGCCTATGTTGTTCTTTTTTTGGAAGGAAACTTTCTACAAAAGATCGATTGAACTCTAGCCAAGTTATATCTAGTGATTCTTGAAGAATTCCTCTCATCCTAGCATCAAATCATGTTTGGGCTAGATTATGTAACCTAAAATCTACTAACTATATTAATCTTTGCGAGGAACACCCAAGTGCTCTACAAATGCTACTAATATCATCAAGGAACTTTTGTGGAGCCTAAAAAATAGTGGATCTTGTAAACATAGGAGGTTGCAACTTAACAAATTCAAAATATGATACTTAAACATCTTGACCACTAAAAGGTGGCTGGTGTCCAACTTTAGTTTTATTACCTTGAGAACCTCTATCAACATGGATTTCACCCTCTCACCTACCATAACTTGCAATCAATCCAATGAAAGTCTAAACTATTCTCTAAAAGTCCTTATAGGCTAATAGCCAATTCATCCATAGTATGAATTGGCATTGTATTTTCCCCATGTTCTTCATTCCCATTAATTTTAATACATCCCAAAAGTCCATGAGTCTACCATAGCAATCATAACAACCATTTCTACAAGCAAGAGATTAAAACCTGGTAGATGCCTCATATGATGCACTATTTATATTATTTCCTCTATCTTGAGAATAAGTCCCAGGAAGCATATCCACCTATAACAAACCAAAACATTACAAGAGTTCACAAAAGAACTTTAGATACCAACTTTGACATGAACCAATTTACATGTTGTGATCGACACATAACCTAAAAGAACATATATATGAATTAGGCTATACAAGCCTCTCTTCAACATAATCAACTTGTATAAAATCAGTAATTATTATACCATATATGTACCTATTATTACATAAGCATTCACATTTCTAGTGGTCCTAGCATGGACATCACATTTTCATCATCGACATTATATTCACATCATTAGCATATTTATTGGTCATATGATGGACTTCCATCATTTTGTCATCATTTTAAACAATTATGTGGTAAAATCATATTTATATAAATATAGTCTTTTACAATCTAAGTTATGATGCAATGGAAACTAGATCCTGCTTGTGGGTTATGGAGCAATTCTAAAAGCTTAAATATATGCTCAAATATAAAATAATAACTTTAACTCTTTTACTCATATGAACAATGTGTACTATTTACCACTATATGGACTCTTTTGTTTATGGTGTTGAGGACAATAGACCTAAAGCTTCACTCTCATTTGAAAAATATAGAAAACACAATAGTGAGTATTGACTCAATGAGTAAATAAAATGCACCTTACTAGAAATGGGAAAAGCTAAGGCATGAGCTTTTAATTGAAAACTTAAAATTTCCAATCAAAGTAAATGTAATAGGAATAAATTGCAATAGTAAGGTCATAGTTATCAATTCAAAAATACACATAAATTGAAGAGTTCCTAAATAGACAATATAAAGATACATACAAGTATTTAGATCATAACAATATAAAGAAATGTGAAAATTCAACAAAAATATGAATTTAAAACACAACATTTGGACCAATTGACATTAAAAAATAATTAAGTGGGAGGTTCCTAGCTTAATAAGTACACAGCTCATAGGGTAAGCTAGTCAATTTATTACATCTCACAATGTAATAGTTGAAACACAAAGCTCAAGGTTAAACTAATCGACTTGCTTTATCTTATCCCAATGTGATGTATGGGGCACATGGCACAAGGGTAAACTAACCAACCCACCATATCTTAACCCAATGTGATGTATGGAGCATATAGCTTAAAGGTAAACTCTCCAACTTATCACATGTCATCCTAATGTGCTATATGGAGCACATAGCTCAATTATTCATAACCTATCAAGTTACTAGATTCTAATCTACATGTATTAGCTAACATGTTAGGTTAGTAAAACCCAAACTAACTAAGGTTTTAAGGTGCACAAAAGATTATGTCATTACAACCACTAATTGCAATTTCCAATTAGTCTCTTCCAAAAACAAGTTTATAAAATAAAGTTATAAAAGAATGGAAATAATAATTAGGAAACAATTTTACAAAAGAAGATCTTTTGATAAGAAATTTCAAATAATTTATCTAAAGTTAAAATTTTTTTTAAAGCAATAGAGGTTCTATCTTTGTATAATCTATGTGGTTTTCATCAATGAACCATCCATAAATGATTTATCGAGGTTTCCAATCTTGCAACCATAGTACCATTTGATATTTCACTTCTAAACATATCAATTGTTTCATATTCCTCAATTCAATCCATTTCATTATTTTGTAAAATCATAGGCTTTCAATATATTCAAACAAGTGTATTCCAAAAAATCTCATTTTTAATAAACTAACTCACATAAACCATTTGGATCATTATACCATCATTTTAATCACATTTTTTACAACCATAGTTTAAAAGGAGATTTTCAAAATGCTTGTCTTAAGAGTAGTTAGAGCTTGATCATATATAAGGAAGTAAAATATGGATAAATTATAATAAATCAATAAATAATGAAAATAATGATTTGAAAACTTAGAAATGGTTGAAAAAAACATAAAAATATGTTAGAATGCACATTATCTGCTAAACCTTGAAAATTGATAGAACTTCTACTCTCTATCTAGCATTCAAGATGCAAAATCCAGAATGATATAAAGTTAATTGAGGACTATTAGATATTTTAAGAAGATAAATGGAATTCAGTAAAATATAAGGAGACTTAACTCTTCGAAGACAATCTTCATAGCTAAAACTCTATGTATCCTCAATAAGCTCCTCAAGAAACTCCTTGCTTCTTTTTGGTGTGTTACCTAAAATGAACTCTTAGAGAAATTATAGAAGTTATTTTTTTCTCTCACAGAATGTAAACACTAGCACACTATGTCTCCTCTTGGATTGTTGTTAATTTAAACAATGAAGTTCTTTTCTATAGAGTTTTTCAAACTTGCATGGCAAGTCTATAGCTTGCTTAGCAAGCATAATTACTATTTTTTTATTTTTTTTACTAGTTTAACATTTTTCTAATCTTTTTTGTAATTCAAGTATGTTCTAAGATCCTTTTTTGATGCTCGCTTTAATTAGAAATCACTTAGACATCCTTTTTTTATTAACTAAGTTATCCAAATGCCATTAATGTTGTATTCTTTTCAAGTAACTATGGAATAAACTTTTCACTGATTGACACTATTAAATTCTTTTATTAGCATACATGAATAGTTTTGCTAATTATCTAATTTTAGACACTGTCTAATTTAATTATGTGAATCTCTTTTTATGGGTACTATAATTCTGCCTATCTAATATACTATAGTATGTCTAAATTGCTTATTAATGACAAGGCCATTATACTCCCAATATATAGATTAATGTTAGATCTCTAGATTTTCAAGTCAATCTTAAGTGATTAGATAATGAACTATTGTTTTCTAGTGGATGCAAAGCAATTACTGGAGTCCTCCACAAGAGTTCATGATTCGAATTTTTGGGTTTTTTCTTTAATGATAACCTTGAAAGATTAATCTAACGAGAGCTCTCAGTTTTATTTTTGTTTCGTAGATGGATGTGAGCATGATAATTCTCCATGAAAAAAATTGTTATCCTTAATCTATTTTTACTCTCTTTAAAATTACATATAATAAGAGATAATTATGAAGGCTTATATTCTTAGACATTATACAATCTAGAACTCTCTTGTACATAAATAAGCAAAGTCTATTGAAAAGAGTGGAAGCGGAGTTTTCAATTTTTTATCAACTAACGGGGTAACATAATTAGTGCTAATTTTTTTACAATTCATCCTTTTTATCTAGTGTGAACACAAGTCCGTATATTTTAGGTTAAAAAAAAAAAGGGTATATGATTCCATATTTTAATCCTCAGTTCTACAAGGGAAGTTACTAGGAAAACTACTTTAGAACATATATTTGGCCATTTATTTAAACCCTTTTGTTTTATGGTATCTTTTTGAGCTAGAAAGGAAAGGAAATGGAAGGGAAGACAATGGGAGAGAGAGTAGAAAGGAATAAAAAAGGGAGCATAGGGAGTTAATTCATGAATTATATTATATAAGGAAAGATAATAAAAATTAAGTCAAAATATCTAACTAATCAGTGTGCATCTTTACAATTTTAACCTTTCCATAAATGTTAATTTATTAAAGATCTTTTGCAAATAAAAAAATTAAAAAAAATACTTCTTTAAAATTTTTTCTCTATATAAAAAATTATTTTCACAAAAATGATATGACATGCTAGCATACAACAATATCATAATTTTTATTTAAAAACTTTATGAAATAACTATCATATGTTAACCAAGTATAATCCTTATCTAACAAGGTTGATAATAACTTAATTTACATTCACCACAAAGATGATATGGATGAATCAAAATAATGATGAATGTGTATGAGTAAATCACAATTACTAAGTATTATTATTATCAATAAAAAATAATTTTATATATTTTATTAACAAAATTTCATAATTATGTTATGTGTTCGTCATATGCTAGGTACTTTAAAAAATTTTTAAATAATTTATTTTTAAATATTAATAGTTTCTATGAGAGGGAGAGAGAGTTTTATTTGTATTATAATGAAATACTAAAATGCAAAATATTGAAATATTGAAGAATGAAAAGCTTTAGAGGATTATCCATAAACTCTCATTAACTTCCTCTTTTAGCAAAATTTCCTCACAAACTCCTCTATTTCCCTCGATCCAAACAAATTATTAATTTTTCATGACAATTTAGAAAAATGTTTCAGAAATTTTAATTTTTTAAAAAAAAGTTTTAACACTTCTTAAGAAGCATTGCACACAATCTTTATTTGCTGCAATTTTCATAGAACAATGATACTGATAATTTTTCTTTAATGCATTCTTGCGCATAATTAGTGCTATTTTTGAACAGTTTAACCTTTCTGTTTTGTGTGAACATAATTCCGCATTTTGTTCCCAATTCCACGCGGGAAACTGCTTGGAAATAGAACTTTCCAAGTTTTGTTGTCATCCACGTGAACTTTTCTTTCCCATGTACACATATATAATATTATCGATGCGATAGACTCACAATGCATAATACATATTTACTAAGGTTTTGTCTGTGTTGGTAAAAGATATTTGATGTTATTCATTAAAAGAATTTCTCTTACTCGTATATAAATGAGAGAGAGGTGCACATCATGCCACCTATATATTTTATATTAAAAAATATTATATTGAGCCATGATAGTGGTAAAAGTAACTTATTCTACACAAGATCTTGCATTGAGTTTGGATTAGGTTACAATTGATTCATATCTATAAAAAACAGTTGAGGAATAATTGAGAGATTAATTGATTTTTAGGTAATAAAAAGCATTCTAGATATTTATTTATAATATTTTTTCACGTAGGTAAATATAAAATAATTTTTATAGGTTGCAATGCACATAACCCCTTATATTATTACCTCTTATACAAAAAATTCCATGATGTTGCAAATTCTTAATGACGGCGGGGGGGCTTTTTGCTTAAAAATTAATGAAAAATTCGTCTACCATTTTGAAAGAAAAAGATAATGGGGCATTTTCTATACAATATATAGTTTAAATATTTAATTGAATATTTTAAAACATCGGAGAATTTTTGGCATAACAAATATAACATAGAGGATATGTATTTTAGCCATTTAAATAAAACAAGCTCCGACTAATGAATTAAAGACATTATCCAAAATTTCCAAACTTTTATTTACATAGCATTATACTTTTATTAATGAATTTGATTCAAATTTTAATTGTGATTGATTAATTTTTTTAATTATAGGCTATCTTTTTCTTCAAGTTAGATTTTTTTATACATTAAAATAAGATTGTTTCTATTTGTCAAGTAATTATTTTGGATATAAATATTAATTATATTAGATAAGAGTTTAAGATATGAGAGATGTGATATGAAATTATTTGGGAACATAGAAGGTTGTAAAAGATATAGAGATAGTGATTAGGAAGTTATAGGCTAATAGTTGATAAAGTTGACAAGCATTATCATGTAATGTTGATTTATAATGGAAGTCTTCCCTTCTTCCTTTTTCTTTTTTTTGAAATGTGGAATTTTTTCATGTTAATTTTTAATATATTTTACTGCATTATTCTAACCATTTAATTGTTTGATGGTTGTTTACTTAAAGAGAGAATTTTTCTCTCCAACACATCCCCATTGTAATAGAGTCATTTTCGAAATTAGGCTGTCTGAATTATTAGTATTGTCGCATTGAACATGAAATGTACGTATCATTAAGCCATAATATAATTTTTTTACTGTATGTAAAAAAATGGGTCATGGAGAGGGAAAAGCAAAGAACCGACCATTGAAAAAAAAAACAAGTTTTAGGGTTCCATTTTGGCAATATATCAAAGTCTTGCAACTTTCTAAAAGCAGGCCTATTGTTATGGTTCGTTCTCATAAGTCAGTGTTCAACTTTCCAAGTCTTCCTAAATGGATGTAGTTATGGTATTTTTCTGTACATGTGGGGTGCCTTTTAAACCACAAGTTCTTGGCTTTTTTATCATTTTATCTTCTTTCCATTTTTTTTTCTTTTGAATGCTATTTTTCCACTGGAATTTAGATTGGTGAATGTAAAATTTTCCAAACTCATATGCTTTGTTAACGATCAGTGCTAATTCTTTGTTCTTCTTGCGTGTGTTTTGGGAATCCATTTTCACAACTCTGCAAGAGTCAAGTCTAGTATTTGGGTCCCCTGTGCTTGGCACGCGGTTTCTCAAGTCTCGTGACTTGTGGCCACTGATCGATGCAGTCTTTGTCTCTATATGAATTATACACATCTTTTTAGAAAAACAAAATGATTTTCCCACACTAGCACCATCGTCTTCCTTCAAACTCCTGGTATAATTACCATCTGGCCAATAATCAAAAGGTTAGAATTAAAATCTCAAATCATTTACAATATAATTAACATTCTTAATATACTTAATCAACAGTTTTATTTATTTTTCAATTCTAATTCTGATGTCCTATATTTTCTTCATTTTGTTACTTTCATGATTTTAAGATGTGATTGGGATCACAATTGCAATTGTGAATTTGTTGTTGTGCAAAATAGCAGCAATATTGTCCGTAGTTAAAAATTGCAATACAAAATCAAGCATGTATATCAAAAGACTGACATTTTTTTATATCAAAATTGCAGGTTATTAATAACACATGCAGCATCCTAAATTGCAAAATATGATATCTTTCTATGATGCATAGAAATGTATATTACTATCAATAAATGTGATAATTTCTTTATTAATAAAGTGTTTGTTCACCTTAAACAAATTATATATGTGACTGGCAGGAGTTTGAATCCTAACCTTTATCTGGGCAAGAGTTTTATTCCAAACACTTATTGCGAGTGGAATAATTGGTTAATACTCCAATTTTCACAGTAATTGCCTCATTAGTGATTTAAAAAACACATAATTTTCTTGTGCTCGAGGTTATTTGTTGGAAAAGTCCCCCTTCGACACTCTATCAACGGTTTAAATTGTGGGTAGGCGGCCGTAATATTGTGCTGCCGCTACTGCATCACCTCATAATTGCGATATTTTTAAAAATTATAGCTGCGACAGTGAGTTGTAGAGCAAAGTCTACAATCCACATATTTATCGAATTTTTTGATAAATTAAAAGTTCAAAATTTTAATATTTTATTTGTAAATAATTTTATTTAATATTATGTTATGCTAAATTAAAAAATAATATTAAATTATATGATTATTAATGATTATATAAATTTTATTATATTATATACGTACAAAATAAAATTTCAGAACCACAATAAAAATAATTTTCATTTTTACTTTTATAATATATATTCATAAATATAAATAACGCATCCCACCTGCAACTGCGACTATAAAAATTATATCCATTAAATGTCATCATGGAAATTTCAAAGAACGTGATCCATTCATGTAAGAGAGAAGATCTACAAAAACAACGCAGACCTTCACAGATTGGTCGGGCTCTGGCAATTAACATGAACATTTTTACTTGGTTCTCACAAGAATGATCGACGTATATCAGATAAATTTGAAAGTTTATAAATATTTTTAACTTTTTATGCACTTGTTCCATATTTAAAATTTAAAAAATCCCATAGTATTCAGAAATGTGATCCAAAATTAAATTTGAAGTCTTTTATATCTATTGGAATGTATTTTACAAATTTATCCTATTATCTTATATTTTAATTTTTAATTATAACCCTCAGTTTGAATTCAAAGCTTAATTTTAAATCTTATCTTCAAAGTCTCGAAACTTTGCAAATGGCAAGTCAAACTCTATTATTAAACAAAATCAAGTTTTATATAATTCAAACAAATCCATATTCCCAGTCTACACTCCATAAAACTTTATATATAAGGACAGGTCTTTTAAGTCTTCCATCCAAAGAGAAATTCAATTTCTGTCTCTTTCTCCTTTTTTTGTTCTTTTAATTTTATTTATTTGTTTCTGCCGTATAAATTAAATTTAATTAGACATTCCATACCATTTTCTTATGTACGGTTCCATGAATGCAACTAAATAAACATGGAAATAATTTGTAAGTTTGTTTGGTTAGTATGATAGAAAGAATCATTCCCCTAAATCTCTTATATATTTCAAACTTGCCTTTATATTAATAAATAATAAACACAATGTCCTTCTTGCTAACAATCAGTGCCACTCTTTGTTCTTCTTGCAGGTGTTTCGGGATTCCATTTTGGCAATTTGCAAGAGTCAAGTCTAATGGTTGGATCCCCTGTGCTTGGCACGCGGTTTATTAAGTCTTGTGACTTGCGGCCACTGATCGATGCAGACTGTGTCTCTATATACGATGCACTCCGATCTATTTTGCATTTTAAATTCGAGAGATGTGATATGAGATTATCTGTAAAAGATGTCAAAGTTTGTAAAATATATAAGAATAGTAATTAGAAAATTGCAGGATCGTAGTTGAGGACATTAATGAGCATTATCATGTAATCTTAAGTTATAATGAAATTTTTTTGTTTATGATTTTTTTTCATAAAATTTGAATTTTTTTATGTTAATTTTTTGGTAAATTTTATTAGGCTATACTAATTATTTAACTGTTTAATGCTTGTTTATTTAGAGATAAAAATTTTTCTCCAACACATCCCTTTTGTAAAGCCATTTTGTAGATATGTAAATATCGAAATTAGGTGGTCTGAGCAATTAGTCTTGTGACATTGAACATTTAATACACGTAGCATTATGCTATAATATAATTTTTTTTACTGTATGTGAAAAAAAAGGGTCTTTGGAGAGTGAAAAGCAAAGAAAACGCGGGACAGTAAAGAAAACAATGAATTTGTTTAGAGTTTATGATAAAAAAATTTTGATATTTCTTAAAATTTTATATTTTTCTATATATTTAATATTTTATTTTTAATCTTTAAACATAATTTTAATAATTTATTTACTCCTTCTATTTAAAAAAGGCTAGGGAACAAGAAAATTACTGAAGGATGGATGTAGTAGTTATCGATAAATGCTCTCTTTTTGTAACGCGTTTTAGGATTCCATTTTGGCAGTATATCAAAGTCTTGCAGCTCTCCAAAAGCAAGTCAGTGTGGTAGTTGGGGTGATTAATAGGAAGGCCTAATATAATATTTATTTATAAAATTAGAATATTCAATTTTTTATTTATAAAAATAATGATTATTACGTTATTTAAAATTTATAATTATTATAATTAATTTTTTATTTTTATTTTTTATTATAATTATGTGTTCCTTCCTTTATTATAATACTAAAGCAAATAGCAGGAAGAAAAATATAATAAAAAATAAATATATATTCAACATTATTAAAAAAGAATTTTAATATTATATTTTAATATTTTTTATTCATTTTACTATTGTAAGTGAAAGGAAATATAAATAATTATACTTATAAAATTTAAGGGATATAATAATCACCATCTTTATAAATAAGGGACTAAATATTATATTTACTCTTCCAAAATGTTTTAAGTATTCTTCGTATTAATGAAATAATTTCTCAATTATTTTTTAAATTTCTTATAATATTTCAGAAACTCAAAAACATACAAATCATATGTCCTCCGAAAAAGCAAGAATTTTCTGTAAAAATGTACGTACCAAATAGAATTTTTTTTCTTTATTCTGACTTCTCGGTCTATGAAGAAATAACTGTCTTGGAAGAGCATGACCAAGAAACAAAGATGTATCGATCCATTTTATGGAGAGGATGTAATTATCAATAATGCTCTCTTTGCATGAAAGAGATATCATTCCATTTATATTTCTTTTGTCGGAAAAAATTTCTATAGAAAATAATATTGATTTATATAAATAAAAGAATATCATCTCTTTGTATGTTGTAATTAAAAAGATAATATATGATATTATAATAATATAGAAAATAATATACTCAATAAAATAATTGATGCTGTTTATCATTACATTTCAAATATTTAACATTCAATAAATAAATATTTTTATTATTTTAAAATTTTAATTTAATAATTTTTAGTTGTGCAAGATATTTTTCATTAAAATAAATAAATTGTATAACTCATAATAATTATCTTCCCTAATGATATATGGGAAAAGTTCCGTTTGAATGCCTTGTTACTAAATCAAATTTAATAATTTCTTCTGATTTCAAAATTTGAAACATATTAAAACATTCTCTAATTATTAAAATTTTCAGACACTCAAAACCAATAACCATGAACATACAATTAACAACGATTATATATGCGTTTAGTGGTGATTATAACAACAACCCGTTAATGGGCGATTTCATTAAAATTTGCAAAATGTTTGAATATGAAATTAAGGAATTTTCATAATTATAAAATAAAGGCTATTAGAAAAAAATTATCCCCCTATTATTCAAGTTTCGATTGCATTGTTAATGATCAACACATTTAGCGAAAATTACAACACGTACACATTTGACAATCAATTTTAAGCAACTTAAAATCCATGAAAGTAGTTCATCTGAATATGACTGAGCTTGAACCAAATTATAACCTTCTGATAAAAGTTCAAGTTATATATTGGTGTATATGCTACTAAATAACAAGAGCCTATTAATGCCACATTCTATTTCTTATTTATATGTGTGGGGTTAGTTAGTCCTTTCCGTTTTACACGCTACAATGACAGCTTTTCTCACTCTTTTTTATCTACTAACCTAGAGATCCTTTACAGCTTCATTTTCTCTTTCTTAAACGCCTATAAATTAACGTTCTACAATAACAATGCCATGCAATTCCTAAATTGGCTCTTAAATCTCTTAAGCAAAGTCGCAAGGAGAAATTATGGGCAGCTCTTTCTTTCTTTGTCTAATCCTCTGTTTGCAATTCTTGTTCTTTGCTCCCTTCTATTGTTCTTCTTTGAATCCGCTGTGTAGTCCTGATGAGGCCTTTGCCTTGCTACAATTCAAGGACTCTTTCACTCTTAACAGTTCAGCTTCTGAATCGTGTGCTGACCTTCAGTCTTCTTATCCTAAGACTGAGTCATGGGAAAATGGTACTGATTAGTGATTGCTGTATGTGGGATGGGGTCACTTGTGACACTCTGTCAGGCCATGTGATTGGTGTTGACATTAGTTGCAGTCGGCTTTATGGTGAACTTCATCCCAACAGCACTCTCTTCCAACTTACGCATCTTCAAACGCTCAATCTTTCTCACAATTTTTTCAATGGATCTCAAATTTCTTCTAAATTTGGTAGATTTGTGAGTCTCACACATCTTTACTTATCTTCCTCTGCATTCATTGGTGAAATTCCTCATGAAATCTCATACCTATCAAAATTGGTTTCCCTTGATCTCTCATGGAATGAGTTCTGGAATGATTGGTATGATGAGGGAAGGTTGACACTTGAACCATCCATTTGGAGAAATTTCATTCAAAATGTAACAAATTTAAGAGACCTTCGTCTATATCAGGTAAATATGTCTCTCCTTAGATCAGATTCTTTGTCTCCGTTAACGAATTTGTCATCCTCTCTGGTATCCCTTAGCCTTGATGAAAATGAATTGCAAGGGACTTTGCCAAACAGCATTCTTCGATTGCCTAACCTTCAACACCTTTCTCAGCATCCAACTTCCAAGGTTTAACTGGAGCACTCCTCTCAAGTACTTGTATTTGTCTGGAATCGATTTCTCACAGCAATCGCCTAATTCCATTGGTTATCTCAAGTCCCTTAACTTTTTATCACTTGTTCAATGTGGACTTCAAGGATCTATTCCTCAATCTCTTTGGAACCTCTCATAGCTAACTTATTTGAATCTCGGAGGAAACAATTTCAGTGGTGAAATTCCATCATCATTTTCAATTCTTCAATATCTTACTCACTTATATCTTCCGTATAATAACTTTCATGGTGAACTTCCATCCTCACTTTCAAGTCTTCAAAATCTCACTCACTTAGTTCTCTCAAGTGATAATTTTAGTGTTCAAATCCTACCATCACTTTTAAAATTTCAACATTTGACTTTTTTGAAGTCTTTCAAGAAATAATTTCAGTGGTCGAATCCCAAATGTGTTTAGCCTAGCTAGTGTCACGGGCCGGCGGCTCTCCAGCCGAAACCGTGCAGCGCATGCTTGCCACTCTTGGCCAACATGCCAGCCTTCCAACATTAAACCCTCGTTTGGCACGCTTGGGTAAAGATAGCGGGACATCGAAGACTTATCGCCCATACAACAAGTCCATGTACAATATGTCTGCACACCAATGTCGTATGTCGTCGAAGCGCCCGCGCATACCGGACCGCAGGATCCTTCCACACAGGAAGCCTCCGTGCACTACGGACCGTAGGGACAAATGAATAGGGAGAGGGACACTCCGTTCGCTTGGTTTATGCCTCATTACATAGCTTTGAGTGTGCAGGGGGATGGCCACAAGCCAACACACTCCGTCCCTAGCTCAGTGTCCCAGCGCCCCGCAGGCCCGTAGAGCACTCCACCCCCTTAAAGAGCATTTTGAACAAAAGCCCTCCTGTGGGAAGATGACATACTTTTTCCGAGTTGTCATAAGCCCTTTTTGCCATGCTCTAGGTGTCCGATTGTCGTAAAAACCTACCGACACAAAGATAAAAATGCGAGGATTCCAAATATGGTCTCGTTGAACCCTGCCGGATTCACGAACCTTCCGAAATGACTAAAATACCCCCAAACTTGGAAAAATCGGAAAAAATCGTACACAAGCCGAATTGATCTCAAATTTCAGCCACAGGACCCTCATAACATGTTGGATTTTTCCACCAAGTCTCGTCTTAATCCAAGCATGTTTGCCTATCGAACTGTCACAACTACCAGCTTGTGACATTCTCCCCCACTTCATATGTCAATGCCCTCATTGACGCCTCAATCTGACACGGCTTCGGTCTTCAGCCTACTCCGCTGAGTTACTCCCTCGACCGTCTGAAAGCCTGTCTCTTTGAGCACTATGAAATGTTTCCCCTATCTCGGAGTTGGGCTGTCTGTTACCTCTGTAACATAGGTACTTGGCAAAATGCATCCTCCGCAAAGTCACTCGAAGGGCTACCTCTGTAGTCACCTTACAAGTGTCCCGACACTCTCTCTAGTGCCACTATCCCACATAGCTCTCCCGAACTCGTTACCTCCATAACTTGTTCGATGGGTAGTTGCCTTTGCAATTGGCGCTCACTGCCTTAGCAAATTGCACAATACGCCACCTCCGCGGCTTAAGTGTGTGCCAACTCTATGGCTCATGACAAATGCTAGTGCTTTGAATCACCTACTAACAGGTATCTTGCACTAAGTGTCCCATACACCCATACAAGAGACAAGACTTACGCTGGATCGACGCAGAGAGGGCGAACCTCGCTCCCCAGCCGCTCGTTTGCATTTCGGTCGATTCATTGCACTAAGCAATGCCAATTGCACACCTGATTGGATCCTCTGATCCTCTCTGGATCAATGCCCTCTGGCATATCATCGGCCATCACAGCCTACCCTCGGAGTTTGATGCCCACTAGCATCGCGGTCCTCACGACCACTCCTTGGCGTGCGTCCTCCGACGACTTCGCTGAGCGCATCCTCTGATGGCTCCCCCACTTCAACTTGTAGAAGGGGGTTGAGCATAGAGCACCATCCACTCTAGCTCGCACGGCATTGATTCCTCAGAATCTTTGCCAAGCCCTCCGGCTAAAATGCTCCACTGAGCACTCGAATGATCCCTCCGGACCTCCTTGACATGATTTTGGACCACTCCCTCTGGAACGATCCGCTCATACCCTCCAACTGTGGTCACGCCCTTTGGCACGACCGATGGCTTCACCCTCTGGTTCCACCGATCCCTCAGGCAGTCAAGCCCTGTGGCAAGACCAAAGCTTCTCCCACCGGATTAGCCGTCAATTCCCTCGTCCCACTAGATGGTGGTTTTGCATCCCTCGATGCCACTACTATGAATGAGCACATAACTAATGTCCCACGCACAACCAATAAGCAAGATAGCCCACTTGGCACAAATGCTTGGGCCCTTCATACAAATCCTCGATCACCAGTATGTACCATTCCCTGGTCATTGGCTTCTCGGAACGATCCAATCTCTTGCACCATCTGGTCAAGTCTTTGGCAACGACACCACCGAGTTTGAGAGAATGATAGCTTCGCACATACCATATATTAAGGGACAAGCCGCATCTAAACCAATTGTGCCTACCCGATCTTGGCCCTCTGGTGTAAACCGAGCTCTGATACCAAATGTCACGGGTCGGCGGCTCTCCAGCCGAAACCGTGCGGCGCATGCTTGCCACTTTTGGCCAACATGCCAGCCTTCCAACATTAAACCCTCATTTGGCATGCTTGGGTAAAGATAGCGGGACATTGAAGACTTATTGCCCATACAACAAGTCCATGTACAACATGTCCACATGCCAATATCATATGTCCCCGAAGTGCCCGTGCATACCGGACCGCAGGATCCTTCCACACAGGAAGCCTCCGTGCACTACGGACCGTAGGGACAAATGAATAGGGAGAAGGACACTCCGTTCGCTTGGTTTATGCCTCATTACATAGCTTTGAGTGTGCAGGGGGATGGCCACAAGCCAACACACTCCGTCCCTAGCTCAGTGTCCTGGCGCCCCACAGGCCCGTAGAGCACTCCACCCCCTTAAAGAGCATTTTGAACAAAAGCCCTCCTGTGGGAAGATGACATACTTTTTCCGAGTTGTCATAAGCCCTTTTCGCCATGCTCCGGGTGTCCGATTGTCGCGAAAACCTACCAACACGATGATAAAAATGCGAGGATTCCAAATATGGTCTCGTTGAACCCCGCCGGATTCACGAACCTTCCGAAATGATCAAAATACCCCCAAACTTGGGAAAATCGGGAAAAATCATACACAAGCCGGATTGATCTCAAATTTCAGCCACAGGACTCTCATAACATGTTGGATTTTTCCACCAAGTCTCGTCTTAATCCAAGCATGTTTGCCTATCGAACTGTCACAACTACCAGCTTGTGACACTAGCCAAGTAAAGTCAATATATTTCTCATATAATAACTTTGAAGGCCAATTGCCATTGTCACTATTTAGCCTAACTCATGTTTCAACTATAAGTTGTTCTTGTAACAAATTAGAAGGCCCCATTCTAGGTGATATTAATGGCTTAACAAATCTAACTTATTTAAATTTAGCAAATAACCTCCTAAATGGGACAATACCTTCTTGGTGTTTTTCTTTACTTCATTTAAATGTTTTACATTTGTCTAATAATAAACTAACAGGACACCTTGGTAGGTTCTCATCATATTCACTACCTAGATCAACTTGGCAAACAATATGTTACAAAGAAACATTCCAAAGTCAATTTTTAATCTCAAAAATCTTTCTTACTTGGCTCTAGCATCAAATAATTTTAGTGAAGTTTTAGATTTTCATAATTTTTCAAAGTTACAAAATCTATGGTTTCTTGACCTTTCTAAAAGTAATTTTCTCTCATTTAACTTTGATGATAGCATTAACTACACAATTTCTAACCTTGAAATTTTATCTTTATCCTCTTGTAATCTTAGTAGTATCCCTAGCTTCATAGGATGCCTACAATACTTAGAATCTTTAGATCTTTCTAATAATAAAATTCATGGTAGGGTCCCCAAATGGTTAATTGATATGGGAAACAATTCCTTGTTTAGTCTGGAACTTTCTTATAATGTATTGTCAGCTATTGATCACATATCAAGTTTGAGAATGAAATTTCTTGATCTTAGCCACAACTTATTAGAAGGAGATCTTCCTATTCCTTTATTTGGAGTGGAATTCTTTTCTATCTCAAATTGTGACGAATTTCTTCCAAAATTTGCAATGCAAACTTGCTTGTTATACTTAACTTATCTCACAACAAGTTGACTGACCCAAATCCACAATGCCTCAGAACCTTCCCTATTCTTTTAGTCATGGATTTGCAGATGAACAATCTTTCTGGAACTATACCTGGAAATATTTCCAAGACAAATATGTTTCAAACCTTGAAATTTAATCACAATCACTTGGAAGGAGCACTACCTTGATCTTTGACTCACTGCAACAAACTTGAAGTTTTGGATCTTGGAGATAATATGATAAAAGATAGGTTTCCTAATTGGCTTCAAACTCTTCAAGAGTTATAGGTTTTGGCTTTATAAGCTAATCAATTTCATGGGGTGATTACTAGTTTAAAATCCAAGCAATCGTTTCGGAAGTTAAGGATTTTTTATGTCTCTAACAATCATTTTGATGGCTCTTTACCATTATCATACCTTAAAGAGTTTAAAGGAATGATGGGCATGATGATCATAAAATTAGCTTGCAATATATGACCAATAAAAATTATTCGTCATATAATGATTCTGTGCTCATCACAATCAAAGGGGTTTTTATAGAGCTTACAAGGATCTTAACTTCCTTCACAACAATTGATTTCTCAAATAACAAGTTTGAGGGAGAGATTCCTGAAGTTTTTGGAGAACTGAATTCACTAAGAGGTCTTAACCTTTCACACAACAAAATCACTGGTACAATTCCACCATCATTGGGAAATTTGGAGAATTTGGAATGGTTAGATCTCTCGTCAAACGTGCTTAGAGGTGAGATACCTAAAACTTTGACTAATCTAAAGTTTCTTTCCATCTTGAACCTTTCCCAAAATCAACTTGTGGCAACCATACCCCTAGAAAAACAGTTTGGCACATTTTCAAGTGATCCCTATAAGGGAAATCCTAGGCTTTGTGGTTTTCCTTTGTCTAAAGCATGTGATGATAATCAAGGAGATCATCAACCATCTTCATCAATGCCTCGCGATGAAGATGAATTTGGATTTAGTTGGAAAGCTGTGGCAATGGGATATGGATGTGGGTTCCTATTTGGAGTTTTGACGGGATATCTTGTCCTCTCAATGGGGAAACCTCAATGGCTTGCAAAATTAGTTGAAGGTGGGTCAAAGAAAAGGGTAAGGATCACGAAGAGAAGGGTTTCTCCAAACCGAGGAAGAATAAACTAGGATTGTCATATGTTGAAGTTTGGTTGCTACTTCTTTTCTGATTGTTAGAAGTTTGGTTGTTGTTCCAGCCGTTTTTATTTCTTACCGTTTAATTTTCGCAAAGTTGGTTGTTCCGATTGATTTGGTTTTATCTTGGACTACTTTATCATAATTTTTAATGTACAATGCCTAGAAAATTTTACTCAACAATATTTATATCTAACATTATGCAGAAGCACAAGTTTGACCTACTTTAATCACTCAACTAATTAAATAAAAAAGTTCAAGAATTCTTATAATATTTGGTTGATCGCATAGAATCATTTAAAAATATTAAAATATTCCTATTTAAAATGTATTACATATTATGAAGTAAAAATAAAATAATAATTTTTAGATATAGGATAATGCAATGCTGGAGGGGGCACAAAAGGACTGATTTTTGCTTCTAACTTATGAGCATAGCTCTGTCAAAAGAATCTTTAGGAGTTTTATCTATCATGGAATTATCATAACCTCAGTAAGTCAGTGCTCTCTTATTGATAGTTTTCCTCCGAACAAAAAGACGGTGGGGGGTTTCTTAATTTTGAAATTCTAGGGAGATTAAAATCTGCCCATCTTATAGATAAAAGAGATTGATGCATTCTTCTAATAAAATCAATAACAAGATTAAAATCCGATTGAGCTAAGTTTGATGAAAAATTTTACATTATTTGTTTTCACTTTTTTTGGGCTGAATTTCAAAACGTTTTGAACTTAAAAACAGCTATAGTCTTTCAAATAAATGATTTGACATAACCCATTAATCAAGGAGTCAAGTTTTAAGGATGCTGAGTGAGTTGGGACACAGTAACTCGCAAAATCTAATAATTATTCAACGCTTTCGATTTATGTCTATTAATGGAAATACGCCAAAATAAATAAACAAATAAAGTGGCACCCATAAAGTGTTATGAGGACAATATTATAACTGTGGCAATCACATTACACAGTAATTACAATATTTTTATAATTAAATGACAAGCACAGCGGAATGTTGCCGCTATAACACCTACCGTTGGGTATCGTCTGAAGATCCAGTAATCACAATAAGTCGTTTATAAAACATTTTTTATACTTTGTCTATATATTATGTATAATATTTTCCTACCGTTGGGTATCGTCTGAAGATCCAGTAATCACAATAAGTCGTTTATAAAACATTTTTTATACTTTGTCTATATATTATGTATAATATTTTATTATTTAACAATTTTCATCTAATAATATAATTTTAAAATATGTTTAAATGGATTATTTTTTAATTTTATTATAGATTTTGCTATTGTGTACCCACTGTCAAATTTTAATATAGCTTTTTATACTCTGTTTTGGTGATTACGACGCAAAATGTCAACCAGCAACACAAAAACTTAAAAAGAAATAGAAGTATTATCAATCAATTCTATCCTTATTTTTTTCCGTATGTATTTTTGGGGTTCCAATTTTAAAAGTCTATTATTTTTATCCCTTCTCTTCAAGAAATCCATATTACCCACTGAATATTTAATGCCAGGTCTTCTAGGTCTTCCATTCTACAGCTACTATAACTTTGCAAATCGAGCGTCTGTGTAGATATATTTTCATTTTTATTTTTTTAAAATTAATTTTTAAAAAATTTAAAAAATATTTTTAAATTAATAATAATAAAATAAAAGGTGGTCGATGGAGCATAAAAAATAGAAATGTTTTACTTAATTATAAAATTACAATAAAAAAATAATGTGAAAAATATAAAGGTTGTTTTTAATTTTATATTTTTAAATTATATAATTTTAACTATAATTTTTAAAAATAAATTATAGATAAAGTTATTAGATAGGAATATTCATTTTTTAAAAATGTAAAAAATATAAAAAATTATTTTAAAAAACAGTAGACAAACAAAACAAATCTAACATTTTTGGGAAAGATAAATCAATTTTTGCATGGAGCTACAAAGCAACTTATTGGCTCTTAAAACCCTCGTTAAGATTAGTTAAGTTGAACAGTGATCAATTGATTGTGTTTTAATTATTCATGTTTTAACCTTGAATTCTTTTGGTAATGTTGTTAAGGGGTTTGGAAATGTAAGTATTATAAATTTTTAAAGAAGTCGGCAGTATTTACTAATCTCACTAACCTTGAATTGAATAAACTTATCTGGCAATAAACTTTTGGTTACCAAAAAATAAAATACCTAACATTATGATTATATCAAGCTTATTAAGTAATTAATTAGTTTGAATGATAAATTTTAATTGAACTAATGGAAATTAAAATACACAGTGAAAATTATTTACAATCAATGTGATACATATTTATGTTATAGGATTCCTTTTTGGCAGCATTTTGAAGACTTACAACCTTTGCAAATTTCAAGTCAAAGTCAATTATTCTCTTCGATCCAATTAAAAGAAGTCGATGTCTGCTCCTCCACATTCCAGTCGGACAGGTGTTCCAAGTCTTGCAGGCAACCAACCAGAGATGAAAATAAAAAAAAATAATAAATCTTGTCAGTTAAGGCAACTTAAATTATTCAATATATATCACATTGAATTTTATATAATATTATAGCAGATTTTATAATTTTTTAACAAAAATTATAATTTTATATGAATTTTACATATAATGAATATATACAATTTTGAAATATCAACAATATTAGGGAAGTATTAAATTTTAAACATAAAGAAGTATACGGATTTATGAATAGAAGATTGTCAAACAGAGAATGATCCCACTTTGAACTCTATTAATATAAAATTAATAAGTTGTTTTGATATTTTGATACAAATTTTATTTTTTTTATAAAATAGGGTAACCATCTATTTTTATTTTCATCCTATTAGAGTTTGAATTTTGATTAAATATGAATTTGTGTCAAATTAGTTATATCTATGATATTGAGATAAGTTAGACTTATTCTTTGATAGAGATTTTGATTTATAAAAATTTGTATTATACAAAGATATATGGTGTGGGGGAGAAAGATCTAAGAGTTTGGATTTATAATCCCCTATAGAGATAGTTACTTAAGATCCCATAATTAATTTTTTCTTTGTAATGATTATTAAGAGGGAAAAGAATATAACATTTGTGAAAATGTAGTACCTGTTAGAGGAAAATTATAAAATATTTTAGTTATATTTGAGATATAAATTTGAGAGGGATGAAACACTTTGTATTCTTTTTTTTATTTCTTTTAGTATCAAACCACATTAAATTTCAGAATTTTATGATATTTCTACCCAACCGTGGATTATGCTAGCGCATCATTTTTCGCATAATCTGGATTACTTCACAGCAATTATATCATTAACGACTTATTATATTTGGAAATTTGATATTCACATATAAATTTACTTGAAAAATAAAATCCAACCAATTAATATTAGGACCCATCTACCATCACTATATCTGTCATTGTATAAAATGAAAGAAACAATAACTTCATCTAAATAGAAGATATAATGTGATTTTATACTATTATCTCATACTTTTTCCGGTATATTATATATTATTACTCATACGTAGAGTACTCGAGATTCTAATACGTGGACCGTTTGAATCACCGAAAGATAAATAACAAATAACGAAAACCCCGATCTCAAGTTATAGTTTTTTTCTCTTGATTCATTCAACAGTGAGTAAAAATAAATTAAATTTTAATTTTTAATTATATTTAGTTGGAATTAAACTAATTTAGAATGAGAAAAATTTAAAGAGAGGCAAAAGCTATCAACTAAATACATAATGTATATTGTTATCAATGAATTCTATCTTTTTTTAGTCAATCGTGTGTTTTACGTTCGAAATTTATAGAAATGTATATAACTATATGGTCCATTCCCCTACTAAATAATTTATAATAACAAATCTTTTAAGTCTTCCTTTTTAATTACAGGCACATCAATTTTATATCACTTTCTACTTTTCACTTCAACTTCTGTAGTGGTGACAAATCTTCCCTTAGGTCACTTTAATAATGTGTCGAATTTTTGTAACCTTATTAAAAATTTTCAATTTACACCTTCACTATTCTTGGTTTTTTTCTTAAAAATACATCTTTTTTGTATTAAATTATTAATATGCCTGTGTCATCTTTAATTTGAAAAGTGAACCTTGTTATAATGAATATTGTTATCAACCAGTCTTATCTGTATTTTGTTAACCGTGTTTTACGTCCCAATTTCAATGAAAAATATATAACTATATGATTCCCTCTCCCACTTGAAAATTTATAATGACGAGTTTTTTAAGTGCCTACTTTGCAAGTATATCAATTTTTTTTGTCACTTTCTACATTTCACTTCAACCTTTGGGATAGTGACAAAACTTCCCTTGCTTATCGTGGCGAGCTTGCACGCATTAAGGGATTTCAATAATGTGTAGAAATTTTATAATCTTGTTAAATTTTTAGAACAAAAATTTAAACTATTTCACAATCGAAGAACGATACTTTTTCTAAAATGGATTATCCCAATCCAATAGGGAATGAGATAGGTTTTTTGTAGCGAAATGAGTAATTATAAATTGACAGGTGGAACAAAACATTAATTAAGAACATATTTTACTGTTCTCTCTAAAGGATAAAATTAAATGCATTTATCGATCTTCAAGTCAGGCATTTAATATCTTAGGATGGATTTTTTTTATTTTATATCCCAGATTTTATTTTAAAAAAAATTCTTGCATACTACAATCATATCACATGTCTTTAGTCATAACCAATAAATGAAGAATAATTATCATTATTTAGGATAAAAACAGAGAGTTGGAGAGCAAGAAAATCACAAAAAGGTGGATTTAGGGTCTCTTGTTTTGGTGGAAAATGTTTTTTTGTAGAAATATAATTATAAATTATTAAGAAAATAAAAAATATTATATATATTCAATGCTAAATGTCGACAAATTGGTGGAAGTAATTCAACTCTGTGTCGCATAACAAATAAATAAGTTATAAGCTAACTTCTAGAAGTATTTCTCATAGTAGTTTATAAACTACTCCAAGTAGCTTATAAACTCTGATTTAATAAGCTATCAAAAGTAATTTATAGCTTATAAACTACTATTTTTTAAAATTCTTTCTAAATATATCTTTATTCTTTTAATTAATTTACAATTCATATCTTTTGTAATATAAATTTAAGTAATTTTTAAAAAATATAATTAATTATATTTTAGTAATTATAATTTTATTATAAATAATAAAATAAAAATTATATAAGTAATTAAATATATAAGTTTATAAAATATAATTAATTAAATATTAGAAATTATACTTTTATTTTAAACTTTTTAATTACATTAATATAATTTAATTTTTAGATAAATATAAATTATTTTAATTATATATATATTTCTATTAATATGTCCTTGTATGGCATTTTCTAATTTTAGCTAGTTGAACAATTAACTTTATGAAATACTTTAGTTAGTTTATCAATTATCAACTACTAAAGATGTATCAATTATTAGTTAGTTTATCAGCTATTTGCGTGAAACAGAGCCTTCCTCTTTTTCTAAATTTGTTTTTTTTATTATTATGACTTTAGATATCATTTTCTTAATAATAACTCACGGAAATAATATTTCACTCTCTTATTTATAATTTATATAGAATCATATCCTGTGGAAAATGCCTTTTGAAAAACAATTAGATAATGTATTATCTCTTTTTGTAATGTGTTTTAGGGCTCCATTATGGCTGTATATCAAAGTTCACAATCTATGAGGACATGTCTTACAGGTCTTCCACTATACAAATTCTTTAATTTTCTGTCACTTCCACTTCTGGAAATCGCAGCCAAGTGAATGTGGTTGTTAGGGTATTTCTAGGAATATTTTAAGTATTCTCGTGATTAATGAAATAATTCCTCAATCAACTCTTTTAAAGTTGCCGATAATATTTGGTGGTGAACCAACAAAATTTTCTCATAAAAATATATGTATCAAATCGAATTTTTTTCTTCATTATCACTTATAAGTCTATAAAAAGAATTCAGCCTTTGGAGAATGATAAACAAGGAAGAGGATGATTGATGGCTATCAAACCTAATCAAAATTAGAAATTTATGGTTTGACAAAAGTTTTGTAGTATAAGGTAACTAACTAAGTTAAACCCCTAATAATCCACTTAGCACATCCTATTATAATAATTTATTGACTATGATTACAAAATTATTTAAGTCTTTCATGCACTAAAAGCAAAAAAAAATGCAAATAGAAGAGAAAATTAAGAATGCAGTATGTAGGAAATTAAACAAAAATAGTATACAAGAATGCAAATAGAACTAAATTGTGGGGTTTTGATTTAAAATTAAGCAAAATTCACTATTAGAAGTAGAATGCAAAAGTAACACAAAACAAATCAATACAAAAACACAATTGATCTAAGAAATTGAAAACTCTTCAATGGGTTAATCATAAATTATAACATATATAATAAGTACAATTAATTTTTCAGGCTAGAATTAGTGGGAATTAGACTTTTTCATTAATTAGTTTGGCATTATGTTGACCCATTTAGTGAGAGTTAGGCCAAGGACTTGGACCTTGCTAATATTTAGTGAGGGACTAATCCTTTGCTAAAGCACTTGCTAAATATAATGAAATATTATAATCTTCATTTTGTGAATATGTCTTTTTCAAAGGGTTCATTTCATGTTGACATAACTCTAACATTAGGGTTATGATGTTATGTGGTTTTCTGCTCCGTCCAACTACTTCAGTGAGGAGATAGCATCTTAAGCGATTTCTCCACAGTTGGTGGCGGTTGCGGCTGGCCATAGTAGACCGGGTGTTGTATTGTTGCAATTTATAAAGCAAAAGAGTCTGCACATTTATGGTTGTTTCATCTCCATCTCTTCTCCATTAAAATTGCTTGAGTTTTCTGTGAGGTCTTAGGTAATGCCATAACGGAGATGACGAGACCACTCTCAATTTTTGGTTTTGCCTTAAATTTGTTAAAGGATTTTACTAAAACTGATTCATGCATCATTAAACCTCTAGCAATGAAATAGTATTGCTCTATTATTGTGTGCCTTTAGACATTATTATATTGTTTTATTGATATTTGTTGTGTTTGATTTAATTTCTGCTTCTATTTCTTCGTTCTAATTGTTCTTTAATGAAATTGTATTGCGCTATTCTTTAACAGTTAGAAGCTATTGAACTCTCATTATTTAGCTCATGTGCATGCTGAATAGGCATACTTCTAGTTTTTTTTAATGTCCTTTAATTAGTTGCAGCACGCCAGCACCAGATGTGGTGGTAAAGCAACTAAAAACTATACGGTTATCTATTAGACATCGAACAAGCAGGCCAATTATACTTTATTTCACCCATTTAGATCTTTAGATAAGCCTCACATTCCCACTTATTATTTTTCATTCATATCTTTCATGGACAGAGGTAGATTCTCATGCAGTTTGATCAAAAGGACTCATTGCAGACAATAATTTGTGTCATGCCAAGAATATTCAACCAATAGAGCTTGAGAGAGGAAACTCCACAAGATTCTAAAAAGGCTCTACTGAAATTTTCCATTTAAAGTTGTTTAGTGTGATACTTGAGCTTCATTAAATCTTGTCCATTTGCAATCCTTTCTTATGCCTCTATGTGATCTCATATGGTTGTTCCTTTTCTTACTTTTTTGCAGGTTGGTGGTAATACTCCTGATGCTAAAGTTAAGCCTTCTAACAATGTAATATTTGTGTGCAAATTAGCCTAAGCTACTAAGGTGAGTGCCCTTTTTTCTTGTTGTGTTTAGGATCCATACTATATTCCTAATGTTTCCCTGAATTCTTGTGAGTCAGCATTTGATAGTTTTCTCTTATATGACCATTTATAGGTATTTTAGGATGAAGAAAAGGAAATTAGAAAGCCGCTAAGAGTATTTATTGTCTTGTCAATAGATATGTTTAGTACAAAGAGCTAGATAATTGAAATTTAAGCAAGTTCGTGCATTACTAAGTAATAATAGATTAATGCATAGTTATCTTCGTGAATAAAACATTTGAAACGAATGCAAGTATCTGTATTGGATAGAACATCCCTGCAAAATTTTCTTAGAAACCAACACAACATTCACATTAATAAGGCAATGGTAATGTATATAATATATATGTATCCCTATTGAATATAGATATCAAAATTTCACTATTTAAATCTCAGTTTTGATTAGTAAATTTTCGCTCATAACAATTGACAAATTTATGAGCTAATGTGGGATACTTATTTTATTTTATTTTGGGTAAACAATCTTTGGAAATATTGGCTAGAAATGAACAAATTCACTGCTACAAAATTCCTTTTGTAGCACTTCCATCTTGAGATGCAATACTATGGGCTTGGCCTGAAAATTCCTTTTGTTTGAGATGCAATGCATTTGGCTTGGCTTGAAAATTTAGAAATTCTAGCAATTAAATATTCAGTTACTTATTGCCTTGTTCAGTATAGAGATTGTGCTGATTATTTGGTTGTGACTCAGGACTTGTTAGAGCTATCTTCTGGAATTGAATTTTCTTTTGCCTTCCTTCCAATGGTTTGTTGTTTGTCTACAACAAGTATTGTCATTGATTATTCTAAATGCACCAAAAGTGAGCGCTTTTTCCCAATAAATGATTCATCTTAAGATATTAATTAATTAGGATCATGTTCTTCTCACTACAATAGAGTTTGTTATGTTGGAATTCAAGAGAGCCAGTCAACTAGAAAATGTCATTATTGCTATTGTGCTACACAATGAGTTAAATTCAATGCAACTGATCATCAAATGATATGTAGTTGTTTTATGTTTTTCCCATGTTTTTGCAAGTTTTTAATCCTCGCCATTTTTTCCATGCTTTTATTTGTTTCCCTGTTTTTTATATGTAGTTGTTTTACCCTATCTCTATTGCTTACGCTGAATTGCTTCTGTGTATTGGCTTATTTTCTAAATACTAACAAAACAAAAATATTTTAAAGTAGAAACTTGTCAAGTTTGAACTCAATTGCATGCCCTTCTATAAAGGATATGGAAGGGATCACTAACTAGAGTTATGTATATAAATTAATGGTAAATGACATACCATGTTTTCTTGAAAGTTTTTTTATTCATACTTTGGTAACTACAAAGAGAAACTAGTATATTAATTTGACAAACCTAAGGTTATAATTCTATCAATAGAATAGGTTAATAATTTCCATATATTATTTTTGTTTACCTTCTTGCACATTTGTTTAAGCTCATTTGTTAATTTGAAGTTCATTAACTTATATTTTATTTAATGCCTTACAGGTTAATCATAACTCGAGGTAAAGGAGGGGTGGGACACCGAAGGGTGCTATTGGAGGAAGTAGACGTTCGACAAGCAGAGGGAGAAAAATGAGTACAAAGCCTACCCTAGATATTGATAATCCTTCACAGATACATGATGTGGGTGGACCGAGTACACCAAATATAGAGCCTACACATGATGAAGACCACCATCTTGGAGGTAATACCTTGGGAGCTATAGGAAAAACATGAGTTAAACATGTTTCCATTCATAATGGAATTTTATAATATTTTATACTATGATGTATATAGAGGTATACTATGATTTGATAAATTCATGAAGCCTACTGCTGCGAGGTGATTAGTGAAGATTACGAAAGGATTTCTTCATGGTTCATGGATCAATTGGGCTAGAGTGCGAAATGAAACAAAGAGGAGTTTATGGTTAACATTCAAGGTTAGGCCTAAATTTCTAGCCCATTTAACTTATTCTTTCATTTATAGAATAACCATCTAACTTGTACCATATTTATTGCATTTAAATTTGTAGATATGGTATCAAAGGGTTTTGCAGGTCAAGTGTAGTTATCTAATCTTCTGTATAAGGTGAGAGGTGCATGCAATAAGAAAGAAGTAATCCTCTAATAAATAGGTGAACCAACATGGCAAGCAATGCTCAACCTATGGGAGATAGATGAGAAATTCTACAAATTCTTGAAATAAAACAAAAAGAATAGAAGCTCATATTTTGGTGGCCTAAAACCTTCTCTACACATTGAAAGATCAATACTCATGATAGAATAAAAGCAAAAGCATGTAAGAAATTTCTAATTACAAGTTAACTTATAAATTTTTTACATCATTAATTCACATGGTTTCTATGATGGCCTTTAAACAATTGTAGGAAATGCTAATTGGCATTAGGATAATATCATCATAGTTATTTCTAAAAATGGTGAATAGTTGGTTTGCAAAAATATTAAAAAATTTGGGCAACCGGCTTTCCACCTTTATTTCTAAAAAGTGGTTTTATTGTAAAGGTATAGTGCATATTTCAAACTTGTCAAAGTGTTTTAAACTCTTAGCTAGGTCTATTTAGTGTTGCTTTATGAGTTTGACGTATCAGATCTAGAATTGAAAGCAAGTTATGTCAAACTCTTAGAACTTTAGCAATTTCATGATGTAAGCTTTGTCAATAGAAATTGTATTTGTCAATCCTATTACATCTACCCTAATCAATAGAATGACTTGGGAATTCTTGCACCATGGCTTATCGAGGTATCCTTATAGCTTATTCTAAGCAACATTAAGAAGTTGCTGAAACATAAATAATAATAGTTAGTATTCTCACATAATAAAATTAAAATAACTGTAAAAAATATATAAAAACTTTATTGATAGGGGTAATAGATGTTAATACCTCTACCAGGTATTGAATGAGGGTTATGGGCTATGTAATAAAGGTCCTATGGGCATCATCCATTGTCCAAACTGCATCATTTAGGACTGACACCTTAAACTTATGGGCCAAAGGCTTTTTAACCCCTACCTTAACTTTATTATCAAACAATGATCAATGGTGTAGTTGATTGCTTACCAAGATCCACCTATTTACAACCTTTTGCTAGGTGGTCCCATTGCCATTAAAGCACATTAGGCTCCATCTTGTGCAATGTGAACCCCTCACTATATGAAACCTAATTCATGCACAAACATATATGAATAAATTTTAGGGTTAAGTGTAACATTTACATTGTGAATAGTCTTCTACATTTCTTCTGATGTGGTAGCTAATACATCCCCCTTCCCAATTACAAAAAAGGTTAGCAGACCCCACTATTCAAGAGTCTACCTAGGTGAGAAAGCCATGGTCACAAGAGCTACTTTATCCATAGGAGCAATAGTGTTAGGTTTCATTAGATAGATGATGCAAAACTCAAAGCAATAGTATGTTAGTTGGCTACATATTCTTGTAAGATATGAAGCATATTGCCTTGCTTCTACAACTATTGCATAAGTTTTTGCACCCACAAATGCTCTATAACCACCTACTATAGCCCTAGCTTAGAATTTATAGTGCATTTTCATGTCACTTCATTAATGACTTTTGCTTTTATTTACACTAAATCAACATTCAATTGTCCTACTATACAACATCTCATTGGGCCAGAGACCTCACTATGGCTAATGCCAAATCTGGTAACTTGAACATAACTAGGAAGCTCTTCAGATCCCAATGTAATGGTCAGGATACCATACTTCCTAAGTAACCAAAACTCATCCTAGGAGTCATGTTGCATGAAAGCATTCTATAACACTTATTAAGGAATAGATAATTAGAAATAACTAAATTGAAATAGAACCTTCAAAATCAAATAGCACATTTTGGCATGAATTTTAGTACTAATAGTCTTTTCTAGAGTAGCTTGATTCTCCAAGGTTGTGTATTGTCTCTACTTGTTTACTTTCCCTGTCTTTCATAACTTTATAGGAGAAATGGAGATGTCACATCAACATCCTTGTCCTCCTCATATTCAGCATACTTTTTAGCTAATAAGTCTTCTTTAGCTTCTATAGTCTCCCCTAAAGAGCTTGTGTGGATATGTATTCTTTTTTCACTTCTCCTAGTTAAACTTACTTAATGCATGTTGACTAAAGGATACATTAGTTCACAAGTACAAATGATATATAAACAAGACATGGAAATGAATTAGATGGTAGAACGTAAAAATTTTACTTTAAAATATTCATTCTCACATTAATTTTGGAACTTGCCCCATGATTACTAGTCGAGGTAGTTCTAGCACTGCATCAGAGTGGTGGAAGTCCCAAAATTGATGTATTCTTGCCTCAATGTTGACATAAAATCCCTTCACAAGGTTGCCACATACTACAACACTTTGTTATGCATTAACTTATCACTTGGAATATTAAAGGCTTTTTATTTAAAATATATATATATATATATATATATATGTAAGTATGTTAGAAATTAATTTTTACAAATCTATCTAAATCAAGTATACATAACAAGTTCTCTTCCCAAATGTCACTCTTTAACCCCTTAAATATTTCCTTCTAATAAGGAATAACTATTGATATTTTGACTGTATAATTAATTTAACAAAATTGACAAATTGGTTAGCATTTTCTCCATTTAACTAGCATTTCTCACTAAACTCAATATGTAATCTCTCATCTCTAATTTGTGATATGATAATGCCTTTCGAGGTAGTAGGACTCCTTATGTTTCTTTTCGTGGGGTAGCTACCTCTTGAAAAGGATCAATATTTTGGACTTATCCCTAAGAAAAAAGGAAAAAAACTATGTCAATCATACATACATAATAAAATTTTGGCTGATACATTATTAAATGATGAAAAAAAGTAGCAAATATAAGATTGGTCCTTAATATGAAGGTGACACTAAATTGTTTGGAAAAACACATAACTTACATGACACAATTGAACTAAGATTACATCAATTATCATAGACTTCTCCACTAATTTACATGAATATGGAGCAAACTAAAATCATTGAAATATATAATAAATTTGATGCCCTAAAAATACACAATAGTATACAATTGTAAATGCAACAAGTAAAAATGGTACAAGCATTATCACCGAACAAAGCATACCACATTGAGTGCAACTAAACCCTAAAAGCATCACTAAACACAACATATAGTATGATTCTGAACATAGCAATGAACAAAGCTCTCATAATATTACTATTCAAATATATAAATATCCCAAATAGACAAAGTCAGATTTAATCACTTGATATACAAAAAATATAACAAAAATAAGAGAGAAAATATACTTGAAATAGAATGACCATTAAGCAAGCTCTAAGTGCACAAGACATGTGATGGAAACTTTGGACTCATCAAAGAAATTTTGAAGATGGATGTTGGTTTTACAAAGTAAAAGTGATTGGAAATAAAGGAGCAAATGCAAGTTAAGTAGACAAAATAATTACATGTCATTTTTTTTACTAAAAAAATTGATGTTTTTAATAAACAACATCTAATAGAGAGAAAATACATTTATAAAATTTAAATGATATTTGTGAAAATGCCACCAAGTTCCAGTATCAACATCGATTGTTTAAAAAATCAACATTGTAAGTTCTTTTGAATTTCAAATCATAACTATTTGCCTTCACTTATGACATTGGTTATTCACAAGACTAACATCATAACATCATTGTTTTTGAAACATTTTGACAATGGAAAAAAGATGATAGTTTTTTTGTTCAACCAACACTTTAAGTTCCTTTTTCTTTTTGCACATAATGGTACAGATTCACTTAAGATGTCATTTGTATATGTGATCAACATTATAGTATCTCTCCTTTTTTTCAAAAACATTTTGACCATAACAAAATGATATTGGCTTTACATTTAACTATTTTTTTCAATTCACATGGAAAATTTCCAAGTAACTATGGATGCTGGTTTTTAATTTAAGCATCATCTTATTTATTTCAATAATTTCAAAAATGTCACCACATTAATATCCATGTCGATTTTTCTTATGATTGATCTCTATTGAAGATCATAAACTTGTACTTCTATGGTAATGATATTCCCATAGAATACATAGATTTTACAAATATCAATCTCTTTTGAATTATTTTACTAAGGTTATTTGAAGTTAAAAGGAACATTGTCTAAGAGATCCTGGATTTTATTCATTGATAGATCAAGTTATAAGAATTGATATTATAAATAATCTTAGTAAATGATTTAGATATGAGTCATGCTTGAATTTAACAAAAGGCAATGGATATATTGGTCAGAAAAGAAAAATCAATGAATATTTCTATATAAAGGGACAGAATGATAGAAAAATTATGCAAACAACACACAATACCACTAAAGTTTAATGGCATAAGCTAACAAATAAATTTGTCTTCACCAAGTGCCTATAGTATTTAATATTACCCCTAGAACATCAATACTAACATGCTCATGCCATTCTTTTGTGATAGTAGGTTTCACAAGGATTTCTGTTAATAGTTATGTCATTAGAAAACAATGTAACTTCCTTAAGTACCTTTAGATATAATATTTCCAATTTCTACAAATGTACATATTGTATGTATTCTTCAATTTGGACCCAATTAAATGTACGAAATTGTTATCATTAAGTATTTATTGTATTTGGGATATTATTTTTAACTATAGAGATATTGAGATATGACTTGAATATTGCTAGTTGTAATGATACCACTTGTCTAATAATGTGTTTATTGGATTATGTAGTTTGGTTCAAATACTACTCAAAGGGTAGTGGGGTTTAAGAGAATTCTACTTGATTAATAAAAGGCAATAAATCATATTGGTTATTCTAGAATATTATTATCCTATATCGGCATTATATGTCAATTATTTAATAAAAACCAACATATTGTATAAGATTTAAGATGAGAAAGAAAATTGATCTTGAATAGGAGTTTATGAATCAATGTCTAATATAAATAATCATGTCGATTATTAAATCAAAAAACCAACGTCTTAATTCAATAATTTAAAAACATCTAGGAACCATACATGTCATTTTTCATGTAAAAAAATTGACATTGTTACCTATATTCAACGTTGATTTAAGAACCAATGTTTGAATATGCTAGACATACAATGATACTTTTATACACATAACTGAATAACAAACATAGAAAAGGTTAAACAACTCACATTATATTATAATTCTATTGAAGTGTTATAAAATTTTGTAGTATTATAGAATTTTTATGGTACAAAAATTCCCAAAAAAATCATGCATAAAAGATTTTGGATAGTTCTTCCATATCCAAAGTAGAAGTTGGGGTATGGATACCTTAAGTAAATGATAAATTTTGAACCATTCATGTTTTAGGTCATTAAATCCAAGGGTTGTAACAATTTTATTAATAACATATTTAATTAGTCAACTATATTTATTACAAAAATATTCATAATGTCTTATCATTAATGAATTTTTCCATCATTTATCATTTATTGTCCATTTATTCAAATCTTTCCTTCACTTATTAAGATTAGAGGAAAATTTTACAATTTTTACCATATTTGAATCAAATATTAATATAATTTAAAAATATAAGCATAATTTCTTAAAATATTATCAAATATCAAATGAAATATTTATTGCTTTTATAAATATAACTAGTTATATATCAAAATTTAAGATTAGTGGAATTGGTAAAGAAATCTTGTATTTTATTTTTTGTACCTGATTCCTCTCCTAAATCCAATTTCTTCTTAAAAAATAAAGAAGGATAAATTAATTTTAGAATGAATATAATAATTAATTATTATTTTAAAAAGTGATAATTATTATAATTTTTAAAATTTTATAAATAGCATCATTTTTTTATTTTTAATAGAAATTAAAAGTGATTATTTTTATCTCACTAAAAAGCTATTTATCTTAATTCTTTAGTGTATAATTGAATTTTATTCAATACATAAAAAAATTATCCAACACACCAATAAAAAAGTTAAATTTCATTAATTTGTATAAATATCAAAATTCATGCCTGTTTTATATTTTATTATATAATCATAAATATTCATATAATTATCATATTATATTAATTTGAATGATTTGTTTTATGAAATATATTTTTGATATATAAATATAATTTAAAATATATTAATTAGTATTAATTAGATTAAAATAAAATAATTACATATATTTTCATAATTATTGATAATGATAGAATGATGAATGAGATATAATTAAGCCTTATTTTAATTTTATTTATTTTCAAATTTTTTATTCACTAAACAAGTATATTTAATAAATATCACAATCATTTAAGAATGTAAATATAAAATTTTAATAAAATATAAATTTAAGAAAAAATAAATTTAATTAAATAGATATTAAATAAAGTCATAAATAAAGATAAGAGTTTTTTTAATAATTATTTTAAGTAAAATTTAATCTTAATTTATTTTATAAAATTTTATGTTGTCAATTATCATTAATGCCTGTTATTTGAGCTTCAAATATCATTTTGGATATAATGAGCTCATGCTAGAGCATTTTCACTTGTTGCCCTATATTTTAGTTATTTATTAAGCTTATTTTTATGAAATTTTACATTAACCATATGATATATTTTTAATGTTATTAATGAAGAAGAAGTTAAGTCATTAAAAAAAAGTAATAATTTCATTAAATATAGAAAAATTATAGAAATTTTCAATAACATGGTAGGTGATATTACAAAATTTTGTAATGTTCTTTTAGCACATTAAAATAAAATATTTTATTGAGTAAATTGATTTTTAGTTTCCAAAATTTAAATAAAATTATTGATGTTAAAGAGAAAATAATTTTACACTATTCTTTATCATCTATTTTATATTATTAAATTATTTTTATTAAAAATAACAATTTATAATCGTGTTTATTTTTTTAATAACATGGAACATTTAATATATAATTTTTTCTTTAATAATAGAATATGTGAAATTTTAATATTAACATTTCTAAATGATTACATTTCTATGGTTTTTTTGCATGACAAGCTAACCAGGGTTTGATAGAATGTAAATTCAGAAAAAGAAAAAAATTGTGCAAAATGCTAGAGGGAAATAAAAAAATATTATATCTAATTTATTGAAGTGTGTGATTAGTAAATATAAAAAATGAGTGAGGCAAAAATAAAATGTTATTTTACTATATTTTTTAGGTAATAAATAGTGTAGAGCCTACAAAATAATACAAGTTGCAAATATTTATGATTGTTGTCAATTGAGGTATTCATAGCTCGCTAGGTATCATAAAATTGTCCTAAGATTTCTTTTTCTGGGAGGGGACATAGCTTTTTCAGCCATGTATTATCCCAAATCAATATTTTTTTTTAATCTCCAGAAAAATTGACAATTAAATTTTTGGGAATTAATTGGTGGGTATGATAAATAAAAGCTGTTTTTCTATTCTTTCTTGAGTATCAGTTGGTTAAATTTAATTTTATATTTTCAAATCAAGTTAAATTTAACTACAAGACATCCTCACAAAAAAATGTTTCCTTTTATAGACCCTTCCCTGAAGGAATATAGATAAAAGTTCTTTTGAAAATCTTCATTTTAGTAATACTTTATTTACTTATACTACTATAGATTTACCTTTTAGTAGCAACATATCAATGTTAATTAAAGAATAAACTAACATATATGAGGGTGCGGTGCTTTTTCTAAATAAACACAACTTATCACATATGTTTAAAGAAAAAATTGATGTCTAAAGAAATATGAGAAAACTTTAAAAATTCTAAAAAAAATCATCATTTTTTTCTGTCTATGAGATTTTGAACATCAATTCATCTAATAATTGATATTTAAACTCATGGGAGTAATGCCATTTTTAAAAATATACGGATATTTTAGACATCAATTTTTTTAAAAAAAATCATTGTCTTTTTTTTTTGCAATACTTTAAACATCAATTCATAAAATAACTAGTATATAAAGTTATGTAAGTGATGTCATTTTTTACCATTATCACATAATTCTGCATTTTTGTCTAATCATGCATCAAGCCAATTATAGTCCAATTGATCATTTTGGCCATTTTCACATAATTTTGCATTTTGGTGTCAATTCCACATGTAGTGTTTTTTTCTAAATAAGCACAACTTATTACATAAATTTAAATAAAGAACCGATGAGAGTAGTGCTATTTTTGAAAATATAAGGATATTTCAGACATCAATTTTTTTAAAAAAATTATTGTCTTTTTTTTAATACTTTAGATATCAATTCATAAAATAACTAATATATAAAGTCATGTAAGTGATGTCATTTTTTACCATTATCACATAATTCTGCATTTTTGTCTAATCATGCATCAAGCCAATTATAGTCCAATTGATCATTTTGGTCATTTTCACATAATTTTGCATTTTGGTGTCAATTCCACATGTAGTGTTTTTTTCTAAATAAGCACAACTTATTACATAAATTTAAATAAAGAACCGATGAGAGTAGTGCTATTTTTGAAAATATAAGGATATTTCAAACATCAATTTTTTAAAAAAAATTATTGTCTTTTTTTTTAATACTTTAGATATCAATTCATAAAATAACTGATATATAAAGTCATGTAAATGATGTCATTTTTTGTCATTATCACATAATTCTGCATTTTTGTCTAATCGTGCATCAAGCTTTGTCTGATCATGCATCAAACCAAAACAAACGGTTGTAGTCCAATTGATCATTTTGACCATTTTCACATAATTCCGCATTTTGATACCAATTCCACGTGGGAAACTACTTGGAAATAGAACTTTCCAAGTTTAATTGATCATGCACTTAAACGTTACTTTCCCAAGTACACATGTGTATAATAGAGTAAACACATTTATTCTCTTAAAGGTGATGATTATTACATTTTTAAAATTTTATAACTAGCACCATTAGTTCCTTATTTTTATTTTTGTTTTAATTATTTGTTCATCTTTTCACATGTAATATAAAAATAAATAACTAAAAGAAAAAATACAATAAAAAGCATCTATTTGATATTACTAAGGTGAGATTTAAAATAATCTTCAATAATTTTCATTTATTTTAACATTGAAAGTGAAGAAAGAAACAAATACTTCTAATAAAAATAAAAATAAGGGATTAATAGTATTAGTTACAAAATTCTAGATATGCAATAACTACCACCTTTATTGATAAGAGACTAAATATTGTGTTTACTAAAGATTATTGCTCTCCAATTCAAACTACCCAAGAGCCTCCAATAGCACAAGATAGTGATGGGTTCTCAACCCTTGCAAGGATGGAGTGATAGAAGTTTTGAGAATTTAAAAGAAGGTCACAACAAGGCAAGCCATCATACTTATGTGCATCATTAATCAATAAGATTGGAGAGTGAATATTAATATTGTGGGTTGATGCATTTTGATTAAAAGAACCAATGTAACAAAGCCTTAGGTCGAAATAAAACTTAATGTGATTATTGTGCTTATATAATATTTTTTTTAAATAAAAGAGTGATTAAACCATCATATGTCTACACACAAGGATTAAGGATTGAATCCTAAATGTGGAAGAAGACACGAAGCCTTCAAAGAACATTAGATTCTACTTGAATTACAAGCTCTCAACTACTCTATATAATATTATCGATGCAATAAACTCACAATATATAATGCCTTTACAATGGTTTTTGTTTGGGTTGTTCATACTCGTATATAAATAAAGGGTGCATATCATGTCACCTATATACCTTAAATTCAAAACATATTGTATTGAACTATATTAGTGGGAAAAATAACTTCTTGTTCTACGCGAGATCCTATGTTAAGTTTGTAAAATATAGTGGAGGAATCAATTGGGAGATTGATTGATACTTGGGTAATAAAGGAAGAAGAAAACTTAGGTGAAAGTTTTATCGGTATTTAGTGTTAAGTTCCTAATTATAATTTATATGTGTAGTCAATTTTCAATTAACTGAGTAACTAATTAATAATTATATTTGTTGAGTTGAAATTATTAATGATAAATTAGAAAAAAATAATACATATATAAAATTGTTATTTGGAATTGTACGAGAAACATTTATGCAATTTCACCTAATTTTTTCTTATAAAGTAAATTAATATTTATTCATAATTTTTTTTACATAGGTAAATATGATATGATATAATTTATAGAGGTTACAATACACATAACTATAGCTCATGTGCAAAAAGTCTCATGATGTTTTGAAATATGTAATTAAGCATTTAAATCATGCTGCACTGAAAACCTCCTCCATTTTCTATCCTTCCAAATCCTTAATGATAGAAAGGGTCTTTGCTATTACTTTTTTAGTGTACTTGAATTGGAGAAAATTTAACATGTTAAATTTGATTTCATGTCCAAAGTAGATTTAAATTAAAAATTGAAAATAATAATTTTTATTTTTATCTTTAGTACTTTAATATTTTAAATAAAAGTATTAATTTAAATTTTTTAAAAATTAAACACCCATAATCAATTAAACTTAAAACTAATTCTCCCTATCAATATGGAGAAGTATATTTTATCTTTTTCTTCATTCTATTGCATATTGAGCACTTATCTTTTTAACGAGTGCAGATTCCTTTATGAAGCTATTTTCGTAATAATACATATAATTTAGAATTACAATCAGAATTTTATATTGAAATAATTTTTTAATAATCTTTTTATGCATGCGTTTCTATAAATATATATTTATAAATGCACATAAGTGCCTTTGAAATGATTTATTTAAAACATTAGAGAATTATTAGCATATTAAATGTAGTATAGGGGACTATGCGTATTTTAACCATTTAAATAAAATAAGCCCTAACTAACAAATTGAAGATATCATCCAGACTACTCAATGGATGTTGCTAACAATCAGTGCTATTCTTTGTTCTCCTAGCGTGGGTTTTGGGATTCCATTTTGGCAACCTTGCAAGAGTCAAGTCCAAAGTTTTGTTCATTTGTGCTTGGCACACGGTTTATCATATCTGGTCAATGACGGATGCACGCTTTCGCTCTATGATGCACTCCCATTTTGCATATTTTATATAAAATCTAAGATCAAATTTGGCCTCCATTAAATGTTCTATTTTTTAAAATTTTTTTTTAGCAATTATGGGGTTTATAACACGCCTTTTCCTTTAAAGATACATCTGTTATATTAGTTATGCTACATATTAATTATTTCAATATTTGAGCCAATAAACTTACAAAGTTTAAAGTATAAGAAAATTTGAGATTACATTTATATGACAATAAATTTGTCCTAAAATTCTTTCAAATTTTTTTTTCTTGTCTCTTGTATAAAATATATATTTATATATCGATTCAAATTTGATTTATTGTTGGTATAGACGTATAAATCAATTTTACACTGTCATTCATTTATGTGTTGCTATATTATTAAAAAATTATTAAAACTCTTTTACTATTAGTAAAAAATTTTAGTTAATATTAATTTTTTAATAAGGTATCTTCTTTTTATTCACCAATAGTGTAAAAATTTTTACACTGCAATAAATCAAATTTAAATTTTTTGCACTATTAGTGAATAAAAAGATGACTTTTCATTAGAAAAATAAATATTAAGTAAAATATTTTATTGACAATAAAAGGGCTTTAATAGTTTGTTTAAAAATATGACAATAAGGCATGGGTGGATGTAGTGTCAAGTTAATTTATATTGATAATAAATTAAATATATATATATATATGTATACATTCTAAACATTTTGAAAGTATGTCTTGCATTTAGAATTCCATCACTAATCTTTAAATGGAAAGGGTTGGAAAGCAAGAAAATTCAAAAGGGTGGATTTAGTTGTCAACAAATGCTTTCTTTTTATAACGTGTTTTGGGGATCCATTTTAGCAGTATATCAAAATTTTTGCAGCTTTCCAAAAGCAAATCCAACTCACAAGTCTATATTCTATGAGGGCATGTCTTCCAAGTCTTCGCCATACAAATTCTTTAATTTTCTGTCACTTTCACTTCAGGAAATTCCAACCAAGTTAATGTGGTTGTTAGGGCATTTCTAGGAATGTTTTAAGTATTCTTCTAATTAATGAAATAACTCCTCAATTAATTTCAATATTTGATAATATTTTAGTAACTCAAGGCATACGTGCAAACAGTGTACCCCCTGAACAAATAAAAATTTCTTGTAAAAATATATGTATCAAATCGCTAGAAAATTATTCTTCGTTATCACTTGTTAGTCCAAAAAAAATTTTAATCCTTGGAGAATGATAAACAAAGGAAGAGGACGAGCAAGAAATAAAGTTGCAGAACAAGAAAATTACATTAGTTTTCTGTCTCCTTGGAACAAGAGTATACAGTGGTACAACAGATCCAAAGGTCGTCAAAGATGTATCATCCATATTACGGAGAAGATGTAATTATTAACTAATGCTCTCTTTCCAAATGGGATATGACAACAGTGTAAATGATATCATTATATATCTGTTTTTTTTTACATAAAAAAATTTTGAGAGAAAATATTATTTGTTTGTATGAGTAAAGGAGTGTCATCCCACTTGTATTTTGTAATTAAAAAGATAATGCATGATATTCTAATAACTGAAAAAATAATTTACTCTAAAAGATGTTACTTGTCATATTACAATCCTAATATTTAATATTCAACCAAAAAAACACTTTTTATTATTTTAATATGGATTTGAAATTGATTTATTATCAGTGTAAATTATTTTTGTACTATCACTTATCTATATATTGTCATTTCAATAAAAATTATTAAAAATCCTTTACTACTATTAAAATTTCTTAATTATTATCATTTTCTTAAAGATATATCTTCTTCTCATTGCAAAATATTTTACAATGACAATGAATCAAATTTAAATTCTATTAATATATTATAACTATAAAAGGTGTTTTTCATTAAAACATATAGAAAGTATAACACATCTAATTTTCTTCTCTAAGCCAAATTTAATAATTTCTTGAGAATTCAAATATTTGAATCATATTAAAACATTATTTGATCATTAAAAGTTTCAAACATTCAAAACCAATAATCATGAGCATGCATTTAACGACGATTATATATGCCTTTAACGGTGACTATAATAGTCACTCATACACTCACAGACGATTTTATGAATGTTGGGATCGCAATGAGTTGGGTTTGAATAGATCAAACCCAACTCAAACTTGATTAAATATAAATATATTAAGGATCTACTACTTTGAAACGTTAAGTATCCAGCAAGATTAAAAGATTTAAATTAGATAGATTATAAAAATATGATTTTAAATTATTTTACTAATAAATAAAATGTTATTTTTTATTACTAATAATAATTATACTTTATAATTATAAATTATATCTATTTTTTCATTCATATCTATTTTTATTTCAACTCATTTATACTATCTATATTAATTTTAGGATTCATAACTCATTCATACTATCTATAGTAATTTTAGGATTCATATGATATGTGGGTTGTGTCAATATTATTGACTTTGACAAATAAAAATTGCATTAAATCAACTCATCAATAATTATTTATTCATTTACATTTTCATAAGATACTCATGCATTATACAAACTAATATTATAAAACAGTTGATAGCATTTAACTAAAGTGACATAATGTTACAGAGAATTTTGTTTTCCTTTATATCATGTGTTCGATCCTAAGACTTTGTATGTGTGCATATCCTAGAGTTATTTTTAGAGTAACTTACCCTAGTTTTATTAACAAATAAAATTGTGGAACTTGCCTTACTAGCAATTGCTTTTTAAATTATGACTGAATTTACTAAGTAGTCCCTCAATGTTACTAATTTTGATTTGCTTGCCCAGATGCTTTAACAGGGATCAATTATTTAGATCCATTGAAGGAGTCTCATGTTTGCGTCCTTCCTGTAAGAGTTTGAAGCCAGTCTTTATCTCTCCATTCCAAGGTTTGAAAACTTGGAGTGGAGTAGCAGGGCGCTTGTTGCGAAGGTTGCTGCTCTCATTTTCTTCTTTTTCTCCAACCATCGATCGTCAATAAGGCAACTAGCGGCGGAATCTTAAGAGGAGAGGTCTCTTGGGGATAAGATTGAAATCAATGTGGAGTGCAGTGTATGCTTTTTTTTTATTTATCATAATAAAAAATAAGATTTCATATCACTTTTAAATGAATTTCTCTTGAAAATAATATTTAACTTTAAGAAAAAAAAGAATTTCATTTTGTTTATAATTTCTATTTTAATTGCATTTGTATTATTATGAAATTCATCAAATTTAACAAAAAGTTTACTAGAATTCATTTCATTTGGCTCAAAACACATTATATAAAAAATTTACTCCATTTTTAATATTGTATTAATTATGATAGCATCAAAATCTACTTTTTAATTGAATTTTTTTATATTTTTAATATATTTCAAATGAAATAATTTATTTACAATTAAATTAAAATCATTATTTTTAACAAAATTTTCAAACAATAAAATTCACTTATAAATGAATTAAAATCATTTTTATAAATGAATTAAAATCATTTTTATTGAAATAAAATGATATAGAAAAATTGCATGTGAATCGAAACCTTTAGGTAGATCAAGTACTGCTGAGATAACCTCTAGAAAACAAGAAGTGGCCTTCTCTGTTCATTTGGATTTTGCAATAAAAATTGAACCATTCACATAAGTTTTATGCTTTCTATTGCAATTTTTTTTTCAAATTCCACACAACAATAAATTAATAAAATAATGATAAAATTTTCATTTTTTTAAATGTTCTTGGCCTTCTTTGGTCATTTCGATTTTGTAATAAAGTCTTATTGCTTTTAATGAATTAATCTTTTAATAAAAAAATGCATATAGTGAAAGATCATCATAACTTTAAATCACCTAAATCATACTTAATAGAAGAAATATTTGCTCTTATTAAAAATAATTGTTTCTACAAGAATTCAATAGAAAAGTCAAATAGAAATTCAATAAAATTTTCATGTTGTTTCTTTTTATGTTTTTAAGTCACTATATAATATAAGAGTTTCTAAGTACAATATGCTGCACAATAAAAACTTAAGAAAGAAGTTTCAACTACCAATATTAACATACCACATACATTTATTTTTAAAAATCAAAATTTAGTGATAATAATACCAATAAAAGAGAAAAATAATGCATATTAGTTATTTAATTATTTGTTTAATATAAATCTAGCAAGAAAATATTGACAAAAAATAAATATATAAATTAGATTTTATTTTTCAAATATTTTTTACCAATAGAATTAATTCAATTAAATTAATTCTTTAATTTGTTTAAAATATTTTTAAAATAAATTATATTATATATTATTATATTATATTTGTACTATTTGGTGGTATTTCAATCTATATGTTGATTAACTAGTAGATAGGGAAAAAATAAGGAAAAACATACAATGAAGTAGATAAAAAAAGAAATTTTCAAATGAGCTGTAAAATCTTGACCAAATTCTAATTGATGTAAATTTAATTTTGAATATAGTATTTGAAAATTGATATCGAGAAAATATTAATTAATAGATAAATTTGATTTTAATTTTCAATTTTTTTATAAAAAAATATACAATTAATTAATTTAATCAATATAAACATTCTATATTAAATTTTAAATTTACTCGAAATTTTTTATGGTAAAGGAAATTATTTGTTGAAGGATTTTTACAAAAAAGAAAAATCTCTCTTACTTTCTCTGTGTGAACAAGTTTATATGTAATTGATCTAAAAACAACATAATAGAATTAAATTAAAATTAAAATGTAATATATAACTTTACACATTGGTCAAGTAGTAATGCTCCAATGAAATTAATTCTCTATTTCTTCCATTTTTATACCGGTGATAGGAAGATTTGAACCTATGATTTTAGGATACAGTCCAAATATCTTTTCACTAAGCTACCACCTATGGCTTGTATTAATTCTCGCTTTCCAAATAATTAGGATTCAGTAATACTGTCAAATCAAATAATTGAAGAGTACAATTACTAATTATTGATTCCATAACATAGTAATCATAACTCACTTATTGTTGCTTATTTATTTGGTTGCAATTGCTATATTATTTCCAACCAAGTAATTACGTATATTTTTCTAATAATAATGATATTTTTATATTATAATTTTTATAATAAGAGGATATTAATATTGAAATTACGTTATAACAAATTTCCCAAATGAATTACTTTGTTGCTGAGTAAGTTTTTGATGGGATCAAAATATAAAGCCGAAATTAGTGCATGGATCATTTTTTCAAATACTGCATTTTGAGGTTTAGAAATACGAGAGGCATAAGCCTCCTTCACTGATCATTGAGATCACTTTGCAGGTTGACAGCGTCTTACCCTCCAAGACAATTTTCAATTCATCAGACAGCTAATATCGAGACAACATAGCGGGGTGAATTACCCCCAAAATATTACCAGGGCATTATAGTCTCGCCCTTTATTGAGGAAAAGAACCGCTAATTTTTAATTATCAATTTGCTGGAAAAGTGAAAAGTCTATAAAGATGGTCCCTTCTCTTCATTTATTATTTAGGAAGTTCATTTCTCGCACCGAATAATTTACGAGGACATGTCATGTCATTTAAGTCTTCCATTTTATAAATATATCAATTTTACATCCCTTGCCACATTTCACTTTTACCTTTGTATTTCCAGTACAATTGCAATGATAAAAATTTAACAAACAAATTATGATTTTAGGTTCCTTTTGCAGGAAAAGTTTATGGCCTTAGGAACTGTAAAAGCAATAGTTTATATCAATCAGTAAATATTATCTCAAAAATTTGAAATAACGTAATCCCACTATGTGTGAGAGAAAGCTTCTTTACATAATTTCATGTAACTTGATCACAACAGAGATAGAAGTAAATGACTTAAATAAGTGTAAAAAAATTATAAATTTATAGGATTATGATTGGATATGTAAAAACATTTGCACCATTATGTATTATTGTAATTTTTGTAAGAATCTTTTTTAAACTTTTCACAACTTTTTGATTAAATGTTATAACAATATTCATAAAAAAACGAAAGATTTCACATTTTATTTTCTTATGCAGCTTTGATAAACGAAATTATAATTACAATTTTTTATATATGTACATGCTACTTGCAAATTCTGAATAAATTTACAACTCTTTGTAAAGAAATTGCGAGATTTAAATATAAGATTGCAACTTTCTGTTAGAATTTGTAAAATGTCCAAATATGAACTAAAGCATTTGGCAATCAATTTTAAGCAACATAAAATCCTTGAAAGTAATTCGCGTGAATATCCTTACTGAGTTCAAACCAAATTATAATCTCCTCTGATAATTAAATAGCAACAGTAAGATACTAAATAACTAGAGCCGGCTGGGGCAATATTTTATTTTCTTGTTTCCGTAGTTATTACTTTACCAGTACAACATTTTAAACCTACGGCAACAGTAAAATTTTTTTGCCTAAAATAAAAAAGTGTTCCTTGGTAACATTTTTTAAGTGTTATGTTATTTAGTGTTATCTAGTCTTTTAGGAAATAATTTTTTTCAATTTTTGGCAATATTTTTGAAAATCCACTGCTTATTCTTATATTATAGCCAACGGTTTTTACCTTTTTTCATGACAACAGTTTTTTACCATCACCAATTCTAAAGCATAGGTAACAGTTTTTTTTCCATATTTAAAATTTTTTTTGCCTATTTCCTAATATAAGCAACAATTTTACCTTCATTTTAACAATAATTTTTTACTGTTGTCTATTGTTTGTTGTAGACAATAATATTTTCCTTTATATAGCAACATATTTTGACTATTGACTATTTTTCATTATATGCAACAAAATTTTCTTGTTTTGTCCTTCATAGATTTTTAATCAAATTTACAATATGCAAAATCACATAAAAATTCAAAATACTAACTAAATTTTTTAAAAAAATACCTTTTTCATTTCAAGTTCAAATTTAAAATGTCAAAATAATAACAATGTGGTAATATCATGTACATTTATAATGTTCAAACAAAGCTTTAAATTGATAAAAAAATATTCACAAAAACTATCAATAACTATTAAGAAATTTAAAACTCTTCGTTGGCATCCATGTCTTGAAAAATTCATAATCCTTCATCATCTTGATGTTCTTCTCCATCAATATAACTATCATGATTATAAAATTAGACCACAAAGATATTTGCATCAAGTATAATGTAAAAATAATGAATCATAGTAAAAAAAAATTACTAGTTATTTTCCAGTTACAAATTTGTACCTACGAGTCTATTTTTTAGGAAATTAACTTTTTTGTAAAATGTTGAGGACTTGCCTATATTGCTGTTATTGATACAAATCCAAGATGATCCATTAGGAATTGTTTGTTGTCTCACAAATCTGTACATAAAAAGTTACAAACTTTGCAATTTGAGCTTTAAAATCATTGGCTAAAATAATGAGTAATTGAATATCACGAAGGGAAACATATAGAGAAAACTTTTACAAGATATTAATGATCTTGAGATACCTAGTTTTGTTACCACAAGCATAATGGGAACATTTGGAACATAATGTCTCACTTTGGGTATCCACTGTTTGTCAAAAATCTAGTAATCATTTAAAAAAAAACTCTAAAAGATTGCAAAAACAAATCACACATCTTATAGCAAAAAATGGAAAACCTATTTTGGAGATTTTCTCATAACTAGCTTTGGTGATGAGAGAAAAGCACAACATAAACACATCAATTCCTTTGCAACCTAAAAGCCTTAGCCTTTTGTAATCTTCATGTCCTGTAATTCTCAAATCATACCAAGATACTTAGTCAAAGTCTCACCGTAACTTTTTTTTTCCGCCCTTTTTCCTTCATAGGTAAATACAAGCAATAAGTTGAAAAAGATGACCTAGCAGCAACATCCCACAAACTAACATTGACAATACTACCATGCACCCCTACCTAAGCACTAAAGTTGTTGAAAACTGTTGGAACATAGTCCTATAAAAAATAAAAAGATAATACAAATTAGCTTCATCTTATTCTTCCATAATTATAAAATCCATTTATTTTATTTTTCTTTTTCACAAAGATAGATCAATAGAGACTCCAACCTATGAGTTTCTACAAACTACTTATACTCCAACCCAAGAATTTAAATTGTGGTTGTAATCACGGAGGCGGTCATATTGCATTTTCACGATTATGGATATTATGGATATTATAGGTGTTATAATGTGGATTGTGGCTATCATAGCTATGAATTTTTTAAATCTTCTCACATTTTAATATTAAAAAAAATAATTTTAAAATTTCAAAAATTTTAATTAACATTATTTTTATACAATTTAATATATTTAAATCAATTTGAAAATAAAATTTATCTAATTGTGACGTGATGATATGGAAAAATCACGTTGAATACTTCAAACAACATAACTAATTAATTTTAATTAATTAATATTAATTTAAATATAAATTAAAGAAGCAAAGTTGAAAACCTTCTCAACATTCAATGAATATTTAATATTTTATTGGTTGCATGAACCTTAATATGTAATTTGAAATTTACTCCCAATCCTAATAGGATTTGTTGGCTTCATATACTCATTATTTTTCCCCGATCCAAGGGCTATGATTGTCCTTGATCATCATGAATTTTGACTTTCGTTCAACTAGACAGCTACTCTGCTTTATATAGTACATATAGGAGACTTATCATGTCATTTTTTTAAAAATATTATTCAATCTTGTTTCTCTTTTAGACTTTTCTTCTTCCTATTTAAGCCCACTGTGTCTCTGAATTTCACTGCTCACAATTTCTCTCCATTTTTCACTTTCACATGATTTCTTCCTCTCTTAATTATTTCATCCCCTTCCTTACTCATTGTGTTATTTTTTAAAACTGATGCTCTCTCATAATCTTCTGCATCAATTTATGGTCGATTGTGATTGCGCTAAGAATGCAATGAAAATGGTCCATAACCAGATGCGACAACTGCATTAGTGTTGTAATGCATCCACAATCACACCGCAAATGGCTTGAATGTAGTGATGGATGCGAAGCATCCGTCAAATTGCGGCCGCATTAGGAGATGTGGTCCGCATTTTAAAACCCTAATTCCAATCTAATCTATGATCAAGCTATATTGCCATAAATGCACGCAAGAGAAGCCAACCATCCAATCAATTTGTAGTAATCGACCATATAAACAAAGAGAAAAATATGCATCAAAACTAGCATTCTATCTAAACTTTAACTCAAAATATAACTAAATTCAAATTGCATTAATCTTCATTCAGACAAATACTCATCCTAGTTATTATACTACACACCAACCTTTAAAGCCATTCACAATAAGACTAATACCAATCCAAAAATTATACAATACAAGGTAGTAAACAAGCAAACAAAGTTTAGATTGCAACAAACAGGACAAAGTTCAGCTTACAAACTACTCATTCTTGTTAACTTCATATTATTCCTAATATGTATGTATAGTTTAACAACTAACACTTTTGCCAATTTTCATCTTTTACTAATCTCAAGTAAAATAAATTTTTGTAAAACAAACAAAACAAAACAAAACAGTAACTAAATAGATGACACTTGAAGTAATTCATTTTAATTAGAAATCAGTGCATTTATGAGCGGGTGTGATATGTTATTACCTAATGTAGGAACTCGGAAGCTTCATGGAACTCAGAATTTATGGAAACTTCTTTCAAGTTTGCTCAAGCTAAACAACAACTATTTCCTTAGGCATCCTATCAAGAATTTATTGGGGGAAAATATTGAAATAAAAATACTTTCTTTTAACCTAAATGGAACAAATTTTTTTCTAAATCTAATGGCCAATAACTCTTGTACACATTTAATCGAACACCATGTGGACAATTTGATGCAATATTTTATTACTTATACTAATATATTCAGCATTTTAAAGGATGAAAAGTTTATATGTGTGTGGGGTTAGTCAGTCTTCCCATTTTATACTCTACAAGGACAGCTTTTCACGCCTTTAAATGCCTAGTGATCCTTTCCTGCTTCATTTTCTCTTTCTTAAATGCCAATAAATTAAAGTTCCACAATAACAATACAACGCAATTCCTAAATTGGTAATTAATTCTCTTAAGCAAAGTCACAAAAGAGAAATTATGGGCTGCTCTTTCTTTCTTTATCCAATCCTCTACTTGCAGTTCATATTCTTCTTTTTCCCTTCCTATTATTCTTCTTTGAACCTAGTGTGCAGTCTTAATGAGGCCTTTGCCTTGTTCCAATTCAAGAACTCTTTCACCCTTAACAGTTCGGCTTCTGAATGGTGTGGTGACCTTCAGTTTTCTTATCCTAAGATTGAGTCATGGGAAAATGGTACTAATTACTGCATATGGGATGGGGTCACTTGCGACAATCTGTCAGGACATGTGATTGGTTTCGATCTTAGTTGCAGTTGGTTTTATGGTGAACTTCATCCTAATAGCACTCTCTTCCAACTTGTTCATCTTTAAACACTCAGCCTTTCTTATAATTTTTTTAATGGGTCTCAAATTTCTTCAAAGTTTGGTGAATTTGTGAGTCTCACATATCTTAACTTATCTTCCTCTGCATTCATTGGTGAAATTCCTCATGAAATCTCATACCTATTCAAATTGGACTGCCTTGATTTCTCATGTAATTGGTATGATTAGGATGATCGAAGTTTGACACTTGAACCATCCATTTGGAAAAGTTTCATTCAAAATGTAATTGATTTAAGGGAGCTTCATCTTGATTGGGGGAATATGTCCTCCGTTAAACCAAATTCTGTCTCTGTTGACAAATTTGTCATCCTCTTGGGCCTTTCTTAGTCTTGAAGGAAGTGAATTGTATCGGACTTTGCCAAACGGCATTATTCATATGCCAAACCTTCAACACCTGCTTTTGTCATGGAATCAAAATCTCAACATTCAATCCCAAAGTGTAATTGGAGCACTCCTCTCATAAACTTAGATTTGTCTGAAATTGATTTCTCATGACAACAGCTTAATTCCATTGTCCGTCTCGTGTCCTTTAAATTTTTATCTCTTTCTTCATGTGGATTTCCATGACTGATTCCTTAATTGTGTTTTAATCCTCAATGTCTCACTTACTTAGACCTTTCACAAAATAATTTTAGTGGCCAAATCTTATCATCAATTTCAAATCTCCAACATCTCACTAATTTAGATCTCTCATATAATAATTTTAACGGCCAAATCCCATCATCAATTTCAAATCTTCAACATCTCACTTACCTAGATCCCTCATATAATAATTTTAATGGCCAAATCCCATCATCAATTTCAAATCTCCAACATATTACTTATATCTTTCAAAAATAGCATAAGTGGCCAAATCCCAAGTGCATTTAGCAAACTTGCCCCACTAGAATATTCATCGCCTTCAAAAAAAAAAAAGCTTTGGAGACCGGTTGTCCCTTTCATGTTTTAGCATAACTCATTCTATATTTAAGCTCTTCATTTAACAAAATAGAAGGTTCAATTCCTCAGAATATTAGTGGCTTATCGAAACTAATAGATTTAAATCTAGCAGATAACTTGCTAAGTGAAACAATATCTTCTTGGTGTTTTTCTTTGCCTTCTTTAAAATATTTAATTTTTTCTAACAATAAACTCACAGGCATGTTGGTGGATTCTTGTCATATTTTCTCCAGTATGTTGACTTATCAAAAAATATGCTACAAAACAGCATTCCAAATTCAATGTTTGATCTCGCAAATCTCACTGTCCTAGATCTATCATCAAATAGTTTTACCGGTGCCTCAGATTTTCATAAATTTTCAAAGTTTCAACATTTATTCAACTTTCTAAAAACATTTTTCTCTCACTTAACTTTGACAACAATATAAACTACACTATTTCTAACCTTCGATTTTTGTTTTTATCCTTTTGTAATATCAGTAGTATCCCTAAATTCTTAGGAAGCCAATAAAGCTTACAATATTTAGATCTCTAATAACAAAATCTGTGGTCTCAAGTTTTTAGATCTTAGCTTTAACTTATTAGAAAGGGCTCTTCCAATTCCATTGCATGGGGTTGAATTCTTTATAGTCTCAATTAACAATCTGATAAGGCAAGTTTCTTCCGAGATCCGTAATGCAAGCTCCTTCATCATACTAAGTTTGTTTGGTAACAAATTGACTGGCCAAATTCCACAATGCCTTTATAGCTTCCCATATCTTTTAGTACAGGATCTCCAAATGAATAATTTTTTTGGAACTATACCTAGAAATATTTCTAAGACAATTTTTTTTCCAAATTTTGAAATTTAATCCCAATCAGTTGGAAGGACCATTACTTCAATCTTTAACTCATTACAAACAATTGGAAGATTTGGAAGTTGGGAATAATGAGATTGAAGATGCATTGGCCAATTGGCTTGAACTACTTGAAGTGCTACAAGTTCTAATTTTATGAGCCAATCAATTTTATGGCGTGATTGCTAGTTTAAAATTTAAGCAGTTTTTCCCAAAGTCTCCAACAATCATTTCAATGGATCTTTACCAATAACATGCATGGAAGAGTTTAAAGGAATGATGGACATTAAAGATTGTAAAATTGACTTGAAATATATGACAAATAAGATCTGTTCATTATAGTGAAAGGGGTGTTTGTGGAGCTTGTAAGGATCTTAGTCACCTATACAATAATTGATTTGTCAAACAATAAATTTGAAGGAGAGATTCCTGATGTTATTGGAAAGCTAAACTCACTCAAAGGTCTTAACCTTTTGCACAATAGAATTGTGGGTACAACTCCACCATTATTAGGAAATTTGAAGAGATTGGAATGGTTAGATCATCAAACAAACTTATAGGTGAGATTCCTGAAGCCTTGACCAGTTTGAACTTTCTTCTGTCTTGAACCTTTCCCAAAATCAGCTTGTAGGAGCCATACCTCAAGAAAAACAGTTCGGTACATTTTCAAATGATACCTACAAGGGAAATCCTGTGCTTTTTGGTTTTCCATTGTCAAAATCCTGCAACAATGATCAAAAGCACCAATCATCTTCATCAATGTCTTATGATGAAGATGAGTTGGAAATTGGTTGGAAAGCTGTAGCTGTGGGAGATGGATGTGAGATTCTCTTTGGATTTTTGATGGGATATCATGTCTTCTTAACTAGAAAGCCTCAATGGTTCGTACAATTAGTTGAAGGTGGGCCATATGAGGAGAAACACGAAGAACGGGACTTCTCCAAATCGTGGAAGGAGAAACCAGAACTAGTTCGAACAAATGGCATACTAATTGAGTTTTGTTGCTACTTCTTGTTATTGTGCAAGTTTGGTTCCTTGTTTTGTGCTTGATAGTACTAGATGTTGTTTGTTTCATCATTGGCCACTGATGTGCATGCAACTTAAGTTCATGTAGATTTTAGTAAATTGCTGGTTCCACAATTTTGGTTTCCGACTGGTTAATGTATCACGATGTTGCGTCGTCTTAAAATGCTGTAACAGCTGTTTATTTTTTTATTATAATTTATTTTGGAATAATTCGTCATAATTTGTTACAGTGCACAATACCTAGAAATCGTGCTCAACAGTATTTATAATTTTAAGATTATGCAGAAAAGTTGCAAAGCAAGGCATGATTTTGACAGTTTAATTCTCCAACAAAAAGGAAAATCACATGAAATCTTATAATTTTTAGTTGATTTCACGGAATCACCGACTGATGTTTCCAATTAGCACACTTGCTTGCATAATATTATATAGAGATGAGCTTACTACCTTCCTTGAACATATTACTTTGCATACGAAAAAAAGGTCTCAGTACAATAGTTTGGATGTACTTATTTCTATATGAATGGAAAAGGATGATCTAAAAGTACGTTTGGTTCGTATTATGAAATGTAAATTCCATTTTCTATTACAATATATAAAAAAATTAATTTAAATTATTAAGTTGAAAAGATATTACTATTTTGTATAAAAAATTATTATGAATAATTCCTTTTTTTCTATTTCCCAAAATGACAAACATTAAGACGACCAACATTAAACATAAAAGTTTTGTGAGAAACAAATATTGGCAAGAGTAGTCAAACTACTACTACTACACACACAGACAATGTCTTGGGATCAAACTTAAGATATAGGGAAAGGCAAAGATCAAATCCTTCAATTGAGTTTTATCTTTATTTTTCTTCCATATGCTTTGGTGTTCTTTGGTACTTCATTTTGAGGTAGTATGCATGCACATTCTCTTGCAAATTTTATGAGATTTTCTTATAAAATTTTAATTTTTTTATAAATGATATAAGTTAAAGAATATCACTTTCTTTATAAATCTTGCAATATGAACAGTATATGCTTATGACCTGAAAAATTGAGGAGTTTTGTGAAAAATTGCAAACTTTTTTCAAAATTTTATTAAAAAAATACAAGATTTATATAAAATGTTACAAGGATTGTATTAATATTCCCTATTTTCAATGGAGAGCCAAATACGACCTTATTTACAAACACGTGAAAGTAGTTTTAAAATTTGATGTGTTGTGAAGTTACATTCCTAACGAGAAAAGGCTTGATATAATTATGTTATTTGCGCTCACTCGCTCTTAATGGTTTTTTGTAAATTTGAATCTTTGAAGCATCTTATAACATCCATTGGTAATTATATCTTCTAGACAAGCAAAACTATGTCGCTTGACCAAATTCATAATGGGATTAGGGTCCAAAATTGACATTTTTATTTGAAAAAAAAATCAGACCGATACTATTTGTTACAATTTATTGCATCAGGGTATTACATGCCTATTTTCTTTCATTTGAGTTCACTTGTGAATAGTAATTTACTGGAAAGCTTAAAAGACAAAATGACACACTCAAAGTGTGTCTCAAGAAGAACAAAAGCACTAAAACAAAAATCTCTATTGTCGCATATTAAAATTAGAGAATTTTTAATCTATTGAAGAATTTTAAATTTTATAAAAATTAAATTAATATAAAATTTTAATTATAAATGAAATTAATACAAAATCAATTTTTGAAAGATTAAAATAAATATTTTGTTAAGATAAAAATAAAAATAAATAAGAACTTGCAGGCATAGAACTTTATATAAAATTGTAGGATAATTTCTTCATTTTGCCTCTTTTTTTTAAAAAAATAATTATCCTGGATAAATAACTATTTGAAAACTAAACAATAACATGTTATTATTTGGATAGTAATATGTTACTATCTAAAGATGAAACAATAACATACTCTTCTTTGACAATTTGATTGTTAATAAAACTTGATTTATTTGTTTATTTAAGTTTTTAGTTGATATTACTATTTAGAGATGAAATAATAACATGTTGCTATTTAGAAACGAAACATCTCTTTGACAATTTAACTGTTAATGAGACTTGATTTATTCATTTATTTTAAACTTTTAGTCAATGTTACTATTTTGAAATTAAATAGTAATATGTTATTGTCTGGAGATAAAATAATAACATCCTCTTCCTTGACAGTTTACTTGTTAATAAGACTTAATTTATCTATTTTTTTGAGTTATTAGCTTATGCTTTTATTTTGAAACTAAATAGTAACATCCTCTTCTTTAACAGTTTGAATATTACTATTTTGAAATCAAATAATAACATATTACAATCTAGAAATAAAATAGTAATATGCTCTTTTTTAATAGTTTGGTTGTTAATGAGACTTGATTTATTAATTTATTTTGAATTTTTTTTATCAATATTATTATTTTAACACCAAATAATAATATGTTACTGTCTAGAAACAAAACAATAACATATTCTTTTTCAATAATTTGGTTGTTAATGAGATTTAATTTATCAATTTATTTTAAGTTTTTAATTAATGTTAATGTTTTAATACCAAATAGTAACATATTATTGTCTGGAGATAAAATAGTAAGATGTTCTCTCTATTAATTTGATTGTTAATAAAACTTGAATTATCCATTTATTTTAGCTTGGTAGAATTCAATTTCAAGTTATTTCAACAGAACTATTTGATCAAAATTTTGAATTCTATAATTTTTTTGAATCTTCCTCAAAATTATTTTAGTTTAAATATAATTGTAGAATTCAAAATTTTGATCAAATAGTTACGTTGAAGTAACTTGAAATTGAATTTTCCTATTGAATTCTACCAAGCTAAATTTGTATAGTTTCCTTGAAGTTAATGGATTGTAATTTCTATACTTTATGAGACTATCATTATAATAATTGATCCTTGAAAAAAAAACAAATTTTTAGATTTTGAATTGTCAATTTCTTCAATAATATCATGAACGGATTGTTTAACATCCTAAAGATATTACATTATTTTAAATATTTAAATTGTTATATGTAAACTATGATCTCGTTTTTTATATAATACATTAAAAAAGTGAAAAGTTTGTGCAAGAAAATATAACTTAATCATGAATTAATATACGTCATCATCAATTTATCTAAAAGGACAAAATCTTGATTTGACTATTCACCTAGTTTAACAATTAATTTTTTTTAGTAATTATTAATTTTGAGCTTAATTTAATTTGCCAATAAAAATTTTAACTTTTAATTTAATCAAAATTACTAATGCAAATCAAATATCATTTAATTTTTATATTAAAAAATCAATATATCAAAATATAATATTATATTTTAAAAAAGTTTCATTTTATTTTTGTGAATAATATTATTTTGCACTTTCTTTTAGGGTGAATTATTTTTATTTTTTATTACTATTTTTTACTTAAGGCTATATTTTATTCTATAAAAAGATAAAAAAGGAATATATTAAAAAATAGACTCTAAACCTTGACATGATTTGTGTCACCCTTCACACTGCATTTTTAGGATGTAGCTTCCTTGTATAATGAAATGCATGTGATATGTACGCATCCATTCCTACATTGGGAGTCAAATATTTTGCATTAATTATTAGAATAAAAATAGATGGACGGGAAATTTCTATAAATAACCTAAGATCCAAACTTTAGTAATGACCGCACTAAAATGATTTTGTATAATATTGCAAATCAAATATGATAATATAATCAAATGAATGATTATAAATTACAATTACCTAATATTAAGTGTAAAAAATATAACAAATTATGTGCAATTTTCATATAATTTACAAAGTAATAATTTGTATATGATCATGTGTAAAATAAAAAGTATAGAAATTATGAAAACACAATGAATAAGGGAAAGATGTCAAGAAGATTATTCCAAAATTTGTAAATATCCCAATAGTTAAAGCAAAATCTACATAACCTAGTTATATGTAAACATGATTCATGAATTTATCAAGAAAATACATGAAAGATTTCTAAATAAAGAGTTTAGGCAAAACAAAAAAGAAATAAAAAAAAGTTTGAACATATTCCTTTAGGTCCCATGACATTATATATCACTTCATAGGTTGTTAAAAATGGGAGTTCAATTGTTTAAAAAATGAAAGAAAATTAGAATATGCAATAAATCAAGAAAAAAAAAAAGAACACAGAGATTATGAAAATGTAATAAATAAAAAAAATATAAAGATTGTTTCAAAGAAGAAGAAAATACATTAAAATTGGAAAACTTAATAAATCAAGGAAAGAAATTAGAGAAATAATAAAAATATAATAAATAAAAAAATAAATTATATTATTTTTTAATTTAACATAAATTGTTAAATACAAATGAGAAATTCAATCTCTTGTGTGAGTGAAATTCATTGTGTTGTAGTATTTACTAAGAGAGAATAATAAATTGATATGTGCAAAGTTATGAAAATAATACATACAATAATAAGATGTATGAAACAACATAGCTACTAAATAACATATAGAAATATAAATGTGTGAATGTATGTATAAAATGTTACAAAATTTATGCCATTATAGAATAATGCATAAATACTTATAAATTGTTACAAACCTCATAATCCCTCTATTTATAAATATTTAAAAATAGTTACAATTTGTAATAATAGGAAAAATAGCCAAATTTAGTTATTTATCACTCAAAGTCTCAAATTATATGAAATTCCAATTTGTGGAGAATGTTTTTCCTTTTGATGACATTGGTGTGATGAGTGAAAAACAAATAGGTGGATCAGTGTTGTCACTTGATTTAGGTGATAATAATTATAAAGAGAACTTTGTGCAAAATGAAGTGAGTGTTAGTGAGAGTGACTTGAGCTTTCCAAATATACCATTGGCAAATAACATTGGGGAAAAGGAAAATCTTGGAGAAGTGAATGATTGGCAATAGTAAACTAAGAATATGGATCACGAAGAGCAGGCTAAGAATGTTGTCCTTTAACAGGCCAATCTTCTTAGTTGTGAACATTAGGTTAGGAAGCTTTCTTCACGTCTAAAAGATTATATCACCCACATTGCTTGTGTAACCTCCTCAACTAGTTTGTCTCTCCATTCAAAATCCTCAGGTACATATTATCTAATTGCACACTTTGTTAATTATAACAAATTTTTTATGAAACATCAAGAGTTTCTGGCAGCTATTACTATAAGATATGAGCCAACCTCATTTATTAAGGTTGTAAAACATATGAAATAGAGAGATGGAAAAGAAGAGATTCAAGCTCTGGAGGACAATGGTACATGGATGATAGAAGATCTACTGCTAGGCAAGAAAGTGATAGGATGCAAATGGATGTATAAAATTAAATATAATTTGGATGAAATCATTGAATGACACAAAGCAATGTTGGTGATTCATGGGAACAGACAAGTTGAAGGCATCGACTATAATGAGCCTTTTACTCCTATAACAAAATTGGTGATAGTTTGAACCTTTTTGGCTATTATAGTTGCCAAAAATTTTGAAACTACATTAAATGGATGTTCGAAATGCTTTCTTGTATGGGGACTTGGAGGAAGACATGTATATGAAATTGCCCCCTAGTTATGCGATTCAATCTCTCGACAAGATGTGTTGGCTCTATAAATCTTTATATAGCTTGAAACAGGCTCCTAGGTGATGGTTTGCAAAATTATCTAAAGCTTTGAAAGCTCTCTTTTCATGCAACTTATTCATGGCATGGAACTAAATATCTTGGTTTATGTTGATGACATTGTTATTTCCAGAAATAATGGCACTACCATACAAAGATTCAAGGTTTATCTTGGTCCTTGTTTTCACATGAAAGATCTTAGGAAATTGAAATATTTTCTAGGTATCAACGTGGTGCAAAATGTCATTGGTATTTTTTTTGTCTCAATGAAAGCATGCCCTGGATCTCATATCTGATTTTGGGTTACTTGGAACAAAGCTAGTGGCAATTCCCATTGAACAAAATCATCAGTTAGCACTTGCAGAGGGAGTGCATATAGAAGACTCAACTGGATATAGACATCTTGTTGGGTGTATCATTTATTTGACCATTACACATCTTGAGTTATCTTATTGTGTTCACATCTTGACACAGTTCATGCAGAATTTGAAACTTGAGCATTGAGATGTGGCATTACATGTCGTTTAGTACTTAAAAGGTAATTCAAGCCAAGGAATTGTATTAGGTGTTGATTATGACTTGCGCTTATATGGATATTGTGATGTTGACTAGGCTAGTTGTCCTCTCACTTGATGGTCTTTAATAGCTTATTTTATGATTTCAGGAAACTCCCTTATTTCTTGGAAGACTAAGAAGCAGCCCATAGTTTTTTGCTCTTCTACTGAAGCCAAATATCGTTCCATAGCCACTACTACTTGTGAGCTAAAGTGGTTGAAAGGGTTATTATCTTCTCTTGGCATTGATCATTTGTGTCCAATGTAACTTTAATATGATAGTCAATCTACCTTTCACATTGCCAATAACTTGTAAATCCATGAACGTACAAAACACATTGATGTCATTTTCACACAACTTGTTGACATTTTTACAAAGTTGTCGAGCAAATGATAGTTTGACACTCTTCTTTCAAAGTTGGCCGTTCATCATCTTCATGCTCCAACTTGAAGGGGTTATTAGGATTGTGTATATATTTAGGATGATGTATATCTTCTTTCTATATTTAGGATAATTTCTTTCCTATATTTTAGGGATATGATGTATATCTTCTTTCTTATCTGTTTTAGGAGTGTATATTTGATTGACATAAATCATGTTATTGTAATTTGTATATAAGTTCAATGAGTCAATGAGAATAGATTAGTTTTCACCCCATCGAATTTTCTCAATTTATTTAAGTATTTAATCTTTTGAAATCATTGATAATAAAAATTGAATTTAAAATATGAATGGTCGAAAATAATAAACCTATTTCTGCTGAGTTAATCCGAAGTTTCAACAGCCTATTCTTATTGCATTTGGTTGGAGGTACTTAACAAGCTTAAGATTTGCAGATTTTGTACCGATCGCATTAGAGAAAATTAAACCCGTTAAAAATCAAGTCTAAATAAATTAGTCCAATGAGCCACCAACCAAATGGACTAGCCTGTAAACATATTTCTCAATGGTACTTGATTTGTAAGTTTTTCCAATTCAATAAAGCATAATAGAAAATTATGATTGCCTTACTTGTAGGGGCATTCCTTAAAAGTGGGAATAATCATTGTACCAAGCATATCAAATGTCCTATAATAATTGTGAAGCACCCTTAGAATTGAAAGAGATAGTTTTCCTTTGTCATGTAATTTTATTTGACTAAATAAATACTTGTATAAGATGAAGTTGTAATACTATAACATTGACACAATTTTTTTCAAACATTATATATCCAAAATTTATCAATTATATTCTATTTATATTATTACCATTCAATGGTAATATGTGAAAATTGCGCATTTATATAGTAAAAATAAAAATGAGTTATAAAGAAAAAATAGTTTTTAGCAACAATATAAATATGTCGAAACTAAAAAAAAGTTTTAGTGACAATAATAATTGTCATATATATTTTGTTTTTAGTGACAACATAAATATGATGTCATTAAAAAAATTTCTTGTGACAACAATAATTGTCACTAAAGCATTAATTAGTGACAACAAAAATTTTTGTCACTGAATATTAATTTTATAATGACAAGAAAATGCATCACTAATATAATTTTTAGTGATAACTTAATTTAATCATTACAAAAAGTGCTAACTTATAGTGATGACAAACTACAAAGAGTGGTAACAAGCATTATTTATTGTCACAAAAAACTTTTAATAATGGGATTTTCTAGTACAACAATTTTATTGTCACTGAAAATCTTTTGCAAAAAAATCAGCTTTTCATGACAATTTTTGTTGTCACTAAAGGCAATTTTTTTTTGTAGAGTCATAATTTTTTCCATAGAAATTAATAATCAAATTGAAGGGTAGGGGCAAACTTGAAGAGTAAATCAAGATACGAGAAAATATTGTTAAAGTATTTTCTTTCTTAATTGTTTTTGTGTTATTATGATAAGAGTATTGCTATGTTCTTCTCTTTAATTAAGCAATAAAGATTTTACTTATACAAAAGACTTCAATGCAAAGTACCAATTGTGGGAGAAAGAATATATGTAAGCATATTTTTTATGCTAAATAGTTTTCCACAAATTGAATGCTTATTGACCCACTAACTAAAGACTTACACTACTACAAATTTATCCTTTAATATTGCCTCATTTATGTCAATTAAAGTGAAAACTAACACCTATAATGGTGTGGTAGCATTTTCAAAAATAAGTGCAACTTATAACGTCAACAAGAATAATAAGTTGATATTATAAAGCTTTATTTTCCAATAAGAGATGGAGGTCTTGCATTGGAAATCTTAAGATGGTGGTTGTAGAATAAATTAACGTCTAAAGAAATGTCAACAACCAATTATGGATTATATTATAAATATTAGTGTTTTAAACATTAGCTGTACTTGAAAACCAACATCCAAATGTTATTGATGCACCTTGTTTCACACTAGAAATTCATCTTGAACCTATTTTAAATTTAAATAGGGAGAGTCTAGGTTAAACCCAAGGAAGTAGAAGTTAATAGGTAAAAATAGAATGTAAAAAAATCTGGTTTTCGAAACCAATTTAAATGAAATAATAAAATTAAAATAAAAATATAGTAAAATAGAATATAAAAGTTTAAACCAATGAATTTTATACTCCAATTCTCAAATTTATCATACATTTTTGACAAAATTTAGAATTTATTCAACTACTTAATTAAGAAATCAGCTCAATACTTGTAGTAATCTTGTAAAGTTTCTAATGATAATTAATCTAGAACAAGTGCCTAAATTAACCTCCCATTACTAATTTTAATTCCAGACATGTGCTCAAGTCTAATTAATAATAGCATTGAACATTAAAAACAAGGTTAGGATTAAATCAACAAATTTATAGAAAATTACCAATTTGTCCTTACCTTTCTTAAGTAATTGATGATTCAACCATGTGCCAAATTATAAAGCCAAATTGCTACTAATTTCAATCAATTACAACTAAACTATAAGTGAGAATTAATTACAACTAATCATTTAACTATACACTACAATAGATAATCAATTAACCAATTAGCAAATTATTTAGACAATCATTCACGACAAGATAATCGAATCAAAATAAAAATTAATAGAAAAGCTTAAAATCAAACCAAATTCAGGTGCCAATCCTTTGAATTGATGAAGAATGGTTTTACAAGAAAAACTTGGCAAAGAGGAGAAAGCTATGTAAATAGAAATGTTTGCCTTTAGAGGCACATAGTTAAATTTGATTTCCCAACTGCAAAGCCTAATTGGGCTAAATGGATATGTCTCTTAGGATTACAAAGAATAAGGCCTTACATAAACTACATGCTCATAGCTTAATTTACAAATAAAATGACTAAAAATGTTTATTGTACTAAAATTTCATAAATTAGATTTCAACTCAAGTTTGACTACAAAATAGTTTATTTTTGCTAAAATTGAAATATGAAAGTTGCTAGGCCTAGTCTTATTTAACTTTGGATGTTAGTTCCACCTTAATTGAAATATCTAAGCTTCAAATATAGCTCAAAGCTGATAACTAGGTCAACAAGGATAGAAGTAGAGCTTCAAATTTATTACCAATTTTGACTATGCAAACATCTAAACTAGGCTCCAGCTAAATGAAATTTTTAGAATTTATTCCTAATTTCCATTGATATAAAGATCACCTAACTTGGACATTCATAACTCAAGTTAAAGAGAAAAAAATTAAAATAGTATAAAAATCTAGCATTAATTGAACAAGTCAAAATCATTAGAAAATCATCACCCAATCACATAACAGATCAATTCCATAAAATTAAGTATATATAACATTCTAAGAGGTATAAAATAATAGAAAATAATATGAATATTATCTTACACATGAAATATGACCATACTTAGCTTTTACATGACCTTAAGCAAACACAACTTTATACAAAACCAAAGAACAAAAAATTTACTTTCCAAAGATTTCAAAATCACAAAATTCAGAAGTAAGAACTAATCAAAGCTCTCAAGAATCATAACATATCATGAATAAAAATGTTAACAAACTCAAAATTAATTAATCATAGTAACTTCATCCAAAATGAATAGATCAAATTGGTTAACTTGGACAAAATTCACTCCTATCACTCAAGTGTTTAAGCTATGTGTTTCACTCAAATTTAATCCATGAAATTTATTTACTATAGGCTTGTGTTTCATCTAATCTCTACTATTTAGACCACATGCACAACACAAATCAAAAGCACTTTATTAAAAGTTGTAATAATATTAGGAAAAAAAGGGAAGAAAAAATAAAGATATAAAAGGGTGAAAATTGAAAAATTTAATACAACACTTGAAACATGAATATATGGAAAAATTATGAACAATTATAACCTAATACAACAATCTAATTTTTTATTCCAAATAACCATCAAACTTCTTTATTTTTCCTTTCTTTCCTAATTCTTTAGCCTCATTCTTTCTTTTCCACTTTTCCACTTTTTCTCTTCTTTTTTCCCTATATTTTCTCCTTCTATCATTCTTTTTCATTTTTTTCATTTTTTCAACAAAAGCATTCAAATTGAAGTTGATAGTTTTTCACAAAACATTTACAACTTTCCACTTTCAAGGACCTATCTTACAAAGATTTCAAATTCTCTACTAATTCCTTAGATTAGGTAAAGATACTTATTTTTTTATTGAAAAACATGTTAATGGGCTGAATATCAAAGAAATGGTAATTAGGACTAAGGAGGCTTAATAAAGATAAAATTTTAAGATTGCCTATTTGGTATTAGCTTATACAAAGTATGTCTTTATTTAATTATGCATGCATGTGCAAATATAATTTAAAAAGGAATCAAAGAAGGTTTTAAGAGAAAAATCCCATGGAAAAATATCACACACAAGAAGAAAAAAGAATAGCACAAATTTCTAACAAAAGGCTCAAAATCTCATAAAGTAAGTCATGCTATCAAAAATTCAATCTACCATTTCAAAATCTATTGCTACATCAATCAAATTTAAGAAGTGAAATAATTCATTCAATTATGTTATGAAACCATCAAGTTCAATTTCTTCCTACTCATGAA